>JANRFK010006688.1:22902329-22916684 GCA_030068395.1 Apalone spinifera
CCCCACTGTATCCCCTGCCCTGAGCCCCTCCTGAACCCCCCACCCTGACTCCTGCACCTCCACAACCCACAAGCTCCTGCCCTGCCTCCCCCACACCTCCAAGGCTCTACCCTGACTCCTGCACCCCCACACTTCCAGACCCCTTCCCTAAAGGATCTGAGCAATGCCTGGTAAGTCTTCTAGTATACCATATGACAGGCAGGCCATGAAAAAATATTTCCATTGAAATAATCCCATCAAGTATACAGTGTAAAGACAACTGTAAATTTATATATGAAATTCAGACATGGACATTCCGAATATGTCCCTGTCTAGCAGCTCGAGTGAAATGTATCCACTGCCTTACTTAATAGATCCTTATATAAATTTGCTCAGCCATTCACTGTTTACCTATGCTGCGTATACAGTGCACACAGTCTTCTACTGTCCAGTAAGTAATAAAAAACTACTGTGTAAGTCAGGCAAATATTCTTAAAATCTAGTGACAAAGCAGAAAGTGCTCCTGGAACTCCAAAAGTTAATGAGTCTCCAGGGGAATCTGCTTCCTCATTTTTCTGTGCTGCTGGTAGAACTGGTCAGGTGATGGATCAAATCCTAAGATCACTCTTTTAGGCTTGGGATGCTTTTGAAAAATGACCTCTGTTTTTGCATCCAAGTACTGAAATGAGGATACTCAAAAGATATCTAGATATCACCAGCTGCCACAGTGAAGTCACCCGCGCCAGGCCCCCCGGTAATCCTCATCTTATTGTATTGCTCAGGGAAGGGAGCTTCCCTGGTAATCCCCCGGTTTGCATTGCTTGGGGAAGGAGCAAGGAGGTGAAGCAGGGGTGGGAAAGGGTGTGTGGGGCTGGAGCAGAGGTGGAGCAGGGGCAGGGCCTGAGGTAGAGGGCTTGCCATGGGCTCCATGCCTTGGGCACTGAGGTGGGAGGATTTCCCCAGGCCTCACACCCACCTCGGGATAGACTGGCTGCTAGATTTCAGAAGGGCTCTGGCTCAGGAATAGGATCCTTAATTTAAAGTTTAAACTGAGCACATTTTTGGTTTGGCTGGTTTTCCAATTGAGGCTGCTGTGAAATGTCTTGTACAAAAAAGCAGACTTGGCAAAGAAGCATAGGATGAGGCATTGTGAATAGGAATGTAGACTTAATAGTCAGCGCTGTGGCTAGACAGCAGCAACATCACAGATCCCACCAGTATTGTTTAATTGCAATAGTTCTTTCGGATTAAAATAGACCCTTGAAAATACAAAGGTGCCTCTGGATCCCGTCCTTAAAGTCTATTGGCCAATGATTGCACATTCTTCTTCATGCTGGAGAGAAGATTCCCCATTCTTCTGAGACAAGCCACCAAAATGCATCTGTCAAGGTTTGGGTTTTTTTCCCCGGCTCCATCAGTTTGCAATGTAAATAAAACACCATTTTAAAAAAGGCTTTTGAAATGCCATCTGTCCACATCTCTTAGCTTTATCTTTCCCTGCCCCTCAGGGGCATACAGACTCATGCTGGAGTAGATTTATTCCGGAGTCTGTGATAAATGACTCATAAGACATGTCTTACATTGTTGGCTGCCCAGTCAGGCATGAGATCTGTGGTTAGATCTGGTTCAAGCAGGGAGGAAGGATGGTCTGTGACTCAGTGACAGGAGTTAAGAAAGTTGAGTTTGGTTTTCTTCTTGAGTCTGTCAGAGATTTCCCACATGGCCTAGCAAAAGTCAGTTCGTTGTTCTGTACCTGAGTGTCCCTACTTACAAAATGGGAGTGACACCATCTCCGATCTTAGGGTATGTCTACACTAGCCACCCTAGTTCGAACTAGGGTGGCTAATGTAGTCATTCGAACTTGCAAATGAAGCCCGGGATTAAAATATTAAAGTGTCCCTGCCCCCTTTATGCTGCGGAGGACGCCGCCCCTTGCTCCCCAGGACCCGGCCGCACCCTCTCCTAAGATGCCTGCACTGGCGTCTGCCAAGTCGGCTCCTCCCCCCTTCCTGCTGACCCCGCCCCCGGCATCTTTCCCGGTGCCAATGCCTGCATTCGTCGGGGCCTCCCCTGGGGCATCAGTGGGGGTGCCGGCCAAGCCGCTGTCCATGCGGCATGCGCCCGCCGCCGCCGTGGTCTCTTCCGGGGCAAGGGAAGCCTCCCCCAGCGCATCAGCTGGAATGCCGGCCTAGCTGCCAGCTGGGCGGCGTGCTCCAGCTGCCGCCACTGCTTCCCCCGCGGTGGGGAAAGCCGGTCTGCTCCTCTCTGCCCCCTGGGGGGGACCCTGGTTAGTGTAGGGTTGCGTCACCCCATCACACTAAGCTGTCATGATGACAGGAGTCTGTGTAGGGCAGGCCAAACTTGAGTGGTTGACACTGCTATCCCAAGAACCAGGTCCAGGTCCACCAATGTTGGGGGGGAGAGGGGAGGGTGCAATTGCCCCAGGCTCTGGCAATTCAAAAGGGTCCAGGGCTCCTGGCTGCTACAGTGGCAGCTGCCAGAACCCCATGCCTTTAAAATCACTGCTGGCATGCCAGGTGGCAAGCTCCAGCCAGCGCTAAGGGCTAGGGGGGACGTGGCATGGTCCAGGATGCTCTGAGGGCTTGCTGTCCCAGCCCCACCCTTTCCGTCAGTGCCCCATTCCTTCCGAGAGCATGGAGCCTCCCACCATGCACACCTTGCTCTGGAGCCTGGCATTTCTGTGGGCCCCCCAGCTAGGTCAGAACTCCATTCTCACAGATTTGGTCTAGTCAGGGAGGTAGGACCACACCTGATCAGTGCTGCAATCCTAGAGGTGGCAATGCCCAAAGTCAAGTGCCAAGCCTAGCCAGCCTCACAGCATGGAAGCTGCAGGAAATGCCACCGTGGGTTGAGTGCAAGACAGGACCCAGCCATGCCCTCAGTGCAGGACCTGGCTGAAATCACCCCTGGCCTCTATCCCAAGCTATTTCCTGGGTCGTGACAGGCCATAAACACTTACAAATGGATCCTGAACCCTGCAAGGTAGAGAGTCTCTGCTTTAGAAACTATCAGCCGGTAGAAGTTATCAGATTTCACAACCATATTTAAAATACATGAAATAACCCTTCAAGTAACTTACAAGCATGGAGAAAGAACAGCTCTTTCCTCTCACATAAGCCAGCCAGACACTCCTGCGTCTGTAATGATGCATTTTAAACACTTTAAATAAACTACTCTGGCAATTGCTAGAGGTTTCTACATTTCCAGGAGTTTAGCTGGCCCTGTAAACGTGCAGTTGGGCACGGTTCAGAGAGCTGTAGGAACCTCCTTATACCATAATTACATTAAATAGGAACATGAGCCATCAAAATTCTTCTCTTGGCTTATGTTACTGTTTTTCTGGTCAATCCCGTACTTTCTCTCTTAAAACTGTCCCGGAAGTAGCAGGAGTTATGACCTTTCCCATCTGATCATTGTCAGATGTCTTAGAATCATAGAATCGTTGGGCTGGAAGAGACCTCAAGAGGTCATTCAGTCCAGCCCCATGCCCAAAGCAGGACCAACCCAAATTAAATCATCCCATCCAGGGCTTTGTTAAGATGGGATTTAAAAACCTCTAGGGATAGAGATTCTACCATCTTCTGAGGTAACCCATTCAAGTGCTTCACCATCCTCCTAGTGAAAAAGTTTTTCCTAATATCCAACCTAGACCACCCCCACTGTAATGTGAGACCATTGCTCCTCATTTTGTTATCTGACAGCACTGAGAATAGCCTGTCTCCATCCTCTCTGGAACCTCCCTTCAGGAAGTTGAAGGTTGTTATCAAATCCCCCTTCACTCTTCTCTTCTGCAGACTAAACAAACCCAAATCTCTCAGCCTCTCCTCATGGGTCATGTACTCCAGCCCCCTAATCATTTTAGTTGCCTCCGCTGGACTTTCTCCAATGCGTCCACATCCTTTCTGTAATGGGGGGCCCAGAGTTGGACACTATACTCCAGATGTGGCTTCACCAGTGCCGAATAAAGGGGAATAATCTCTTCTCTAGATCTGCTAGCAATATTCCTCCTAATGCACCCTACTATGCCATTAGCTTTCTTGCCTACAAGGGCACACTGTTGACTCATATCCAGCTTCTCATCCTTGGTAATCCCCTGGTCCTTTTCTGCCGAACTGTTGCTTAGCCAGCCCCCAGCCTGTAAGAATGCTTGGGATTCTTCCGTCCCAAGTGTAGAACTCTCCACTTGTTCTTGCTGAACCTCATCAAATTTCTTTTGGCCCAATCCTCCAATTTGTCTAGGTCACCCTGGACCCCTAACCCTAACCTCCAATGTATCTCTCTCTCCCCCTAGCTTAGTGTCTTCTGTGAACTTGCTGAGGGTGCAATCCATCCCCTCATCCAGGTCATTAATAAAGATGTTGAACAAAATTTGTGATCTGCAAGCATCTGTTAGCTGTCTGAAGAACGCCTCGTCTGCCTCATCCACCTGATTTGGTGATAGCAAACACTGACCACAACATCACCTCTCTTGCTCCTGCCTCTAAATTTAACCCAAAGACTCTCAACAGGCTTTTCTCCCTCTATATACTGGAGCTCTGAACAATCATAGTGCTCTCTTAGGGTGCATCTACACTGCACCCATAGCTCAAAATAAGCTAAGCAATTTGTGCTATGCAAATTGCATAGCTTATTTTGAGTTAATTGAGAAAGTTTATTTTGAAATTTGGTGGTGTATACACAGTGCCAAATTTCAAAATAAATCACAATTCTGAAATGTCCCTTATTCCTTGTGGAACGAGGTTTACAGGGATCATGGAATAGCGAGCCCATTATATTTTGAAATAATGGCCTTGCTCAAAAGACGTGGAACAGCTATTTCAGGATCCTGGAAGTATTCTGAAATAGCTCTACAGTGTAGACGTAGCCATACATACAGTGCAACTCCTCCACCTTTACTCCCCAGCCTGTCCTTCCTGAACAGTTTATACCCTTCCGTGACAGTGTTCAATCACATGAGTCACCCCTCCAAATCTCTGCTATTCCAATCAAATCATAGTTCTTTGACTGTGCTGGGACTTCTAATTCTTCCAGCTTGTTTCCCAGGCTTCTTGTGTTCGTGTACAGACACCTTAGATAACTAATTGATTGCCCTACTTCTCATACAAATCAGGGGTCCTCCTCTACTGCACCTTCCTGCTTGTGTTTCCTCCTGGTATCTCACTTCCCCACTTACCTAAGGGATTAGATCATTGTCCCCCAACTAACCTAGTTTAAAGCCTTCCTCACTAAGTTTGCAAGCTTGCCTGCAAAGATGTTCTTCCCTCTCTTCATTAGGTGGATCCCATTTCTTTCTAGCAACCCTTGTGCCCAGAACAGCATTCCATGGTCAAAGAAACCAAAGCCCTCTCTCCAACACAACCTGCACAACCACACATTTACTTCCAAGATACAATGATCCGTACCTGGACCTTTTCTGTCAACAGGGCGGATGGACGAGAACACCGCTTGAACCTCAAACTCCTTGATCTTTCTTCCCAGTACTACATAATCTGCAGTGACCCACTCAAGGGCATTTTTGACAGTATCATTTGTTCCTACATGGAGAAGTAGGAAGGGGTAATGGTCTGAAGGTTTGATCAGTCTCAGAAGACTCTCGATCACATTCTGAATTCTTATTCCACTTCTTATTCTTATACCTTCTTATTCCACTTGTTAGTTTCAGAACTGAAGTAACATAGTTCCTCCTTCTATTTAATTTTATTCCACTTTGGGGAGGGGGGTTTAGTATCTTCAGAAAGCCCAATCTTGTGAAATGCTGAACACCTCCTGTGAGGGGCTAAGCACCGTCAACTCGCATTGGTTCAGCACCTTGCAGGATTGGGTCCTGAAGCCAAAATTTTCCAAAGCCCATATAGGACACAGTGACTTTTTGTCTGGTGCCATATTGACTCCGTGCATGTGAGACTGCCCAAGCGATGTTCCTAGCACCTGTTTATTTCTAGCCAAGTTCTCAGTGTGGCCCAGATTCTCCAAAAGAGCAGAGTCTTGCTGTGGTTGGTGCACTATATGATCAATTATTGTTTTCAAAAACATTCAGTGATTGCCCCTCTCCTCCCACCCACATTTAGCCAGCTGTTCCTGGCCTAACATATCATGGTCATAGCAGTGACGTGCCCAAGCCATTCCAAGGCACAAATTAAGCCACTCAATGGTTGTGCGTCATGTCACATCTGAGAATGCAGGGCCAGCCCACAACATTTTGGCACCTGAGATAGGGAGCTCAAATGATGCCCCCATACTCCCTCGCTTGGGCCAAAACTTTGAAAGGTCTTAATTCTTTCTTCTTCCTGTTCTACTCCTCTCATGGTACTGCTTTGCTACCTACATATGCACCAGCAGGAGATACAATTTTCTACTCTCTGGGTCCTAGTGGCGCCCCCGCACAGTCTGGCACCTGAGGCGGCCACCTCATTTTCGCCTCATGGTAGGGCCAGCCCTGTGAGAATGTACTCTGGGCTAATTTAATAATAGTCCAAACACACAGGAGGTGTGGCAAAGACCGAGTAGTACCGACAAGACTTGGGAGATGGTACAGCCAAAGGGGATGCAGGGGTAAGTATTGCTGGGAAGGATGAAGGGAGAAGTTTGCCTTTTGGGGTTGGGAATCCAGTAAGAGCTATACAGTACAGCCACATGCTGCAATCCAGTATCTGACCATGTTTGAGTGAGGAGACAAAGGAGCTGGAGGACAAGTCTGGCTCTTGTTCAGAGATGGAGAAGACTCCCACACATTCCAAACAAGATCTTAGAACCAAGCAGGAACATCCTTGATCTCCCAAAGATACAGTAAATCCAAAGGCACAGGCTTAGCCTGCAATCCATCTCTGGGGGGAGCTGAAGGGAGACCTGTCTAACAGGAATTGTGCCCGGCAGAATCCCCACTGCTATGATTATGCTAGTTGCTGTGTCCTTTTAGAGGATGAAAGGGGACAGCATTTGAAATAAGCCAATCCATTGTTTCCCATTGCCAAGAGGGCTCAATACATCCTTGGATATGGACCGTAACAAGCTGTTAGCAATAATGTAAGACCTGAAGGAAAAAAAAGACCTCACTTCTCTTTCCTGACAGGAATACTGAATGGGATGCATGCCACTTGGCGGGCCCCTGGAGCTGTCAGAAATAGGAAGCACACATACTGCATAGACATGACGTGCATTGGCCCTAAAGTGGTATTTGTAGTTGTAGTGGAATGTTGAGCAGACCTCTCGGCAGGTGGCAATTCTCTTATTACAATGCTTTCCTGTGACCCTAACCAGAGGAGAGTGTTGTCAGCTGCTGCTTGTGTTACAGACAGCCTCCCCTGTGTCCCCCCATTTACATATCACAGAGCTGAACTTCCTGTCATGGAATTCCTTGGGCCAGAATGGTGTTCAGTCCTTAAGTGTAGCAGGAAAATGAACTTCTATTTTTATAGGTAATATTTCATTTGAGGATGTGGATATTCTGCAGTAGACTCTTATCCTGGGTGCATGCCTTTTATGTCACATTCCCCTTGTGCCTTGTCACAGCTGAAATGAAGGTTTGGCTTTACTCATTTAAGAACATCTTCCATTTGATGTCTTATGTTTCCTATTGGAGTGTGAGTTAGGGATGTAAGCAAATAGTCGACCACCCAATAAGCCTAGGCTTATCAACTATTCCCCTACCTCCACGCTTTCTGCCTCTGTATCAGTGGCAGCAAGGGGAGGGGAAGCAGGAGCTGGTGCTGGGGGGAGCCAGCTTAAAAACCAGTTTCCCTCCATACCATCTTCGCGGTGCCACCTACCCACTCCTGTGCTGCTCCCTCTATCAGAGGCAGCAGCACAGAGGGCAGGGGAGGCTGCCATGAAGCAGCCTCTGTCCACGGTGAGCCCAGGCTTGCTGCATCCCATGGAGTAGCCCCATGTACAGGAGGTGCAGTTGAAGCAGCCTCTGTTCGCAGCCAGTCCCGGTCACCACAGACAGGGGCTGTTTCATGGCAACAGCCCCTGTGATGGTGGTCCAGGCTGGCCGCAAACACGGGCTGCTCCAGCAGTAGTCCCTGGACCTGACGCTAGCTCTTACTATATTTAAACTGCAGAGATGCAGTGGTGATAGCTCCTGGGCCCAGTGTGACAACCTACCCCCACTGTGCCTCTTCTTTTGAAAAATGTCCCTGTTCTGTGTCCATACATGCCTTTTTTCGAAAGAACTCTTTCGGAAAAGGTGTTCTTCCTCATAATTTACCAATGTCAACCCCCCCCCCTGCATTCTTTCAATTTAATTTAGAAAGAATGTGATTGCAGTGTGGATGCAGTAGAAATTTTTTCAAAAAAAGGGCAATTTTTTCGAAAAAACAATGCAGTCTAGACATACCTTTAAACTGCAGAGCTGCAGTCGGGGTAGCTTCCGGACCCTGCATGAGCTGGGACTGAGCACCTTCCCTTATTGACTAATCATGTAGTCGATACATTTGTATCAACTACATCAGTGGTTCTCAAACTTTTTGGGCTCCGGAGCCCTTTACATGCGTAAAAATGTATGCGGAGCCCCAGCGGTCCACTGATTGTATGTGTTGTACTTATCGATGTTGGCCGCATTAGACTTCCAAATTTTGTGAAATTTTCTACATATATTTATCAGCTCATGTGTGTTTTATTCAGAAATAATAACAATCAAATCATTTACTTGGTTGAGAAACTGTGTCTTCTAATGTCCATTTTTTAAGCCACCGATCCATCCTTAATATAAATATAATATTATTGTGTGTTAATTGCATCAATTCGAGGCGATTCTCAATTATGCTTTTGAAGGCTTTCCAGTTTGTCAACCTCGTGGAGCCCCTGAAGATGTCTCGCGGAGCCCTGGGGCTCCGTGGAGCACAGTTTGAGAAACACTGGACTGCACAATTAGCCAATTACCTGCCTCTTAACATCCTTAGTGTGAGTTCTCCCTATTGCTCAGTGATCACCTAGTAGACCAGTGATGGGCAACATAGGCTAGTAAGTGGGATGCATGAGTGGCCCTCCTTCATCTCAGTGACCCACAAGATTGGTATAACCAAGATGGTCTCCTGGGATAGGGTAATTTTGCTAACTGCACTTGTGTATCTAGAATTTGCAGGGTGTGCTGACTGAGTTGTAACAGCACTTTGCTTAGATGCAGAAGGGAGCACCTGGCCAGCTTTCACTGTCCATGTTGTATGCAATCAGCATGCATCTCACCTCATATGCCCTTGCTCTACGTCAGGGGTGGGGAAACTTTTTCGGCTCGGGGGCCATTGACCCATGGAAAAAATCATTTGGGGGCCACACACAAGTGAGTAGTGGCCCCCAACTGAGAAGGAAAAAGACACTTCCTACTTTCCCCTCCCGCACCAGAGTCCAGGAGGCCCAGCCTAATAGATTTTGTGTGCTCCAGCACCCCGGCAGGGCAGTGGGAGGCCTGAAGTGCCAGCGCAGGCTCCCCAGTGCTGGGATGTAACCCTGAGCCTTGGGGGCCGGATCCAGACAAACTGAGGGCCAAATCCAGCCCCTGGGCCTGAGGTTCCCCACCCCTGATTTATGTGCATGTGTGGGGAAAAAACTACATAGATGGAAACCAGCAGAATTTGGCAACCTCCCATGTGGGCAATGGTAAATAAAATGTCTCGTGGGCCACACATAGAACCCCGATGGGCTACATGCAGCCAGCAGGTTGCCCACACTGACATAGACTGTGTATGGCTTCCTGAGGAGTGCTCAAGTATCAGAGCAGCAGAGGGACTTGGGCATTTGGCAACAAGGGGCTACAATAGCGGCTGGGTACCATACCCTCAAGTGATGTCTGGCTTCTGAAAAACCCCAGTGGCTGAGCAGACAGCTAGAGCCAGAGCATACAGGCTGGTAGTTTCATTTAGAGCAGGGGATTGATTTTTAATACTCTATCAGCTCCTCAATCATCTCTGATATTTTCCCAGTTATTCCATTCATTAAGAAATAAATCATATTCCCTGTTGGGTGGCCAGAGGACTTCTTGTAAAATCAATCGGCAGACCAGACAGGATCTAACACTAATGAGATGTCACCTCAACAGACATTGGCTTTCCAAATGCAGTCCAGTATGATCTTTTAGCTGCAGCATTTATTGTAAAGAATTTGGCCAAGTTTTTGTCTGAGCCGCTGAACTGCACAAAGATTATGTTGGGCATGCCTTGATTTTTGGCTTCAGATCCTGATGATCTTGTCAGATGTGCGGGTGATTTTTTTTCTCCTTCATTCACAAGAAACAAAGAGCCATGCATAGACATGTAGCTAAAGACAGAAATACATTTTGCACAGAGACACTTTTATGGAGGTAAATTTTAAATGGGGGTAACATCCTGGTTTGATTGAGATTCCTGGGAGTTGCCAGGGTCAATGGAGGTGAGTGGATGGGGGAAGCAGCAGAGGCAGGAGCCTGAAGAAGTCCCGCACCTGAGGGACAGGAACTGGAGCTACAGCTCAAAGCCCTGCAGCCAGGGCCTGCTGTCCTGCCACCCCAAGGCTGAAGCCCAAAGCCTGAACCCTGCTGCCCTTAGGAAAATGAGGAATTTACCAGCTACCTGCTCTTCCAGTGTTCTGTCCCAGGTATCTCCAGAAGGGGGCATGGCCCAACCCCTGCTGGTAGCCCGAGCAACTTGCAACAAGGAGGTTCATCTAGGAGCAACAGGGAGGGGGAGGGGTTGCTGCTTCCTTCCCAACCCCCCAAAAATCACAGCCTGAAAGCTGTATGCACAAGAAAAGTCTGTGGTGGCTGCATGCAGCCAAAAGACACATCTACACAGCAGGGCTAAAGCCAAAATAAGCTACGCAACTTCAGCTATGTCAATTGCTTTGAATATGAAGGGAGATATGAATCTTTAGCATATCTGATATGAAAATAACTTGTGACAACAGTGCCATGCAAATGCCTGTTCTCACTTTCAGGTGATGTGAAAAAGAAGTGGGCAGCGTTATCTCTTGCAAATGTAAACAAAGTTGTTTGAGTGACTGGCTAAATGAGAAGTTGGACTTGTAGGCGCTAAAGTTTTATGTTGTTTTATTTTGAATGTAGTTATTTTTTGTACACAATTCTCCATTTGTAAATTCAACTTTTATGATACAGAGATTGCATTACAGTACTTGTGTTAGGTGGTCTGAAAATACTACTACTTTTGGTTTTTACATTGTAAATATATGTAATAAAACTAAACATAAAGTGAGCACTTTATGTTTTGTATTCTGTGTAGTAATAGAAATCAATATATTTGAAAGTATAGAAAACATCCAAACTATTTCACTAAATGGTATTCTATTATTGTTTAACAGCATGATTAATTGTGATTTTTAAAAATTACTTAACAGCCCTATTAGCTACCTATGGTCCATATGACTTGCATGACTAAGGATTGCACACACGCGTAAAGGTTGTGATCTGGATTATAAAGAGACTTAATCTTTCCTATAAACCAGAGTTGTGAGCCCAACAGTCACTATTAAAATGTCAACATTTGTCTCTAGATAACACATAGTTATTCCCTATTCTAAGTGAAAGGGAAAGTATCGCTCAGCTAAATGCTGTGCTGTCTCTTGACAAATGCTGATGTTTTAATAACTGTTTTGCTGACAGGGTAAATAAGGAAGAGACATAAAGTGGCTTGCCTCAGCAAATCAGTGGCTGGTCAATGATTAGAGCTCAGGAGTTTCTTACTCTCGTAATTGTGCTCTGTTCTTTAACTATGCAGTCTTTTTTCTTCCCTATACAGCCTCTCTAAGGCCATGTCTATGCTACAGAGAAGATCGAAGCTGCCACAGTCAATCTTCCAGGGTTCGAATTAGCGGGTCTAGTGAAGACATGTTAATTTGAACTGAGGGGGCGCTCCCGTCGATGCTAGTAGTCCTGATTTGAGTTAAGATACTTCGACTCAAGATATGTAATGAATGTAGCTGGAGTTGCATATCTTAATTAAAATTTATTCCTGTGTCTAGAGCTAAGGGCTGTGTTAGTACAGGTTGAATGTCCCTGCTCCAGCACCCTCAGGGCCTCATTGGTCCTGAACCAGGGAATTTGCCAGACCAGGGGAGGTCAACGGCAGCCCTTCCACTCCTAGCTGCTGGCCCTCTGGGAACCAACCCTCCCCTTGCCAGGGACACTGGGGCTCTGCTGTTGACTCCTGGGGCATTGGAGCTCAGCTCCTCTCCCTGCTTGTTGGGGTTCTCCTCCACTCCACTGGCTAGCTGGGGCTCAGCTGTTGGACCCTAAGATGCCAGAGCTCTGCTCCCAGTGCCCCACTGCCATCTCCCAGGTTGATGGGGCTCCACTGGCAGCTGCTGGGGCACCATGCCTCCGCTCCTGCATCATGCCAGGCTTCTCTCTTTCCTGGTCCCACAAAACTCCTGCCCCCAGACTGCCAGTTTTTCTAGTGAGTGCTCCAGCCCCAGAGGTAGGCAGCAGTGCACAGTCAACCTGTGGAACTCCTTGCCAGATGATGTGGTGAAGGCTAGGACTTTAACAGGGTTCAAAAAAGAGCTAGATAGATTCACAATCCTCCTGGAAAGGTATAACAAGTAGGGTTCCGCAGGAGTCTGTTTTGGGACCGGTTCTGTTCAATATTTTCATCAACTATTTAGAAATCAGCATAGAGAGTACGCTTATTAAGTTTACAGATGATACCAAGCTGGGAGGGGTTGCAAGTACTTTGGAGGATAGGATCATCATTCAAAATGATCTGGACAAATTGGAGAAATGGTCTCAGCTAAACAGGATGAAGTTTAATAAAGACAAATGCAAAGTGCTCCACTTAGAAAGGAACAATCAGTTTCACACATACAGAATGGGAAGCGACTGTCTGGGAAGGAGTACGGCAGAAAGGAATCTAGGGGTTATAGTGGACCACAAGCTAAATATGAGTCAGCAGTGTGATGCTGTTTAAAAAAAAAACAAACATGATTCTGGGATGCATTAACAGGTGTGTTGTGAGCAAGACATGAGAAGTCATTCTTCCTCTCTACTCTGCACTGATTAGGCCTCAGTTGGAGTATTGTGTCCAGTTCTGGGCACCACATTTCAAGAAAGATGTGGAGAAATTGGAGAAGGTCCAGAGAAGAGCAACAAAATGATTAAAGGTCTAGAAAACATGAGCTATGAGGGAAGACTGAAAGAATTGAGCTTGTTTAGTTTAGAAAAGAGAAGACTGAGAGGTGACATGATACAGGTTTTCAAGTATCTAAAAGGGTGTCACAAGGAGGAGGGAGAAAACTTGTTCTGCCTGGCCTCTGAGGATAGAACAAGAAGCAATGGGCTTAAACTGCAGCAAGGGAGGTTTAGGTTGGACATTAGGAAAAAGTTCCTAACTGTCAGGGTGTTTAACACTGGAATAAATTTCCTAGGGAGGTTGTGGAATCTCCATCTCTGGAGATATTTAAGAGTAGGTTAGATAAATCTCTAACAGGGATGGTCTAGACAGTACTGGTTTCTGCCATGAGGGCAGGGGACTGGACTCAATGACCTCTCGAGGTCCCTTCCAGTCCTAGTATTCTATGATTCTATGGAGGTCAGGCCCATCAATGGCTATTAGCCTGGATGGGTAGGAATGGTGTCCCTAGCCTCTGTTTGTCTGGAAATGAGTGACAGGGGAGGGATCACATTAGGATTACCTGTTCTGTTCCCTCCCTCTGGGGCATGTGGTATTGGTCACTGTTGGCAGACAGGATACTGGACTAGATGGACCGTTGGTCTGACCCAGTGTAGCCGTTCTTATGTTCTTATGTGTTATCAATTATGACAGACCAGGCGTTTTGCTGGACTAGGGAAGTCCAGATTTGGGAGATTGATCCTTTATTGATGGGATAGAAACACTAGCAATAACAAGTTAAACTGCTGATGATATTGTAACTTTTTTCAAATCTGTAACAGAATCTAACATCTCTCAGAAATAATATCTATGCACAAAAAACTGAGTGTCTCTGAGCCTTTCTCTTTTGATTACTAATCATTAGAATGTTCAGTGAAATTATATCCATATGTTAGATGGTTATTTTGCCATTTGCCATTTTCTCTTTGCATTCTGTTAGTATGAGTAATCTCCTTAAAGTCTTGCTCTTCAGAAATCCTATTCAATTATCTGGACTTCTTGTTATTGGTTAGATGTCTAGTTTTCTTCAAACTTTCTGTTAGTGATTAGTTAATTAATAGAGCATTAGCCAACTCTTAATTAGTGTGGTTTGGAAGGAAGGAACATAAAATAAAGCTTCCTGAGATGTGTCGGGAAAGAGATCTCCATGGAGATCTGAGCAGGTTGGTAATGAGTTTTGCAGCTTTTTACTTCTAGGTTTTGTTCAGTTCCAGTCCAGATCAGTAGACATGAAAGACATTTTGTCAGAGGCTGGAGATGGATG
>JANRFK010006688.1:22918635-22944604 GCA_030068395.1 Apalone spinifera
CTGATTTTCCGCAAAAACTGGCCAGTCTAGACACAGCCTTAGAGACTAACAAAATATACAGGGCTGACTTTACCATGAGGCGAACTGAGGCGGCGACCTCAGGTGCCAGACTGTGGGTGGGGGAGGGCACCACTAGTTCACACTTTTTGAACAAGGCATTTTAAGTTGTTAGCTCTCCTTTATTGGGGTAGGAAGCAGAGCAGTACCATGAGAGGAGTAGAACAGGAAGAAGGCAGAATTGAGACCTTTCAAAGTTTTGGCCCAAGCGAGGAAGTATGGCGGCATCATTGAGCTCCCTGCCTCAGGTGCCAAAATGTTGTGGGCTGGCCCTGAAAATTTATGTATAGTACTATGAGTTTTTGTGGGCAAACCCCACTTCCTCAAGCTCATGATAGTATTTATATTTCTTAGTCTCTAAGGTGCTACAGGACTATGCTTTTTTAAAAAGTTACAAACTAACTTGGCTACCCCTCTGAGACTCATAACACATGGGACTGTAACGGGAAGGGAACCAAGAGAGTGTTCTAGAAATAGCTTCACATAACCCTACAGAAATTAATAGCCAATGAGATCTCTGACAGAGGGGATTTAATGAGCCCATAGAAGGGATCCTCGCTTCTCCTAAAGGCAACGGGGATTTGTTCTCCCTAAGGGCAGGCTGAGCCAACGTGGTGTTCCATAGTTGCCCCTTTTTCATCCAGCAGCTCCTCAAACCCGCCTCGCTTGAAGGGCCTGCTAAGAATGCATCCACCCCGGCCCCCGCCAGCAGACTCCGGGCTCCCCGTGGTTCCGGGGCTGCAGCTATTCCAGGCATTACGGTCCCGGCTGGAGCTGTGCAGGGGAGGGGCGGGAGGCGGAGCGGCGCTGCGGCTGGAGGTGCCGCGGCTGTTCTGGAAGGCAGGGCGCGGGCGGCTGGTGAGTCGGGGGCGCGGGGCTCCGGGCGCGCTGCGGGCAGGAGGGGAGGCAGAGCCCGGCGCGGCTGTGGCTGCTGCTGTCTGGGCGCGGGGGGCCCAGGCGGCTAGTGCCCGGAGTGGGCGATCCCAGACGCGTGGACCCCCCCCAGGCGAGATCGAGTGGGAAAGCGGCGCATATCCGTGCGGGGGTCTTGGGGGAGCCCCTAGGCATCCAGGGGGGCGGGGAAGGGACTGTCCCATGCCAACTCCTCTCTGCCCTGTGTTTGCAGGGGCTTTGGCAGCGCAGAAGTAACCCGAAGAGGAGATCTCCCTTCCCCCCCCCCCAAGCAGGTAAATCTCTTTGCGCTCTGGCATGGAGGGGTCAGACACGTGTCTGAAGAGTGGAGGGCTTGAAGGGTGGAGACCCCGTCCCTGTAGCCCGTCTGGACCCTTGCCCAGCCCTTGGGGGGTGTGATGGGGCATAGGGGAAGAGGAAAACTCCCTGGGCAGGAAACCCAGTGGGAGTTAAAAATGGGAGACCCCTAGCATGGTATCTGCCCCAGGGGGGTGTTGGGGTGCTGAGAGTAGAAGGGAATTGCCTCATTTTGTCCTTGTACTCCCCTGGCTTGCCCTCCATCCCATCCTGGTTCCTTCCCTTCTCCTAGGGAAAATTCAGGAAAGTAGTCCTGTGCCAAGTCTGACGGATGGGAGAAACACCCCAGCCAGCGCTTCAGAGCACTGGGACATAGGAATTATCTCACTGACGTAGACCCAGGGGCTGTGTAGTCCAGTGTCCTGTCTGTGAGAGTGGGCAGAAACTTTGAAAGAAATAACCCCTCGTAATTAGAGATTGGGTTAAGTCTTGAAGCCTGAGGGTTTGTATTCCTTCCTACATTTTGTGTATGTCCACTGTCCTATCTCTGGATATTCTTGTTACACTGGTAGATGTTCAGTCCCTCTTTTTATGTCAGTATGTGTTTGTGGCTTCAGTCACTTTCTGGGACCAAGCATTCAGCAGTCAAATTATGGGTTAAGTGAAGAAGTATTTCCACTTAGCAAATTCCAGATGGATCTCTTTTAATTTCATTGACAATCCCCTGGCTACTGGGAGATAAAGGAACAAGCAGTTCCAAGTCCCCTTCTCTGACCTATTCATTGTTTTGTGTACTTTGATCAGGTCCCTTCTTATCTTTTGTCTTTCTGTCTGTGGTAACCATCGAGCGCTCTTCAATTTCTCTTCATAAAAGAGTTTTCGTTGCACTTACCTGCATCCTTTTTGGGATGGGGACTCCCACTATTGCATGCAATCGTCCATTTGAGGCTGCACTTTGTATACATACATTTATAATTGCATGTTCTTATTTTTGTATTATTCTCCATCCCAGTCCTCATTCTGTAGGAGTTTGCTCTGAGATTGGTGGATGGAGTTTTCTAGTGCCACGCTGTCCAACAGCAAGCAGTTTGGAGACAATCCCAGGGAGCTATGAATCTGCAGGTGCTTCCCTGAAGGGATACTTATGGGTGGGAGAGAGAAAGACAGAAGCCTTTACCAAGCTGGTGTCCAGAATAAAAAGATGGGGAGCCTGCTGCATTGCTGCCAACTTTCCTTAAAAAATTAGGGTGACCTGTAAATTCCTCGGTGTTGTATGTCAGATAGCAGGCCTTTTCAGTCTAGCAAGCAAAGGGAGAACATGAAACAACGTCTGGAACTTTAAAACATACATCTTTTTTCCAGTGAGTTATGAACCATTGGAACAGCATTCTAAAGAATGTGGCAAATTCTCCATCACTTGGAGTCTTTAAATCATGATTGCCTGCCTTTCTTAAAGATATACTCGACTTCATCCACAAGCTGCTAGGCTCACTACACACCTGGTGGGTGAATGTCTGAACCATGTTTATACAGGGAAGTCAGTCTATATCAGTGGTCAACTGGTTGATCCTTGGGAGTCTCCAGTTGATCACGATAGACAGACTCACTGCTTGCCCCAGCCCCATGCTGCTGGCCCATTCCTGGGAGCAGCCAGCACGGCCCCATGTGTGTGGTGGGGAATTGGGGCTAATTGGAGCTGAGGGGCAGTGCTGGCAAAAAGGGGCAGTGTGTGGAGCCTGGTGCCTCCTATCTTCGAGGCCACAGGGGCATGTTGGTCCCTTCTGGGAGCAGAATGCAGCTGGGACAGGCAGGGAGCCTGCCTGAGCCTAACTGCACCTTGGGAGCCACCTCCGGTAAGTACCACTCAGCAGAAGGCCATACCTCAACCTCCTCATACATCCTCCAGCACCCTAAGCCCAGCCCTGAGCCCCCTCCCAGAGCCAGCACCCTAATCCTCTCCTGAATCCCTGCCCCACCCTAACCCCCCCCCCAGAGCCAGAATGCCACACCTCTTCCTACAACCCAAATCCCTCTTGTACAACCCCATAGCTCCTCCCAGAGCTAGCACCTCATACACCTTCCTGCACACTCCAAACTGCCTCTTGTATTCCAAGCACCTGCTTCTGCTCTGCCCCTACCCCTGTCTAAGCCACACCCTGCACCTACCTCCTGCAGCCCAACACTCTGCCCCAGACCAGAGCCCCCTCCTGCACCCAAACTGCCTCCTAGAGCTTGCACCCATTACCCCCTCCTTCGCCTTAACCCCATGCTCCAGGCTCAGCCCAGAGCTCCCTCCCACACTGCAAACCTCTTGGCCCCAGCCTAGAGCCCGCTCCCTTCCCCCAACCCTCTGCCCCAGCCCAGTGGAAGTGAGTGAAGAGGGGAGCAGAGGACATGAGAGAGGGGATAAAGCTAGCAGGGCAAAGCTTTGGGGAAGGCACGGGGCCTGAGATAAAGGGCAGGGTAGATCTTATGTTGCCCTTACATTCAGAAAGTGATCTTGAGCATAAAAAGGTTGGAGAACACTGCTCTAAATGGTCATAAAAGTACCTTCTGGCCTTTAAAGTCTCACCCCTAAGCCAGGATGAGTTTCAGGTTAGCTAGAAACAGTCAGACTCAGGTCTTTCAAATCACAGATTCAAAATGTCATTTGAAAACACCCCCACCTTCATAAAGTGCTAGGCTTGATACTTCCATGCTTGGCACTTTGTGTTGCCGCTTATACCTAGGTAAAGGCAATGGTAGAAATTTCCAGATCAGAAGAGTAGCAGTTTGCACAGGCATCCTTGACACAGAATGTCAGGGCAGAGGAGAATCAGAGATGTCCTTTCTTTCAAGTTTTGTTTACATACAAACTTATACCGGCTTAGTTAAACTGGTGCAAAACCTTGCACTCTTTATTTTGGTTTAATGTAAACCAGTTACTACTTACGAGTTTAAAAGAAGAAATGTGGTTGACTTAAACAAAAATATTTGTTCCCTCAGAGTTTTGCACTTGTTTTAACTAAATCTGTTTAAAAATCCATTTAAATTAAATTGGTTCAAATTTTATATTACTGACGCCTCAGATTTGTCTTCCTTTCCCTATCTATTTTAGCCTTAAGTACGTTTGTTCTCCTCTCCTTCTGTCTCCCTACCCTGTGCATGCTCTTTCTCTTTCCCTCCCCCTTTTTATCCCTTCTGAGTTCCCTTGTTTGTAACATGTATCCTTAGTTCCTTCTTCACTTCTCTTTCTCCCTGTCCTCATGGTTTTGCTAGTGCGTGACTCACAGAGGTCTTTGCCGGCTGTAAATCAGCATAGCACTGAAGTCAGTTGATGAGGGTCTGAGCTTTTGCTTACTTCTTAACTTCAACTTTGTTTTGCTGCAGCCCTGACTCAAATACATACATTATTGAAAATTTGAGCCTTTATTTCCCATCTGTATTAAAGGAGTTTATTGTCAAGGGTAACACATTGGCTATTAGTTCAAAGAGTTTTCCATTTTTAGATTTGTTTACGTCAGACAGTTGGCCCGTGTATATTTGCCACGCTGTTCATGATGGCAGAGGGCTAAGGAGTAAAATATAAACATGTAGATAGGTTTTATTTTCTGTGACTGATTCTATGTATAGGGTTTTATATTTGTGGGGAAGTAAGATGCCGCCGTGCCAAAGTAGATTTAGACTCTGCTGTTAAAAGAGTGTCTGTTTCTTTAGCTTGTTTTGTCCTGCTGATAGCAAAGGAAAGAAAATTAAATGCTTCCTGATATATTTTAAATTAACCTTTTTGAACACTTAATGCAGTTTCAAATGAGCTTTTATTTTAAATGTTCCAAGAGAATCTGGAAGTTTATCTGAAAGACTTAGATCCATTCAAATTATGGGGTATGTGCAGAAACACAGTTATGTTCCAGGATTAGAAAGATTTGGAAAGTGGCAACAGAGGTTAACAACATGTGGTTGGGTTAGCTACCTCTTGGCTTATGGTATTGCTTATTTGAGCCGTTCATCTCTTTCCAGACTTTAATATGAGATGAGTTTGCTGTTCTCTCCAGGGAAATGATGGGCAGGAAGGATTTGTGTGCCTAAGACTGCCATGACTTTTTTCTCTCTCTCTCTCTCTCTTTTACTGCCGCTAATTAAATATTGCTTGTCTGTGATTTAAAGGAGCTATCAGAAGTTCATCCAGACACTGACATTTCTTAAGGTTACATAACTAGGGATATCAGAAGATCTGTTTTATATTGAAGGAAGTCAATTCAAACTTAAATAAAGACATGGTCAGTATCTGTGAGTGCAAACTAGGGTGACCATACATCCCATTTAGGCTGGGACAGTCTTCTTTTTAAGCCCTGTCCCAGCTGTCCTGACATTTTTTCCAAAAGTGGGCATTTGTGCTGTTTGTTGTTTTCAGCTTCATGAGTTTGCAAAAACAAGCAGGACAGATGCTCACTTTGTCAAAAAAGTGGGGGACAGAGGAACATGTAGGAGGTGGGGCAAGTGGCAATGTCTGCCCTGCGATGGGGGAGGCAGCATTCCAGAATGCAGGGGGCAAGTTAGGGTTCCAATGACCAGCAACAACCTTGCACTGGAGATTGGGGGAGCTAGTTGAGTCAGTTCCTTAAAGTGGGGGTTAGGGTGTTTTCCCTTTGGAAAATAGGGTCACCCAAATGCATTGGTTCTCAATCTTTTTGGCTCACAGCCCACCCCGCTTAATGTAAACCTTTCCACAGACCATAAGCCAACTACCGATGATGACAAAATGGGTGCACAAAGGGGTGAGGTTTGAGCGGAGGGAGGGTGCAGGAGTGGGCTGAGAGTAGAGGTTCTGGTGGGAGGTTGGGTGCAGGAGCGGGCTCGAGGTGGAGCATCTGGATGGGCGAGAGGGTGCAGGAGTGGGCTGGGGGTGGGGAGTTGCCCCCTATCAGTTTGTCCTGCACCACCTGTGTCTTCTGCCTGCCTCTGGACCCTGCGGATCAGCGCCTCTCCTTCCCTTCCCACACCTGCTACAGTCAGCTGTTTCATGACCTTTGGGAGGCTGTGAGAAAGAGGTAGAACTGGGAGGGAAGAGATGGGGTGAGGATGGGACAGGAGTGGAGCCTTGAGGGAAGGTGTAGAGTGGGGATGGGGTTTGGAGCACAGCCAGGGGTCGACCCACTTTTCAAAGTTGATGCCTCTGCTTGGGGGTCCTAGCAAGTCTAACACCAACCCTGGCAACCATATTAAAACAGGGTTGCGATCTACTTTGAGGTCCCGACCCACAGTTTGAGAATTGCTGCCCCAGTGCAAATAACCTTTCTCACCTTTTTTCCTTTGGTCTGTTTTGAAAAACAAACACAAGCAAGTTGTTTTATTGGTTTGGGGGCATGTTGTTTTTAATTATTTGCAGATGTATATTCAAGGCTTTGGCAAGGAAGCTGGTGATGCAGGCATGTGGAAACGAGTGTGAGGCCTTTGATAAAAAGGAAGAGTCAGCCAGAAAATGGTTATCTTGGGAGTGGGCAGGGCAAGGATCCGTCCGTGCAGAGGCAGATGACATCCAGAGGCAACTAGACTTCTTATGTATTAATGAGCTGCCTGCCTGCAGCTAGATGATCACATACAATAAGCATTTAGAGTGCAATGAATTGCACCAATGGAGGGTTCTGCAGTCAGTGCGGTAGCTGGAGTGCTGCATTGCTGTGTGATAACATCAAGACTCTGTTTCCATTGCCAAGGGCAAATTTACAGTTGGCCCAGGCACGTGTAGGTCTACTGAGTACATCTGAATCACAGCAGTAATGAATTTGTCCTGGGCTCGCTCACGCATACACTTACATAAGGGACCACCCGCCGGTTGGAGATTGTAATAATGAGGGGGTTTGTACGATCTAATCTGCTGGCGATTAGTGCCAATGATAGCAAGGGTATGTCTTAAAGAAGAGGTTTAATATGGTTTGTTCTAGTCTGCAAATATTTTTCAGCTTTCATTAAAATCATGCTAAGTGGAGTATATTGCAATTGCTTTGCTGTTTTGTGCTTTCCAAGCATAGTATACTCATCTGCCGACATCCTAAAATCCTAACTACAAATCAGCACAGCCCTCAGCATTTGGTCATTGTGGGGGGTACTTAGACTTTGTATTATCAATTTAAAAACCATTAACGTTCTAGCCAAAGCCACCCAGATTGACAGCAGCTTGGCATTTGATGCATCTTCTTTTGAAGCAGAAAAAGTTTGATGTCTGTAGAGGGAGTAAAAATGAAGTAACTCCCTCTGTGGTGTGGTTAGTACGCCACTGTTTGTCCTTTCTACTCCTTTAAGGAGCAGTGCTGATGCACAGGATGCAGTAATGTCGTGGGGAAAGCATATTTGACTCAGACAGCAGTTTAACCATAAATGGCTATTTGTTCAAGTGCTCTCTTCATGGCTTTGTATTGGGGCCATACCTCTGAAGTAAATACCAGCAGCCAGTCTATAACCATCTATGCGTTGGAAACAGTTAGTTCTTTGTTTAAATCAGGCTGGCTAGACTGTACCATGAGAGTTTAAATTTAGATACATGCTGGATGCAACAGTTATTTTGGCTTTGGTTTTGAGGTAAATTTCAAGTCAGGAGTAAGTACAGAGTAGAACCCAAACTGCCATCCATACTCACTGCTCAGGGCTTGCTTACTGCAGTGGAGTGAATCAAGTAAGTGGGGTAGATGATTTACCCGGCATTGCTTGTGTCCTTAACTCAAATATATTTTTTTTCATTTAAATCATTTGGGATGCGGCAGGGGATGAAAGACTCAGCATGCAGGCTGCCCTGGGGACAGAGAACATTCTCTGCCAGCTCAGCAGCTTGAGGTCAAGTGAGAAGTGCCTGTTCATGGCCGCTGCAGCAGGCACAGCCAGGGGACACACAAACAGGCAAACTCTCTTAAATGCATATTAGATAGCTGTCCCTTTCTCCATCACTGCTCCTTGTTGCCCCAGTTAGGTTAGGGCTGTCCTAGTTCCCATCTCTGGCCCCTTGCTGCCTCCCTATGGTCATTATGCAATATAACTGTTCCTGCTAGCAGAGCCCTCCCTTTCTGTTTGATGAGAAACAATCACAATCCAGGCACATCCTGTTTTCCTGGCACAATGAAACCCTTGGCCTGCTTTAAGTTATGATAAGAAGAAGCTGCATACCAAGTTTGGTGGTCCTAACTCTTACCTTCCTTCACTCACTTCACTAACTCCTCCACTTACTCAGACAGACAAAACTCTCTCAAATATACAGTAGCTTGTGTACATTGGGAGCACAAGATTGGGACCCTACTGGTAGCAAGAGAACTGCAGTCTCTTTTGCAGCATAATTAATTTTATATCATTTAAGAAAAAAAAATCTGTGTTCTGAAATAAATATGGAAGAAATGAATAGATCACATGTTTTGTACCTGATGTGATTTATTATTAAAACTACTTTAACCAAGAATGGGTAGTGACCTAGCTGGTGTGTCTATTCACTGTAGCCCTCATCTGGATAAAATTGGAACTACTCAGTTCTATGGTTTAGGATGGCAGTTCGCAAACTTCATTGCACGGTGACTCCCTTCTGACATCAAAAATTACTGGATGACCCCAAAGGGTAGCTGATGCCAGAACCTTCCTGAGCAGGTACCCCAGGAAGGGGGGGCCAATGCCCAAGCCAGCCCTGGAGGACCCTATTAAAATGTGGTGTCAGCCCACAGTTTGAGATCTGCTGATTTAGGAGGCCTTCTACTACTAAGAGATAATACACATTCTCTTTAGAGATCTGTGATTTTTGAAGCACAAGAATCTGAACTCTCCCTGATGAGTGGTGTTAGTGCATAGTTCCTCACAGCTGTAAAGTTCCTTAGCCAGGTGTTACATATGTAGTATTCCCTTGTCTCCAACTATCTGTCTGTTCTGTCCAGTCTAGGTATTTTATAGCCTCTGTTGCTATAGTGCAAGAGCCTCACAATCTTCAGTATATACCTTTCCAGCTCGCTGTGAGGGAAGGAAGTTCTATTATCCCTATTTTACAATTGTAAAACAGGCACAGAGATTAAGTGACTTGCCCATAGTCACAAAATAAGTCCATGGTGGAGCAAGGAATTGAACTATGGCTCTGTTGTTAGACGGCTTTTGGATTCTTGAACACCCACCTTCCAATTTTTATCATAATGTAAGTAGGACAGTCATATTCATGAGCCAAAGGAGGTAACTGGAAAAAGTTTTCTGATCTGTTATCTAGTTGAAGGCATAAACTTCTGTGGCCTGTTTTTCAGAAGGGCTTCACACACCTATTCCTGAGAATTTTAAGTGTTAGCATCGTGGATGCCCAAAATTGAGCTGCAGGTAGAATCTAATGTGTTTTAAATAAAAGGAGTGCATACGGATATTTTATTTCTGTATGTTTAGACAAATGAGTTGAGAAAATGTATGGTCTTAGAGTCTTGGTCATAAACAGAGTCAGGGAAGAACACTGCGTGTGTTTCTTGGATTATTTGTGTGTGAGCAGAGGGAGGGTAAAAAGTATCTCCTGGGACTATGGGGACCATTTCAAACTGCAGAAGGTGTCACATTATGTTGTAACCTTTTGGTTTGTGACATGAAGTGAAATTGTGATTTTTAAATCTTATATAAACTGACCTCATTATGACTTGATTTCAGTCTGGCTTTCGTATGAAAGCCACGTTTAAGTTTTGAGGCTGGTTGAAGTAATTAACATTTGGCTAAGCACTAAAAGGATGCTGGCTAAGCACTAAGAGGGTGTTGGCTAATCAGGGAAGTTGGGGGAGCAGGATTTGCTCCCACTTGCATCTTGTTCATTTGAGCACAACATTTTCTCTGGCTGGAAAGAGAAAATGGACACCCAGGAGCCCAAATGATCAGTCAAAAGGATTAAACTTGAAAGCGCAGGATACTAATGGCACCATAAGTATCCCATTGCAGTTCGTTTTATAAGGCAGCTTCTCAAATCAAAGCAAAGGGTGAGTAATGATGAATCACTCATCGAGAACCATTGATTTAGTTGTTACAAACTTTATTTTCAAAATTGCTGAGGGTGTCGGCAGACCACTCTGATCTTCCCAAAAGCTGTTTGTACCATTAACTAACTATTGTAAAGTGTTTTGAATAAAAGCACTATATACAAAAATAATAATTTTAGTATCTTAATAGTTGTGTGTGTCACCAACTCAGAAACTCACAGAGGACTCATTGAGTTTTTATAATCCCTGGAGCACATTAACACATGGTTTGGAGCTTGCAGACAGATAAGGTTTTTATCCTGCAAAACACATAGCAGCACCCCCACCAAACTTGGTGCTGCTTGCTACTTAAGTCAATGGAAGGACTCTGAGGAGCCAGAATTATATCAGATAACAAAGATCTGGCTTTAATGGTTTCTATACCTCTCCTTAAACCTAATGGCAGTCACTGGCCTGGACAAGCTAGTTTTGTGAAGTTTAACATCAGTTTGGGGAGAGCTGTCTCCCCTGCCACAGCAGCTGGGATTGGGAAGGGGAGGTGATGTCTTTCTCCTGAGCTGGGCTGGGAACCAGGGTGTGTGTCTCCCTCTCTCCCCTGCCACGGCAGCACCCGTGCTGGGTCTGGGAAGAGGGTGTGTGTCTTTCCCTGACATCTGCAGCCCTGGACTTGGAGAACTTTTCCTCTTTCTCTGGCTGCTGCAGCCCTGCACGTTCCAAATTAACTCTCCTCCTACCGTCATCCTACTCCTTCCTACACCTCACCTTACATGTGCATCTTCCTGAGTCCAGGTACTACAAATTAGGTGGTGGCCCTTCATTGTTTCGTGTGCGTCTGCCCAGGTGTGCACTATAGAGGGACATATCTGTGGACTATCTGATTGGATCACATGAACCACAGTTTAAGAACCACTGAACTAAATAAAGGTTGCGGATGTATCAAGAGAAAAAAATCCGTTTTTTTAAATAACTTTCTCCTGTGTGTCTGACTTCAGATGTGCTTGTGAAATTCAACTCTGAGCTATTGAAAATGTTTTAACATGGCAGCTTAAAATCTGCAGTGCTCCAGGGAAAGGGCAGGGGATAGTTGTACTCTTGAGTTCCTTCCTCCTTACTAGCAATGGTCTTTGGTGGCTGAGTTTTGGCTTCCCTGCCTGGTTCTACTGTCTGAGAAGGGGCAAGGAAGAGTGAGTTTGACTTGTAGGCTGGGATAGGGCTCCAAAGGAGCAGCATACTTGGCAACCACTTGATTTTCTTGAGCAATGAAAGTTCTTCCACTGGGACAGATGGGAATTGGATTGAGCCCGTTGTGGTTAGTCAGGAGGAATTCAGTGCAGAGCCTCCTGAACATCAAAGCAACGTGGCCTTGTAGGTCAGACCCACACTTCGAAAGCATTTCAAAGTAATATTGTGGGGAGATTTCAGATTCTGTCCCTTGGGGACAGCACTCTATTGCTGTCTCCTGTGTAGCCTTCTAACCCCTTCCTACATACGAGAGCCCCATTTCTTCTGCCAGCAGTTTCAGAAGTACAGCAAAGCACTCCTCTCAGCCAGAGCAGTGAATCACGGAGATTTTGCAGTTAGAGAAGCCAAGTGTTTGCACAAACATCATTTAGCTTTGACCAGTTAGTGCAGTTTTTGAGGGGTGTTTGTTGGGGAAAGAAAAATGCAATATACTAAGGCCTGACTCGGATGGCACCTATGCTGCTGTTACCATGATGCAGCTCCATTGACTTCAGTGGCATTGCTTCTGAGTCTCCCCAGAGTAAGATCAGAACCATACCTCAAAGGAGGTGGGGGAATAGGTATCTGTTGTTGGGTGAACATGCCTCCCGGCGTCCCTGTGCCAGCAGTACTTGCCATGACAGCTTGGCCATTTTCTCAGCTGCCACAAGGCCCATGGCAGTTTGGGAACAATTGCCCTCAACTGCACCAGGGACCCAACAGTCATTCATTAGCCCCAGCACATGGGAGATACAAGGTGCCTCTTCTCTTCTTAGTGCCCTGGGTTTTGCACAGGCCAGTGCATGAATTGGGATAAAAAAAGCATCTTTTTGAAGTCTTTCCCAAGTCTTGCTACAGATGAAGGTTGGAGGCAGCGTTTCCCATAAGCTGTGCATTTGGGTGGCCACCCAAGAGAGATTCAAATGCCGGTCCGCTGATTAGCAGAGTGCCCACAGCTGGCAGCTGCCAGCAACATGTTTCTATTGTTGTGCACATAAGAAAATTTATTTCGCACATGGAAAAATTAGAGGGAACATTGGTAAGTAGCCGCATTTAAGCAAACAAAATGTTTCCTCTATTAACGTGACATTTTCTGCTTTCAAAAATAATTTTAATACAAATCCACCCGAAGAGGACGAGTACATGTGGGAAATTGTTCCCCTAAATAGATTTCTTCCTTTGCTGTATTCTAAGCATTTCTTGAAAACTGGAGTTTGGTGTCTCCCTCTCAGCTTGAACAAGCAGGTTAGTTTTGTGCGTCTTGGTCTTGGGCACAGGGCTTTCTGAATCCTAAGATGTTCAAGTTGTAACAGTATGTGGCTGTTCAGTCTTTTCTCCAAAAAGGCATTTGCAAGAATTGTTTTCTGGCAGGTGGTGAGGAATTAGTGCTGGTGTTTGAGATTTAGCAGATGTGCAAAGACCACATATAAACAATACAGACAGGAACCTTTCTGTTGTTCAAGGAAGAATTGATTTAGGTGTTTATTGAGCATTCCTGTTTACTGATTTTTTTCTCTGGTTTTGTTTTTATTTTATTGTTCTTGGCAGATATGTTGAACTAGAAGAGAATGTTGGGAGCTGTAGGGAATGAAGGGTTATGTTGTTGAGTGGAAAATGCCTTCATTAGATTACTTGGCCAAACTGTGTATGAGGAATCCAGAAAAACCGCTCTGGGAAACAAGAACAAGCTATGCAGCTGGATAGCCAGAGTTTAATATAGCCAAGTACAGTACATGTATCTCCTGAGTGCTCTTGACTCACTCTTCTGTTCTGCTGTATCACTTACTGTGGCTTCAGTATTGGCAGACCTCTTCATGGTACTACTCATTCAGCTTTACTTAGTGCTCACATTACCTGTGTATTGGCTTTGGAGTAGAACATGAGTCTGAAACATAACAGCTCTATGAAAAAAAATTCAGCATGATGCAGTTGAGATGCTGTTCCCCACTTGCACATGTGCACACCTGATATCCATATTCCAGTAAATATTTCAGATTATTTCAGTACATTTAGAAAGGGAAGGGGGAGGTGGGTTGTTTAAAAAACTGACCAATGATTTATGAAAATAATAAGCAGCAGAATATGGAGCTGGTATGTAAGTTGTTTTGCATGACAGCTTTAACCCTTAGTGTGGAATTAACCATTTCACATCAAATCATCTTCGCTGTTTGCCTGTTTCTTCTTAGTCCCAGGTCAGGTCTACGCTAAAGGGGAAGGTCGAATCAAGATACGCTACTCCAGCTACATAATTAATATAGCTGAAGTCGACGTGCCTTGTTTCATATTTCTCTGCCATCCGCACAGAGGCCGATGGCAGCAAACGCCCCGTCTGCTTCCCTTACTCCTTGCAGAAGCAGGAGTACAGCCACTGATGGGGGCACCCTCTGAGTTCAATTTAGTGGGTCTTCACGAGACCTGCTAAATAGAATTGTGGAAGATCCATTGCAGCAGCTTCGATCTTCCATTTAGTGAAGACATGTCATTAGAACAATGCAGTGACACTTTGTCCTGGCTTTTTGCAGTAAGTATTCAAGCTTAACTGACTCTTTGTCTTATACATTGTTTTGCTATGTATTTTGAAGGAGTATTGTATTTTCAAAGCAAGTTGTGTTTGCAAACCATTTCATATCTGTAATTAACCTTGACAACTTTAACAAAAAGGAACAATTACGAACAGGATAGTCCATAGCTTATGATGAGCCTTACATACCCCGTCCTGTTTTAAGGTAATTTTGAGGCTTCTTGAGCCTTAGAGTCCTTGCAATGAGCATGCTGGCTGTGGTAGGCATCTGTGATGGGAGAACAGTCAGTACCAATGAGACCTTCCTGCAGGAGGACCTCCAGATTGCATGTACAGTACAGACTTATACTGTGGTCAGTGGCAGGGACTCAACACCAGTGTGACTGCAGCTCCTAGAGTGCTCTCCTGCAGGCTACTTGTCTGCTGCCCACTGGCCTACTTTGGTAGCATACTGGTCCCCTCCTATAGTCTCTGTCATGCACTTCATGGAAAGCAGTGAGGGCAGGTTGGGCTTTAGCCGGCAGTGAGTCCTGCCCTTTTTCCCCAGTTCCAGAGATGACACTCCCTATGCAACCAGCCGTCTCCCTTACTACTCCTCAGCCTTGCATGGGGCAATGCAAAACATTGCTACTGTAGAGTTTCCAGCAAAGATCCTGAGGAGAATGCCAGGTATCATCCTGTGGGATGTACCTTTTTGAATAACAGCGCCTCTGAATCTGAGGAAGGGATTTTAACCTTTTAATCTTCACTGATTGGATCTAGGCTCTGTTTCTATTGCACTTGGGGATTTCCATGTAACTTGTACACAGGGTATTTAGTTTTTTATTTCTGCTAATATCTTGCAGACTCTGGCCTTAATTGAAGATGAAGCCCTGGATACTATCCCTGCTGTTGACCTGCATTAGCGGCACATGGCACACCCAAGCTGAGTTTTTCACCTCTATAGGTAAGGAAAGTGTCAATGCAAAATAACCTGATGTTGGTATGCGACAGTATATACAGCTCTTTAGAGCACATAAAGAAGATTCTCTTGGTAAGCCTCATGCTATAAACCCATCAGACAGAATTTATGTTGGAGAAAGTTATACCATACAAGCCTCTAATGCACTAGTTCAGGGGTGGGAAACCTCAGGCCTGGGGGCCAGATGTGGCCCTCAGCTTGCCTGGATCCGGCCCCCAAGGCTCAGGGCCCCTTCCCATCATTAGGGAGCCCACACTGGCTCTGGGCCCCGCTAGGCTCTGGTGTGTGAGGGGAGAATGTGAGGAGTATATTTCTCCTTCACAGTCAGGGGCCACAGTGAAGGGTTTTTTACTTGTGTATGGCCCCTGACTATTTTTCTGTGTGTCAGTGGCCCCCAACCCAAAAAGGTTCTCCCACCCCTGCACTATTGTATAGCAGGGTTCATACCAGGGCCACTTACTTCCTCTAAGCCTCACCAATGATGATCTAACCCGTGCAGATTTTTCTCATACAAGCAGGACCTCAGTTTTGAATAAAACAGGCACAGGGAAAAGACGCTTAATTCTTTAGGCTGTTAATTGGCAGCGTGTGCCTGTTCTGGCTTGAGCTTGGTGCTTAAACCTAACCCCTGAAGGTTTAATGCTTAATCACTGAGTAGCTAGGAGACTTTTTTAATACAAAACCCAAACCTCTTTATGTATAAGAATTTCTTAGAACGTGGACTCCTAATATGGCAGTTTAGAGGACACCAAGAATGATGACTTATATCCTTTTTACATCACTTCACAGGACATTTAACAATATGTAGCAAAGCTTCATGGTAAGTTCACTAGAACTTCTTGCCAGTATCATTGTAATGGTTTCTCTCTCCTCGGATACAATAACTGGACCTATGCCAGTGTTCCTGCTAAGATTTTCCATCTGTGAGCAGAGCGAGTTTTGTCTTGTGCACCAATTTTGAGGTCATGTGTGCTTGTTCGGATGTGTGCCACCATGGCACCCAAGTTATCACCAAACATCTTATATATATTTTTAAAAACATTATGGAAGACAGAATACTAAACCAAGGAATAAATAAGTAAATAAACAGCACTTGTCATTCACCAAAGCGAGCTAATTTTGACATTTATTTCTCTGCCTCCCCTATATTAAAGAACACTGTAAACTTTCCTGTGCTTTTGTGTTTTGCTCATGTTGGCAGTTTAATGGAGCTCAGGCGTTATCTCTGTCTGTCTGTCTGTCTGTCTGTCTATTTTTAACTGGACTATAAATGGTCATGGAGACAAGTCAGTCCCCAGAATCTAAGATTGAAAGTTGTTTTGAATCTGTTACTAGATAACATTCCCCCAGAGAATTGCACTGAGAGAGATAACATGTTCTCTCTGTCTAGCATCATTAAAAGTTTCCTGAGTGCAATACATTCATTGTCCCACCTTATTGCTAATTTAAATGAAAATTGTGGTAATGGGTTAACTGAACTCATCGGAACCGACTTAGTGGGCCCCTAGGCAAGGTGGAGGGGTGTGGCTGCGAGTAGAAGGGACAGGGCAGCCAGCCCTCAGCTGCCCAGAGTGCACCGTGCAGCTTTCCAGTGATGATTTACAGAGCCTGAGGTTCCAGCTGCTGCTACAGCCACAGTAGCAGCAGCAGCGTCTGGGAGCCCTGGCCCTTTTGAATTGTCAGGCCTGGGGCATTTATCTCCTTTGCCCTCACCCCTGTCAGCAGGTGAACTTGTACATTAATAGGAATATTTTGAAGAGATTTATAAAAATTAATTCCATGGCAAGTCAGTGTGTTTTATGCCCCCACATTTTTATGTGCTTTTAAAAATTTCCCCCTGAAATATTCTGTGTGGACTCTGTAGTGGACCAGATAAGTTTTACAGAGAGGGGTCAAATCAATGAACAGTAAAAGTGATACCATGTCAGTGTCTGTCTAAACAACTCATTTTACCATAATAATACTTCCCCATTGTTAATTGCCTTTCCTCTTATTTCTAATTCAATTTTATGGAGTTTTGAAGTAAAAGACCAATCAAGACAGAGCCTGGTATAAAGAAAATGTTCAAAATAAATAAGACAAGTAATGACCGAGTAAAAAGACAAGGCCATGATACCAACTAATGACACTCTGACTCAGTGTCAAACAAACGAAGAAACTGAAAACAAAAATCTTAAAGAAAAAGAATCTGGAGGAAGTTGCGCACCAACAGCTAATGCCACTGACACTCACCTGACCGTGGAAATTCATGACCAGTGTTCCCTCTAAACTAGTGGCAGCATAGCTTCACAGGTGATTAATCAGCCCCAACCAGTCACAGAAGCTCAGGGCTCCCTGCAGGGAGCTGACTGACTGGGCAGGGCTGATTAATCATCTATGAAGCTGTGGGGCCACACAGCTTAAAGGGAAAACTTCGGCTCCCGCTCTGGCCCTGGCTGGGGCCTCTGGAACAGCCACTGCCACCCACAACACAGGTTTGGGCCTGGCCAGGGCCGCCGCAGCAGACGCCACCCACTATGTGGCCCACAGCTACAGCCCTAGCGAATGGCTGAAGGGCCAGAGCTGTGTGGTAATAGGGTTGCCAGGTGTCTGATATTTTGTTTCTCTCGGACAGAAGGCCGCTTGGGACATTCTGCCCCTGACAGGAGCGGGGAACATGGGGATTTAAAGACGCAGAGACTCTTCTTTTTTTTTTTTTTCTCAACCAATTTTTCCCCCGCCATGTTCGGTATTTTTTGTGAAAGTATCTGGCAACCCTGCATGGTTGCTCTGCTGCATCTGGGGTGGGGCAGCTGCCTGTTACCTGGCCCGCCCCAGAGCAGCTGAGCAGCCACTGCATGGCTCTGTTTAGGAGGTGGGCGGGCCTCAGATTCTTGGTGCATACCCACGTAGGTACACACCTTAAAGGGAACACTGACCAACACATTTACCAACTTGAATACATTGTTTTTGTGAAGTTCCATTTATGGACAAATGCAAATGAATCACAAGCAGGATTAATAATTGCTTCTAGTAAATCTGTACTCTCTCATTTGAACTGCATACAGATGAAAAGGTAGAGATTACCTGTATGATTAAATTGGACTTTGTATACTGTGGCTGAATTGTTTGTGCCTCCCACTTTTCCATATGACCTGATATTTTTTCCCCACATTTTTGTGATGAGAATTACTTAAAGCTGTTTTGCAACAGATATAAATTACTTCACATGTTTGGTGCAGAGAGAGGGCAGCAAAAAAATCCTGTGATTTCCACCCCATCCCTTTAAAACTAATCTTTTCAGGTACTCCTATAAATTGTTCAGTAATTTAATAAAAACAAAGTCACATAAAATACCTGGAAACTTTGAAAACAATCAGACTACTGATTCTAACTCTAGTCTGCTTCTCTAGTTTTTTTCTGCTTAATAGTGCTGCCTCAGTATACAGACCTCAAAACACTGTTGCTTGTGCAGGTAGGTCGTATAAAAACACCTCAGAGATGGAGAAGCACAAGTCCCATAAACTTTCTGTGGGATTTATGCTTCTGTACATATAATGCTTTATGGTGAATAATGCTCATTATTCCATCATGATTTTAATGGCTTTGAAAAGTTTTATGCCCCATTTTAAATAATTAGAATTACACTGGATGGGCATTGTGCCTTCATTAGACTTCTGCTTTATTTTGTAGAATGCTTCAGAGGAAAGCTTGTTAAGTCCCATACAAAACAGATGGCTTTAAACTGCATTTAAATATCTGTGATGAAAATAGACAGAAAGTTATTGTTTGATGGTCTCTTTTTGTCCTGGCAGTTAAAGATAACTTTTGATAATCATTTGCTTTGAATGACCTTCTCCTTGTCTTATATTTCCCCATTTGCAAGTTTGACCCAGGCTGAACAGAACTCATTTCTAGATTTCACCTAGGACTGTTGCTGAACTCTGCTTAAGTCCTAATGATTCAGTAATGCTGAAAAGAAATCTGCAGCTACGTTCGTCAGTCTAATCAAGCCATCTATGTGCGTGTTCAGCTTTGGCTGCCAAAAATCAAGAGATTCTCATGTGTAGAACACAAATGAAGTAAGACTTATATACTAGCTATCTCTATTAGGAGACTGTTTGCACAGCGGTTAGACCATAAATCTTTTATATTTGTTGTCTCCACGGTTACCATTTGCAAGTCACATACAAAGGAACTGTAATTCTAACTCCTGCCTGTGGTCTTGGCTAATCAATTAACACTCTGACTTAATCTGTGTCCACATGCAGAGCAGATGCCATGGCAATTATATTGATTCCTGACACTGATGCTTCTAGCTAAGGATGTTAAATGGCGGATACAAAGCTAATTGTATAGTCGATACAATTTGTATCGGAGACGGTGCTGGGGGAAGCTGACTTTTAAGCCGGCTCCTCCCAAGACTGGCTTATGTCCCCCCTTGCTGCCTCTCATAGAGGCAACAAGCGGGGTGTGGTGGGACTCAAGCGGTCCCCGTTCACGCTATTTCCCCATTGTACCTCTGCCTTCCCTGGCCCCTGTGGAGACGGTACTCCTGGCCCTGCACCAGCTTCTGCTCCTCCCTAGAGGCAGCAAGGGGGAAGCGAGCGATTAGTTGAGCCACTACTTGACTATCCGATAAGCTTATGCTTATCGGAGAGTCAACTAGTTGCTTATATCCCTACTTCTAGCTGTAATTATGGCAAATCTCTTTTGCACATAGGTGCAAGTAACTAATATTAAAACCACTGAAGGCGATGAAAGAGTTTTCAAAGCCACCCAGAGGATTTGGACACCTGGCTGTAACAGGAATTCAGCATCCCAATCCCTTGGCTCTTCTCATTTTAGGCTCAAAGTAGTGAATTGATTACACCTGAACTTATTGATTCTTCAAGCTCTTTTACTAGCCCTAGAGTATCTGGATGTTTCTCTTCTGTGCCTATGGGAAAGGGGCAATCTCTTGTTTTACTTGTGTAGTAAAATTTCTTCCATTGCAGGTCAGATGACAGACCTGATCTATGCAGAGAAAGATCTGGTGCAATCTTTAAAGGAATATATTCAAGCAGAGGAATCTAAGCTCTTGAAGATTAAGAGGTAAGAGGAGGAATTGCATAACAAACTGTGCCCTCCATAGTTGATATGTTGACTGTACAATATTGTCTTGTCTCCATCTCTCTCTCTCTTGCTGGTCTGGATAGTGCTGCCACTGCTTTCCCCAGTGCCTGTCGAAGGTAAAGGAAAAGAAAAGAGCAAGCTGGCTGAGGCTCATTCCAGCAAAAGCCAGTGTGAGAAAAATCCCCGCTCTGGGTGTTCTTTTGAGCCTTTTTTGTGTTCAAGTTCTAGCAGTGGCCAAGAGTGCATTTTTAAAATGTTGGAACTTTTCCTCTCATGTAAAGACTTTGCCATGGTTATCTATGCTGTTCTCAGCTGAACTGTGTTATTGTCATGGTTGAGCTACGCTTGTAGACCACACAAAAGCAATAATCTTAAAACAGGACGTGGCAAGCTGCTTGCTTAGGAGACCCACAATGAGCACTTTGCGCCCACGTGTTCCACTGACTTTGTATTTACTTCCAATGCAGATCAGAGTGGTTTCTGATCTACAAATTCTCATAAATTCTCAGCTCTGACTGCCTCAGAAGCCACTTGTCTCCTTGTACATGGTCCTCCTGACAGCTGAGATATTTCTGTCCTGCCAAACAGCCCTGTTTAAGTGTCCCTAAAAGCAGATTCTATAAATTCATTACTTTTTTTTTTAAATAGTGAATAGTAAGTTCACCCAGAGCATTGAATGTTAGCATGTGTTTTGTGAATAGGGATTATAGCATCATAGATAGAAAGCAACACACAGGTAGTTCTGTAAAAGATTTAAGGCAGTTTTTTTCAGAGCTAGATTTTATAAGTGCTATTTACCTATAACTGGGATTGGATTTTCTCAAGTGCTCAGAACTCAGCAGTTCCACTTATTCTCAGTGGGAACTTTTGGGCATTGAGATATTGCACTTCATTTAAGTGTTCAAATGGCTATTGAGCTCTCTTGAAAATCCTTCTATTAGGGGAAAAATGATCAACATGCCTTACAAGTTTTGAAATCCAGTCAATATATTTTTGGAAAGAGACAGGGTAAGGTCAGTTTATATTTTACATCTTTTTTTTGTTACAAACTTTTGCATAAAATCAGCAGAAATGTCTTTTGCTTATTTTTTTAAGTTGCAGCTGAAATTTAATTTCAGTGGAAATAGTTGATTTAAAAAAAAAATCTGCCACAGTATTTGCAGCCTGAATGTTGCAGCATTCTACTAATATATGAGAACAAGAAACCTAACTCATTAGATACTAACTAAGCAGAAGTGTAATTGCCATATTATGATAAAATGACAATTGGTCTCATTGGGGCTGTTTATGAAGTAAGATACTGCTCTGCATGATTAGGAGTACCAAAATTTGGCTCCTTTTCTACAGTAAAAAACCCCTCAAACAGTATAAATAGTAAAAAGTAAATTATTAAAATCAAAAGAATTTGAATCTAAATGATGTTACTAGGAGCATGAGTAAAGTAATCTGTTTTAAGGGAATGTGGATTTTAATCTGACAGGATTTCTTTAAAATATCTTTGGAGAATTAGTAGCTTTGTATTCTGTTTTGAGCTGGAAATTGTAATACACAGAAAATACACAAGCAACATGAGAATAATTGCATAAATTATCTTTACTTCAGTTAGAACTATTATTACTTTCGTGACCCAGTGATTATGAAACTGCACACTTGCAAGTGGAAACTTTTGGAATGTGCTCAAGGATCTTGCTAAGAGCAAAGCTTTTATTGTTCACTTATTAGTTTTACCTCAGTAGTGTGCTATGTTTCCCTTGTACATTGAAGAGAGAAATGTGAAGCACTAAAGGATGTGCAACGGTTTAACTAAGAAATCACATAAAAAGTGGGATGAGGGCATGACTGTAGTATGACTGAAGTACCTTGCTCCTGACTAAAATAAGAGTTCATCTGTGGCACTCGATTATAACGATTCATCACCAATGTTCCGTCTAATCTTTTCCATCCATGGGCAGAATACATTTTATGTGCACCAAGGCACATGCAGATGTGTACTACCAGCACAAATACATGCTGCTGGCTGTGAGAGCTGTGGGCTGTCTAATCAGCACAGCAGCACCTGAATCTCTTCTGGGTGGCTGCCCAAGCATTCAGCTGACACGGAACACTGCTCATCACTACCACTTTGGAATTTGCCAACCTCCTTCTGTGTGAGCATATGATGGAGCTGTGTTCCTTCACCTATTATCAGAAGAGAAGAACCCTAATAACTTGAAAAAGTAAGGGGTCTCTCTTCCGAGCTGTGTGCATGGATGACTTCCATAAGAACCTAAACAGCTTTTAGAAAAGCAACCTGATTTGGTGGTGTTAGTGAGATATAAAAAAAAGTTACCTTTTAAGAATTAGAGTGTAGTTCATTTTGCACTGTGTTTTTTCAAAATTCAACATATTATTTTTCAAAATTCAACATGATATAAATTGTTGACAGACATTAATTCAAATAAAATTTGGCCTTAAAGGTAGGACAACAATATTTATATTGTCTCGCTAAAAAATTTTCTCCTGCGGGAGGACAGAGTGACGTCATCATGTCACTCTGCTTCCACAGGCTCTGCCCTCGCACGGGCTCCCTGCCCCGGCTACTGCCAGGTGGCTTTGCTGGTCCCTAAACAGCCCGGCTTGGGCAGATTCCGCCTGCCAAGGGTCCTGGTTGCTCAGTCACAGCCTTTTGGGTGGCCACAGCTGAGCAGGCAGAACCCTTGGGAGGCAGAATCTGCCCAGGCCAGGCTGCCAGGCGGCTTTGTTGGTCCCTGAACAGTGTCCGGGGTAGGGAGTGTCTTCATTTGGGTCCTGGGTGCCGCTCCGGATCAGCCTGCCGCAAGTAACGAGGGTGCAGCAGTGCCACCGCCATTACTCGTAGGGGAGACCCAGACCCAGGGTGGCTGGACCTGGGGACATTGGGGGTCTTCCCAGCGCCCAGAAGGCCTGAGGCACTGCATGGAAGCAGGCCCCCAGGGGAAGTGGCGTGGGGTCTAGTGGCTGAGGGGAGACGCTGGCTGCATGCCGGGCCAGCCTTGGCCGCCCCCTGCTCGGGAGGAGTAACCACTGTGCCACGTCCCCGTCTGTCTGCTACCTGTGGTGTGCAACCGTGGGGGGGAGGAGGGGGGGAGGGAAAGGGGCTGCAGCAGTGAGCGGCACTTCTGTAAGGCGGGTGAAGAGGTGCCTGGCAACACTGACCTCAGTAGCCCTGGTCCCCTTTGCCTGGTGCCCCAGGGCCAGAGCCAGGCCTGGTACACCTAGCCCTCCCCAGGTGCTAGGGGGCGAGCTGGGTCTGGCGCACCCTGGCCTTGGTCTTCCCCGGTGTCCAGAGGGGCGGTTTTGGCGAGGGATGGGGCTGGCATGGCCTCGGCCTGGCCCTCCCCGGTGGCCAGGGCGTTGCCTACTGCCAGAGAGAGCTGGGGTTGCCTACTGCCAGAGAGAGGGGTGTTGGTGAACCTAGCAAGCAGGGGGGTGCAACCCCTACCAGTTAAAAATCAGTTGTGCCATGATTCACTTTTACAGAGTTAAAAGTAATGGACAGCTGGCTATAGATAGCAAAAGGGGCAATTTGTTCTTAGATATGATGATAATAGGGAGGACATGCATTCATGAAATGATCTCAGATTGAGACATGCTATTCTTTTTCCAGCTGGGCTGAAAAAATGGATGCACTGACTATGAAATCGGCTTCCGACCCAGAAGGTTATCTTGCACACCCAGTAAATGCATATAAACTGGTGAAGCGTTTAAATAACGATTGGCTGGAATTAGAGAATCTAGTTCTTCAGGACTCAACAAGCGGTAAGGTGTTCAAGAGATGAAAATAGTTTCTGTAACTTTGCTGCATGTCAGTTTTTCCTTCCCCTGCTTGTATACTGGAAATCCGCAAACTTCATTCTTGTGGTTTCAAATACAGGTTGAGCCTCCCAAATCTGGGTCTTTCTGGTCCAGCAGCATCCATGCTCCAGCGGGCCCTGGAGGCGGGGAGTGGGAGCCATTTGGGAGAATGCGGGTTTGGGGGGCCCTGGATGAGCCAGCAGTGGTTGAGCCAGGTGGTGGCTGGGGAGCCATGGCCCAATTGGGGAACCCCCAAATCAGCAGGGCCAGGTGGGCTGGGGAACCCCTGGTGCCAGTGGGGCCAGGCAGGTGGAACCCAGGGAATCCCCAGTGGCAATAGGACTGGGGAGGCCAGCAGCCCTGGCTAGAGAACGCCTGGCAGCAGAGGAGTCTTGGCTGAGAAGCCCCATGAAATCCCCAGCAACAGTGGGGCTAGTGACATCCGAGTATGGGCTGGCAGCAGCTGGGTGGCCTTGGCAGGGGAACCCCCAGTGGCAGTGGGCCAGCAGCCGGGCCAGAACCTCAGGAAACTCTGGCAGCAGCAAACGGGCAGCAGGACAGAGTCCCAGCCTCGTGAGCCTGGGAGTGGGGCAGCCAGCTGGGGAGCATTGATCTCCCCTGGTCCAGCAAACTCAGGTTGCGAAGGTGCCAGACCAGGGAGGTCCAACCTGTACTGTTGTCTGAGTTGTGTGAAGCAACTTATTTTTTACTAGGCACCATTTACACTTCTCAGCCACCATTAGACTTTTCCCTTTGGTCAATACCTGATCTGACTCAGAAGCGGTGCCATAAGTTTGATGATGGCAGAAACTATTCATGCTATTTCAGAACATCCAAGTCAATGGAAGAAGAATATGATATACTAAAAGATCTAACTATTCGGACAATTTTTATGTAAAGTACATTACAGAGAACTGAGCATCTTCTGTGAATGTCTCTCATTTGAGCTCATAAGTAGGGCCCTACCAAATTCACAGTCCATTTTGGTCAATTTCATGGTCATAGGATTTTTAAAATTCATTATTTCACATATTTAAATATGAAATTTCATAGTGTTATTGTAGAAATCCTTACCCAAAAAGAAGTTGCGCGGGGGTCACAAGGTTATTGTATGGGGGTGGCGGTACCGCTACCTTTAATCTTTTGTCTTAAGACTTCGGCTATATAGGGAAAATCTTATTCCACTCAGGCTTCCCAATTTTTTTATTTTTTTTCCCTCACCAGCAGTAATGCCTCTAGCCTTAGGATCAGTAGACAGAAAGACTTAAGAATGACTCGGCTACCCAGACTGGTTCTCCAGGGCCTTCTGATCTGCTCCAGCATAAACAGCTGGCATACATTGTAGTTAATGTCTGTATATTCATCTATTATTCATGAGTTTATCCCTCTAAAAATGTTCCATGTGCTAGCCCTGCCTCTTACTGCATATTCTTCAGAGAGTCTTGCTTCCTTAAGCTTAAACATTTTTAATGTCAGTTTATTTTTATTGGACGTTCTGAAAGTGAAAGACGAAAAGGAGGAAATATTTTTCTTTGAACTCCACTGCATGTTTTCTCTTTCCATTCTGCTTACGTTCAAAGTTTAGATGCTTTGAAGTCTGTCTGTTTAGTCCAGGGTTTTATAGTTATTCTGGAAGAAATAAAATTGTGATTTTTTTTTCTAACAACTAGATCACTTAATTCCACAGAATACTTACTCCTGTCTATACAGACTTCCCTGCCATATTTTGTAAAATCAATACTATTATGATTGATGTAACATTTAAGCAGTCAGAACTCTTGTTTTCTTCCCTTTTTTAAGTCTTTCATATAATTTTTGGATAGCTTAACACTTCAGGTGCATAATGCAAATAAATTTAAGTTCTTTGTTCCTACAGTCTGTTTTGTTGGTTGCTATGTTAGAAGAAGAACAGAGAGACTGTTGAGAGAATCCATTTAAAATGAATACACTGTGGCTCTGATGTTACCACCCTGTATGGGGAGCATGGAGCCCAAACGGCTGCTTGCTCCCATGCGGTGGCCCTGCTGAGTGGCGCAGAAGTCAGCCGAACGCCACGGCAGGAGGTGAAGGGGGCAGGGCAGTGATGTTCACAGCCAGGGGATGGGGCCTGGAGCCGCTGTCTCGCCGCACGTCACCTCCCCTCCTCCC
>JANRFK010006688.1:22944704-22984889 GCA_030068395.1 Apalone spinifera
CTGAGTGCTGCGCTTCCCCGCTGGGGCCTAGCTGAGCGGTGCAGAGTGCCACGGCGGAAGGAGGGCGGGGCGCTGACGTACACGGCTTGTGGATGGGGCCGTGTACATCAGCGTTACAGACGCACAGACACTGGGCTGCTATATATATGATGGGTTGAAACAGCTTGAAAATACACCATCAGGCCTGAAACTCAACCCACGTAGCAAATTAAAGTCAGATAAGTACTCAATCTGTCCCCAAACGCCTCCTTTAAAATGTCATCAGTGGGATCTGGGAATGTCTGGCAACCTCTCTTGGGCCATCCGAGGTCTTCACATCTCTCAGAGCTCCTATTGATTAGCAGATGCTTGATGCTCACAAAGCATAGAGGCCTCTAAAGTTTCAGATGCTGAGTTCTCACATCTGTCTTAGTGGAGTGTTGCCAAAGGAGAAGCGAGGGAGGCTATTGGGGGAGGGAGTAGGAGTGATGTTAAGAAAAGGCATTAAGGAAAATGAAAATGACTAGGATGAGGCAATAATATCCATAACTCTGCTTTGTTAATGGTGCATCACAAGAGAACTGATTATCTACTGTTAATGTCTCCCATTTGAGCTCATAAGTGGGACCCTACCAAATTCACAGTCCATTTTTGTCAGTTTCATAGTCATAGGATTTTAATAATGGTAAATTTCAGGGGTCTTGACCCAAAAAGGAGTGTGGGGGCCGCATGGTTATTGTATGGGGATTGTGGGATTCCTACCTTTACTTTTGCACAGGGGCTGACAGCCACATTGCCTTCAGAGTTGGGCAGTTGGAGAGTGGCGGCCGCTGGCTCAGAATCTAGCCCTAAAAGCAGAAATACTGCCAGCAGCAGCAGCAGCAGCGCAGAAATAAGGATGGCCTGGGATGGTATTGCCACTCTTACTTCTTTGCTGCGGCCTGCAGAGCTTTACACTCAGAACATTACACCCACCCAGAGCTTTACACTGCAAAACATTACACCCCCCTGCTCTGAAAGCAGCAGCACAGAAGTAAGGGCAAGATGGGTGTGGTATTGCCACCTTTACTTCTGTGCTGCTGCTGGTGGGTTGTTGCCTTCAGAGCTGGGCACACAGTCAACATTACAACCACTGCTCTCAGATATCCAGCTCTAAAGGCAGCACAGAAGTAAGGCTGGCAATATCCTGACCTTCCTAAAAAAAAATTCATGATCCTCCTGCAACTCTTTGGTTCAGGACCGGCAATTTGATAAATGCTGGTCTCCTCCGTGAAATCTTTCACATATACGGAAAAGCACACACAAGGCCAGATTTCATGGGAGGATACCAGATTTCACGGTCCGTGATGCATTGTGCATGGCTGTGAAGTTGGTGTAAGCTTTCCCTTTAAACCAAGAGGCAAAGGACAAGATACGTGTATAACCGGAGAGTCTGATGAGAGGACTGGTTATGGTTCCATCTCAACTATTTGATTCCCTTTGAGGGTGTATAGCAAAACAAAACACGTGTTCCCAATCCTGGGCTACGTCTGGTAATGATTATATGCATCTGCGTTATGGAGTTAACTTGTTGTCTTCTTTTAACTGAAAGGTTTTATCACAAACCTCACAATTCAGCGTCAGTTCTTCCCATCTGACGAAGATGAGACAGGTGCTGCTAAGGCTCTAATGCGTCTACAGGACACATACAAACTGGATCCTGAGACCATATCTAAGGGAAAACTACCAGGTAATTCTCCTCTGCTTTAAGATTCAAAGAAGTGATTTTTTCATTGACATGTTCGTGATGGCAGTGCTTCAGAAGACTGGGCAAAATTTTCAAAAGCATCAGAGAAGTCCCTTTTCAAAAGTCACGGTAGGTGTGTCTACACAGCAGAGTTATTTTGAAATAACTTTCCTAGCGTCTACACAAGTCAACTGCTATTTTGAAATTAATTCGAAATAGCGGAGGGCTTATTTTGAAATTGGTAAACCTCGTTCCACAAGGAATAGCTCCAAAATTGCTATTTTGAAATAAGCGCTGTGTAGACACTTATTTCGAAATAGGGGGCCTCCACTCCTTCCCAGGGTGCCCTGCTGGCTGCCCTGGCCACAAGGTAACTGCTGACCAGGTGCTCTGTTGGAACCAGTCTAGCTGGCCTTAAATGCGATTCAGCGTCGAAGCAGTGTGGATGCACTATTTCAAAACAGCAAAAAGATATTTCAAAATGCATTTTGTGTGTAGGCGCGTTATTTTGAAATAAAATATTTCGAAATAACTATTTTGAAATTAGATCTTTGAAATAACTCTATAGTGTAGACATACCCTTAGAAGCATTTGCAAACCTGAAATCTCTTTGAAAATCACTGTGGTGTAAGCTCTTAAGTTATTTAGTGCTCTTGAAAATGTTGCTTGGTTGTCTGTCCCCTATTCAGAAAAGCATGAGTAGATTTATGAAATCTTATATTGTGTTTGTCTCCAAAACAATGGAATACAATTCTGCGCCAGTTAGCACATTCTGCACAAACTCAAGTAACAATTGAAGTGTTTTTAATGGCATTTTCATTGAGCAGCTCATAAGCAGACATGACAAGAATCCTTTCAGAGAATGGCTGAACAGTCGTGTATCTCTTCTGTTTATAGTTCTTTTTCTGATCGGTCACTCATCGAGTGTCAGGCTCTGAGAATCAAATGACAACTTTGGGAACTGGGGCTTCTTACTTCCTTTCCCCCTTTTAAAGATCTGATATTATTAATATTAGCCTTTTTCAGTTGTGCTCAGCATTGGCTTAGCTCTGCTCCTACTGAAGGCAATGTGGGTTTTACTGTTAAGTTCAGCGGGAGTCTGAAGAGTTCTGAACACTATTGACCATTCCACCTTTCATCTAATATTTCTGTATGAACAACACAGATTTAGCATAGTAGTTTAAGGTTTGCTTGCTTCTGGCAATGTCAGAGGTCCCAAGTTTAAATTTTCCTCAGGCCCTGGTGATAGAAGTGCAAATCCTATGCAGAAGATTAGCAGATCTGTGGAAAGTGTCATGCTTTGTGTTTTACTGTCTGCAAGTTGAAACTGAGTCTAATCCATTGCAAGCCTTAATCTATAGCTGGCCTTAACATCAGTGAACAGAGACTTGTGCATTGAAATGACAAGTTTGGGGGGAATGGGGTAAACTGTCCCTTTAAGACTTAGCTTCCTTATTCCAGGAATTCTGGAGCAAACATGGACCTGGAAATAGTAGAGGGTGGGAAGTGGCCCTAAGAAGAGTAGTTAGTATGTGGGGCAAACCAGGTTACTGTTTCTTTAAAGGACCCAGACCAGGGGCCTTGTGGTATAGGAGGATAGGTTTCCCCCTCGTCCATTCAGTCAGTTATTAATCCAACCCTCACACTCTTGGCAGGGAGGAACAGAACAAAAGGTCCCTGTTCTCTCTGGGAAGAGGGAAGAAATAGAGAGGGGCTGTTTGCCAGTGCTGTTTGAGCCCCTCAGGAGGACATGGGATAACTCAGCATCTCCTTACGAGGCTGTGGAAGGGGAGTTGGAACCCCAACTCCCAGGAAACACAGAGCAGAAGGACCTTAGCTATCAAGGTTCTTCTCTATTTGGTAGCTTTATTGTTGAAAGACTTCTATGGTCAGCCCCATAGAAGCTGAAGCTGGACCAGTGAAACACAGAGGGCTTCCTGGGACAGAAAGGGAGAAGGCTTTTACAGACATCACTGAGTGCAAAACAGAGGTTTCCCAAATATTCAAGCATTTGCTCTTTCTTGCATCCAGCTGCTAAATCATGCTAACCAAAGCAGTTAAAATTATCCTATATGATTTCCTGTAAGCAGTGACTGCCATAAAGATGTTATCTGCTTACCTGTGAGAGGAGATGACACTCTCACGATTGAGATAAGGTCCACACTGTGAAGAAAATTGAGACATCCTGGTGAAAGGTCATGAATTCTGTTGCCATGAAAGCCTGAGGCCATCCACTCACATCCATATATTATGTAAAGAAATTACTTTCGCTGAGCCTAGGAGTGCTTTGTATAACTACTGGCCTAGTTTCTGGATGCATTCCCAGAGCATACAAACTCCACCAAAGCCACATCATATTTTCCAGCTGATTTCAAGAGCATTGTGTCTGACAGCAATAGCATAAACATGCCTTTTTGTCCTGACTCCACACATGTGGCGCTGAGAACGTGAGCAGCCCTTATGGTGTTGGATTGCATGTATGTAAGTTGCACCGAATGGCTTGTTCTTCGAGTGGTGTCCCTGTGGGTGCTCCACTCAGGTCTCGGTGCACACCTGCACCAGGTATCGGAGATTTTTGCAAGCAGTGCCCCTTGTGCCACACCTGCGCAGTCAGCGGTTCCTCCCCCCCCCCGGAGCCTGTGGAATGTGTGCGCGGTGCAAGTCCTGTCAGTTCCTTTTCAACCGTCCCTGGCTGAAGATGGAGTTCAGAGCGGTGCTCTTCTTCCTGACAGGAAAAACAGAAATCCTCTATTAGTTTCGGGTTTTTACCTATAGTTTTACTTAGTTTGACCTTTTTCAATGTTTACTTCGCTTAAAAGAGGGGGGAAAAAAAGTGGCAGCCACGGCGGCTTTTCTTCTCCACAACAATGCCGGGTTCCCCCAGCTTCAAAAAATGCGATGCAGAGACTCAGTGCCTACCTCAGATGGCCATGCTTCAAATGCCTGGGGGAGTCTCATGTGGCACAGAAGTGCCCTCTTTGCCTGAATATGATGGCAAGGGCCAGAAAAGACCCGCGAAATGCAGCTCAAGACTATTCTCTGGGAAAAGCCTCTTCAAGCACCAAGGGACAAACCAGAGGAGGTGTGGGCACAGCAGAAGCCTTCGGTTAGGGCAGCTTCATCACCCTGCAAAGGCTCTCAAGCCACAAGGGCTTCCCTGGCACGCTCCCTGTCCGAGCTGCCTATAGCCTCTCGTTCCCCGGTGCCATCAGTCTCTGGTACTATGGAGAAATGCAAGTCAGTCCCAGTCAGGAGAGCTGAGGCACAAACTAAGACCGCCACATCAGTTGGCGCCACTGAGGCAGCAACTTCAGATAAGCCGCATATGCCTCCTCCATCAGCTCCGGTGAGCTCTCCCTCTGCACCCAATGTGACCGGGCAGAGCGATTTTGACTACCCTATGGCATCGCGGCACAAGAAAGCGCTGTACAAAACGCAGCATCTACAAAATCTCAGTCTGATTCAAGAGGAGTAACTGGCTCACCACGCTCCATGGCGCAGGGGCACGCTAACACTTCACAGAGTTGCCCCCACTTGCCTACACCGCTATCCCCAAGATCCGACTATGATAGCGGGCCTACGAGCAGGCTCTCATCAGGCCACTCCTCTCCTTCTCCATCACTGTCTTCCTGGCATTCATACAGGGACCACTCCCTTCAACAACATCCCATTTGGTCCAGCCAACCGTGGATGTATCCCCCACATTAGCTCCTGCCTCAGTGAAGCCCCTGGGATACGTGGTAAGGGTACTGACAGCGGTCCTCCCATACTTACCATTCAAGGCATACAGCCTCTACATCCCAGCAATACCCCACCTCTAGACACTCACCCGCTCCTCACTTGCTTATCCGCCCTCAGTAATTTCTCAAGCGGGTTCCAGTGAGCATGACAATTTACCTCCGTCAGATTCAGAGAGTTCCTCACATGAACCCAAATCCAGGCAGGAGGAAGCAGTATTCCAGATCTCACCTTCTCTTCTGGCAGATGACCTGAAACATTTTCAGGAACTTTTCAAACGGGTAGCACAATCACAAGACATTACATTACAAGAAGTGCAGGACAAACAATACAGATTACATATTACATACCCTCCGCATCCTCAAAGATAGCTTTACCCATTAACGAAGCTATCCTTGAACCTTCAGATGCTTTGTGGCAAAATCCAGCCTCTGTTCCTCCCACAAACCGCAGAGCGGACAGAAAATATTTCATCCCTGCAAAGGACATGGACTTTCTATTTAGCCACCCACAGCCAAATTCGTTGGTAGTGGACTCTGTGAAACACAATTTGAATCTACGCCCTGTGACAAAGAACACAAACGGCTAGACACGATGGGCCGCAAAGTGTACTCTTCGGCCACACTTCAGTTCCATATATCTGATTATACAGCACTCTTGGCTAATTAGGATCATGCCAATTATGCCAAATTATAAGACTTGCTACAGGACCTCCCTGAAAACAAGCAACCTTACCTCCAATCCATCAGTAAGGAGGCCGCTATGGATGTTGCAGACACCGCAGCTAGAGCCACAGCCATAGTAATGCACAGGGCCTCGTGGTTGCAGTCATCAGGGATCCCAAAGGAATTACAAGCAAGTGTGGAGGATCTCCCCTTTGTCAGGAAACAATTGTTTGCTAAAAATACAGATGAGATCCTACACTCTACGAAGGACTCTTGTATGTTACTACGCACTTTAGGCATGTACAGCCCTCCCAATAAGAAGCGTAAATACACTCTACCAAAAACCGAGGGATTATAATTACAACTATTACAGGCAGCAGCAGAGGCCATATGATAATGCCCTAATAGGAGGAGGAATCAGCAAAACCAGTCCTCCGCAAATCAGTCCACCTCTAACAAGCAGCAAATTTGAAGTTTTGGTTGGGGGTCTGAGCAACCACGCCATAAGTCCACTGCAGTCCATTGTCACCTTCGGTCACTGCCTGAGACCTTTCTACCAACAGTGGGCCCAAATTACCACAGTCAAATGGATCCTAGAAATTATCAGATCGGGTTATACAATCTCCTTTACTTCCACTCTTCCTACCCTACCCTGTCCCTCTTCAGGGACCCCTCTCGCGAACCCCTGTTACAGGCAGAGATGCAAAAGTTAGTTACCTTAGGAGCAATAGATCATTATCAGTATAGAGTCCTCCCATTTGGCTTTTGTATGGCCCCTTGAGTATTTTCAAAGACCCTAGCCGTAGTCACGACCTTTCTCAGAAGACAAAACGTCATTATCTTCCCTTACCTAGACGATTGTCTAATTAAAGGCCCTACCTATCAGCACACTACTATCATGACAACTATTACCAGGGAATATTTTTCCTGACTTGGCAAAAGATAGAGTTCATTGGCGCATTGCTAGACTCAGTTACAGCAAGAGACTACCCCCCCACCTCCCGCCACAAAGATTCAGGGCAATCTGCGATCTCGTTCAACAGGTCAGACAGGCTCCCTTCTCCACAGTCTGGACGTGTCTTGAATTACAGGGGCATATTGCAGCAGTGACGTTTGTGGTCTTGTTTGCGAGGCTGCACATGTGTTGCCTACAACATTGGCCTGCAATCAACTATATACCAACCCGATACAGCCTCGCGAAGCACCTCTCGCTTCCTCCACCAGTGCTGCAGTCCCTTGAATGGTGGACATCTCTGAACAACCTCCTCGTCAGTATACTCTTCCACCGACCAGACCTTTCAATTACTATAACAGATGCATCGCTCATGGGATGGGGACCCCACTGTGGTGCAGCGTCAATACATGGTACGTGGGCCCAACACAAGAGAAACTTTCACATCAGTATCCAGAGCTCAGGACTGTTCGCAGGGCTTATGCCCATTTCCTTCACCTGATAAAGGGCAGAACTATCTGTGTCCTCACAGACAACACACCTATGTTTTATGTCAACCAGCAGGGGGATCCTGATCACACTCTCTATGTGACAAGGCAGTCAGATTCTGGAACTGGTGCATCAGAAACTAGATAACCCCAATGGCTACGTACATACCAAGACAACAGAATGTGAGAGCCGACAAACTGAGCAGACATTTCTCAGATCAGCAAGAGTGGGAGATCAATACAAATGTCCCCCTTTCAATCTTCCGCAAATGGGGCTTTCCAATTATAGACCTCTTTGCAACACCTCATAACTGCAAATGCCACAGATTCTGCTCTTGGGCAGGACTAGGCAAGAGGTCAGAAGGGGACGCCTTCACCACCCGCTGGACAACTCCCCTACTTTATGCCTTTCCACCAATCCCGCTTATTGCCAGAGTGATCAACAAGATCCAATCTGGCCACAGTAATCTTAATAACCCCAGCCTGGCTGAGACAGCCCTGGTTCCCTTACCTACACTACCTGTCGATAGATCAACCTATCCCTCTCCCAGCGGTGCTGAATCTCCTCACACAGCACTACGGCAGTATATGTCACCTCAGTATCAAAACCATGAAACTCATGGAGTGGTTTATCCATGGTTCCAGAATGAAGAATTTACCTGTTTGGACAGGGTTAAATAAGTTCTTCTAAATAGTCAGCATCCCTCCACGAGAAGCACTTATTGAAATAAGTGGACGCATTTTCAACAGTGGTGCACGATGCGCAGTTTGCATCCCACTACAGTCCCCGTACCTACCTTACTCAGCTACCTCATGGACCTTAGCGACACGGGCCTCTATCAGCTTTGTCTGGGTCTACCTGGGGGCGATCACGGCCTTCAATGATCCGGTAGATGGCTTCTCTCTCTTCGCACATCCCATGGTGAAATGTTTTCTCATAGGTTTACAGAAAATGTGTCCAAACCTCTGCTTCCCAGTGCCACCGTAGGACCTGAATTTGGTCCTTGACACGCTCACCAGACCACCCTATGAGCCATTAGCCACTACGCCACCACAATACCGGTCTATGAAGGTGGCATTCATTCCACAGGCTCCTGCGAGGGGAGGGGCCTCTGAGTGCGCAGGTGTGGTGCAAGGGGCACTACTCTGAAAAAATCTCCGATTCCTGGTGCAGGCATGTACTGAGACCTGAGTGGAGCACCCACCGGGACATACATCTCGAAGAACTATCATTACTGCACAGGGTGAGTAACTTCTTCTTTATGTCTTTTAACTGATAGAAATGGATTTGTACAGGCACAAACTCTTCTTTACCTTAAGCAATAAAATGCTATGTAGAGTAATTGGAGTCCCTTCCTGCCGTAATTATTGTTGTATTAGCTAAGAATCACAACTCGGGGTTAGGGTCTCGTTGATGTTGTGGTCGCTGTATAAGCAAATAACACAGAGACAGTTCTTGCCCTGGGGAGCTCACAGTGACAGGAAGGATGGCCGGGTGTCAGGCTGAGACTTGTGAGGTCTGGATTAAATTCCCTGCTGTGCTACAGACTTCCTGTGTGAGAATGAGCAAGTCACCGAAGGTATGTCTACACCGGCGATGGGCAACCAAGAAGAGGGAGTGAGTGGGCCACACGTGTGGCCCTCCTTCATCTCAGTGGGCCACAACAGTCCAGAGCCCACTGGGGTTCCACCTGCGGCCCCGCTGACCCCTGTTGGCCTTCCTCCCCACTGGGGCACTAGAGCCCCACATTTCCTACCCCTCCCCTTACCTCCCAGCACTTTGAGTGCCACACATGGCCCAATTTGCGCTTGGTTCCCGCTCCTCCCACTCCCTTCCAAAGGTGGAATGCTGTGAATCAGCTCTTCATAGCATTCTAGGTCTGGGAGGAAGTGGGGAGAGCAGGGATGGAGTGGAACTCAGCTGATTTGCGGCACTTCGGAAGTGCTGGGAGGAAGGGGGAGGAGTAGGCAGTGTGGGGCTCTGGTGCCCCATTGCATGAGAGGCACATGGGGGAGGGAGACCAACAGGGGGTCTGCAGGCTGCAGGTGAAGCTCTAGTGGGCCCTAAGTGGCCTGCAGGCTGGAGATTGCCCACCATTGGTCTACGTTGTGTTTTCAAATGCATAGTAGCAAGTTTCAGAGCCCAGGTCTGCAGGCATTTGCTGTGGAGCTAAAATCAATTATGTAGCCATTACAGCTGGAGCGCAGACCCTGAAGCCTGTCCCTCATCCTAGAGTTAAGAACCCAAGCTCCAGACCAGTCCCAAATCTTGACACAGAGGCTTTTAGAGCTGTAGCACCAGCCCAAGTCTCTCAGTGTTGAGACTCACTCTTGCTGGCAGTGTAGTTGTACTCTTAGTCTCTCTGTGCCACAGTTCCCCATCTGTGAAATGTCAGTAATAGCACTTTCGTACCTTAGTGGGATGTGATCAGGAGAAACCCATGAAGGATTCTGAAATGCTCAGGTATGCTGTTTGGGAGTCAGGTAGGTATCTCGACAATCCTATTTTTATACAAAACTCCCATTGTATTCCATTGGAGATAATCACATGCCACTATGGTGGAATATGGCACTTAACTCTAAGGTAAATGGATTTTGGTGAGTGATAGGGGATCTGAAATCTTGGCAGGTCCCCTTTTGAAAACCTTTTCAGATGAGGTCAGCATTTACAAATACCTCCCAGCCACCTCCAGGTCAAAAATATTTTCACTCAGGATTTGCAAAGAGCGCTTACAATTCTTTTTTTAATTTATAAATTTAGGAACAAAATACAGATCGTCTTTGACAGTGGATGACTGCTTTGGCATGGGGAAGACTGCTTACAATGAAGGCGATTACTATCATACTGTGTTGTGGATGCAGCAGGCATTGAAGCAGCACGACGAAGGGGAAGATGCAGTCATCACCAAAGTGGAGATTCTGGACTATCTCAGCTATGCCGTCTTCCAGTTCGGTGACTTACACAGGGCTGTGGAGCTCACCAGGCGCCTGATTTCCCTCGGTGAGAAGTACAAATGATTCAGTTTTGTAAAGCCAGGGTGGAATGGGATGTGCTGTAGGTAGCAATGCAAAGAACACCTAGGTTCCACAGAGCGAGTAACATTTACAGAGAAATGACCTGTCCTATGGCACACAGTAATGTTAATATTGAGAACTACAGCTTGACCCTAAAAGCTAACCCTAAGCATCAACACACGTCTGACATGGTGCAATATCCATCATGTATCCTGTCATGGAAAGAGGCTTTTTATCGAGTCCAGTCCCCTGCCTTCATGGCAGAACCCAGTACTGTCTAGACCATCCCTGATAGACATTTATCTAACCTACTCTTAAATATCTCCAGAGATGGAGATTCTACAACTTCCCTAGGCAATTTATTCTAGTGTTTAACCACCCTGACAGTTAGGAACTTTTTCCTAATGTTCAACCTAAACCTCCCTTGCTGCAGTTTAAGCCCATTGCTTCTTGTTCTATCCTAAACAAGTTTTCTCCCTCCTCCTTATGACACCCCTTTAGATACTTGAAAACTACTATCATGTCCCCTCTCAATCTTCTCTTTTCCAAACTAAACAAGCCCAGTTCTTTCAGCCTTCGTTCATAGGTCATGTTCTCTAGACCTTTAATCATTCTTGTTGCTCTTTTCTGAGGCCTTTTCATATTCAACTGACTCTCTCAGGATTCTGGTTTCTCTACCTAATCCTACCAACCTCTGTGCTTCATTACTAGGTTCCATCATCATTTTAGTGCTTCGTTATGCCAAAAGAAAGGCTTTTGCCCAAGGGCGTCAAGGGATTGGATTTTTCAGATGCTTAGATGAATTTGGTCTAATGGCGCTTGTATAAAAGCCCTGTCTTTAGCTGAAGGCAGATCAACTTTGCTTTCTTCCTGCTTAGTAAGAGAATGAGTTACAGGATAAGTTATAAGGGAAGAAATGATTGTACCTGGTTGTCTGGCCCAGCCAATCTGAAATGCAAGGTATCTATTCTTCTCCAGGTTATTGCCTGATCAGCCGTGTTACGTGACTATAGACTGAAAAATAGCTGCTGTCTTTTACTGCAAGGTTGGCTGTACCCCAAGAGTGGTATCTGTGTGTGTGGGCGCACGCACACTCTTAACTTTGGAAAGCTCTTCAGAATCAAAATCCCCATATGTATTATTATCAAATACAATCTTCTGTACCAGGGGCCTGAGCAGTGTCTGCAAAGCACAAATAAATTGTCCTGATCAGCATCACACAATAGGACAGATTTGACGGGGCTGCTTAGAGAGGCTCAGTTGTGTTATCAGTATAAGGAGGCTTAGCCAATAGTTGCCTGGACTCTGTGATACTATCCAGTGTGGTTAAAGCAGAGCCCTGCAAATCTGCAGATCCAGATCTACATTTTGTATCTAGAGCTCTGCAAGTCTGCAGCTATACACTTGATATTAGGGATGTGAAAAGGTTTGGGCTCGTTGGTTAATGTCCATGGTTACACACAGGCTCCCGCTACCTGCGGGGAGCTGGCTTTTAAGCTGGCTCCCTGCACACACTGGCTCCCGAGGAGCCCCCCCCCACCCCAACCCCGTGCTGGTGCCTCTGATACAGAGGTAGCAACATAGGGTAGGGGGACAGGTGAGAGCTGGTACACATGGGGAGCTGACTGCCACCCTGTGTGTAACTGCTAAAATTTTCAGCAGTTACACAGTTACTTAATTACACACATTTTAACATCCCTGCTTGAGATCCATGCATGGATATCCTGCATCCATAAGCCATGTTTGCAGATTGGATGCAGATACAAATTTTGTATCCACACAGGGCTTTATAAATACATGCTCTCAGGAAAACTCCACATTATTTGCATTATAAAATAAAAACTGGGCATTGGGGAGAATTATTCTTGGTGACTGCGTTAAAACTGCCTTAAGCTATTAATGAGGACCAATGAATTATTTCTTTCTTGGGTCAGATTGTTAAAATATATTGATGTCTGTAGCCACATTAAAATTGATTTAATCTAAATCCCCACAAGATGGAAGAGTTCTAAAGCTTTTAGTATTGCAAGATAACTCTTTTAATAAACCTACTATATAATACAGTCCTGCAGTTTTGCTGGAGATTGGCTCTTACCAAAACCCCAGAGGTAAGCATCCCCAAATTTCTGGAGACATTCTTGTCCAGATCTTAATGTTGTGATTCTGATCCTCCTTTAACCCTCACTCAAGGCAAGATTGTGCCTTGCATATGCAGAATGAGTGAGGTGGAGTAAAGGGGTTGTGTGGTAACAGGATGAACTCAGCCAGATCTCCTTATACTCCAGCATGAGCTTGTCTGGGAGAGAACTCTGTGGTCTGTGGAGAGGATGCAGCATAAGTGGGGGTGCAGGCCATGGCTCTGACTTTACCCCAGGCATTCTCACTTGCTTCCAAACTTGCAATGCCTGTGTGGGAGGTGGAGTGGGAACTGATCTCTCAAATAGGATTACAGCCAATTCTTGCAGTACCTTCTTTCGGTTAATGTGTGCAAGGATTCATGTAAGAATAGGGGACAATTAGTCTGTTTCAAATCTTTCTCCTCTAGAAGAACAGGTTGAGAAATATGGAAGCAAAGGTCACTTTGTAGGAATTATTTTTAGGTGGCTTAATACTTCACTGTATCGTCTTAATCTCCGTCTCAAATCAAAATGGGGGGAAAAAAGTATTTAGCCCTGCTATTTCTACAGAAACCTGGGAGGGTATCTGGTTTAACATGAAATATATTTCAGGTTCTTGATTAAACAGGTAGAGCTGTATTCCAGAAGGTTGGTTGAATGCTGGATTGGCAACTTATAGTATATATTGGAGGTGCAGACAACCACATGCCAACTTTTCACACGTCCTCTCTACCTGTCAAACAGAACACAAAGTCTGGAACACCACATTCTGTGCTTGCTCAGAAACTTTAATGTCACTATCTTTCCTGCTTCACACTTGTGCATTTTAGGGTTGCTGGATGAAATGCAGGGCTAGTCCCTGGGCTGGTGACCCCGGGCGACCGCTCATCTCGTTTGTAGGGTTGCCAGATGGTTTCCAAAAAAATACCGGGACCATCCCCCCCCCCCCCCCCCCCCCCCCCCCCCCCCAAAAAAAAAAAAAAGCTGGGGAAAATTTGTTGAACCAAAAAAACCCAACCTTGTCTCATCAGGAAGGAAACTTTTGCGTCCTTTCACAGTTTAGTTTGTTAGTCCCCAGTACTCATAAGCAGGGGGCCTAACAGACTTGCCAGGCCCCTGGGCAAGACTGGGGGGGGGGGCCAGTTTCATAGTCCTGGAAGGGGCAGGGCTGGAGCAGCCAGCTCTCAGCACTGCCAGGAGCACACCTCTCCCCAGCCAGTCCTCAGAGCTGCCCAGAGCATGCATGGCAGTAGCAGCATCGGTATGGGCGTCCTGGAGCCCCAGGACCTTTTGAATCACCAGGCCCTGGGGCAACTGCCCCCTTTGCCTCCCCCTCCTCCCATTAGCAGGCCTGCTCATAGGTCATATTTCCACTTAATTATCTGTTTAATTTATAGATATTGAGTTTGTTCTGTTTCTGTTTTACATAAACACACGAAGTTAAAAGGATTTATAGCCACCTTCGTAGGAGGACACAAGAGGTGAAGAAACACTTTGAGTCTTCCCTCCAGTTTGTACAGCCAGTCTAGGTTTCTGTTCACATGACTTTCAGAGATTGTGTGGTATGTTTGTTTTAGAAGAGAAGCACCATCTGTGTCTAGGGGAGGCTGATATGGGCAGGATCACTGGTGCAGTGTGGATGGGCTCCAAGTTTCTCAGAGTAAATTACTGAGTTAGGATGAATTAATTCCACTATATTTTTTTCTTTCCATTCTCTTCAACCTAGATTCCGCTCACGAGAGGGCGGGCAGCAACCTGCGATACTTTGAAAAGTTGCTGGAGAAAGAGAGAGTGGCAACGCTACTAAATAAGACGTCAACGATGACAAAATCGTCAGTGCGAAATGGGATTTATGAAAGACCTGCTGACTACCTGCCAGAGCGTGATACCTATGAAGCTCTGTGCAGAGGTGAAGGTGTGAAAATGGTGAGAGAAGAAGGAAGTGCTGACTTGGAATGTTCTTCCTATAGTTCATGTTGCAGGATGGCCTGACAAAGGCTATATTCTAGTGGTTCCTATGGCTTATCGTAAAGCCAAAGTTTGCTGTTGGATTTGTAGTGTTCCCTGCCAAAGCTACTTTCCAGAACACATACTCCCTGCAAGTTGCCATTGCTCCAGCAAATATATGACTGTGCCATCAACAAGGAGGCTGCTTTCAAAAGTCATCCCTTTCAATTTTCATCAGAAATATTCCCAGGGGGAAGGGGAGGGGAATAATAATGGAATAGAAAGTGGCTGCCTGCTAAGAAAAAAGTGCAATAGGTAAATTGAATCCTCCACAGTGACTGTGGTAGAATTTACCAGGCTATTATTGGAGCATCTCTAACTCTGCATTTGAGATTCAGAAGTGGGAATTCTGTGATTATCCCTAAGTAGTATATGCTGGTGAATGTTGACCTCTTAAAGTTGACCTCTGAATAGAAATATAATCAATGAACTTTCTAGTTGTTCCATCTCATGTTGGGAAAAAAAAAAGAATACATAGAAGTATTTTTTAAAAAAATTATTAATAGTGACACAATCTGTATAGTATCAATTTTTTTAAAAAATTCTTTTCTTTCCCTATTCCCATTATTCTCTTAAGACCAGCTCAAATGTTTACTTTTCTCTGCCGGTAGATGGTGAAAGAAACATAGTTTTGGTGATTCTGCTTCTCCTGCTTTACGTAGGAAGCTGGTAGGCTGTGGTTTCTTGTCCGTCATAGGTAAAAGTAGCCCTTTCTGACTGAGCGGGGTTTCTGTATGTATAAGCAGGCTCCCTGATGGAGGGCTTAGGGTCTTCCTTATGTGGAGTCATGTAGATACTGCACTTGAAAAAATTGAGAGCATGTTGCTTAATTAATTCTACTCTGGAACTTCCAGCTGTTTAATAACTAGGCATATGGAATTCATAACATAAACCTACTTAGGAAAAAAGAGCTCTCATCTGCTCAGTTGCAAGATATTTCAACAGTTGTCCTTCCTGTGTGTCCAGTGAGCCATTTTGAACACTCAGAGCAGCTGGCTATTCTAGAAGCCTTTGTAATGGTTGTTGAATTCAGTTGTCTCTTTGGGGCAGCTGTTTTAATCACCAAAGGGAGCAGTTTGTGATACCCTGTCCTCAAACACATCTGAAATTTTTAGATGACACAGCTTCAGTATCTTTTGGGCTTTAGTGGTCTCTGTTTGTGCAGCCTTGCTGCAAAACCTTGCCATATAAGATACGGAATTCTAGCCAGTTGGGTACTTGCTTTGTCATTTGATGTCCATAATCTATAACTTGTTACAATTTAATCTCTCTTAAAGGTATGATGTCACAGCTATTACTCAGTGGCATAGTGTGGGAAAAGATTGTTCATTACCCTTTACTCCCAGAAAATTTTAAAGTAACATTTCAGTCCTTGTTAAATGTAGTAGGCCAGAAAGTGGAGACATTCAGCTTCCAGGTATCTTCTGTAGCACAGCACAGAGGACACTTGTTGGTTTTGGTCTTAAACATTTAAAGAAAACAGATGTGTGTGTGATTGGGGACTTATATTTCAGACACCTCGGCGGCAGAAGAGGCTGTTCTGCAGGTACCATGATGGAAATAGAAATCCCCATCTCATCATAGCTCCCTTTAAGGAAGAAGATGAATGGGACAGCCCTCATATCGTCCGATACTACGATGTCATGTCTGATGAAGAAATAGAAAAAATTAAGGAGCTGGCTAAACCAAAGGTGGGTGTCCCCTCTTCTACTATTTCCAGCTCACCAGTGGTTGCTATTTCAGCACTTTATTTCTAACAAGGAAGATTGTGAAAGAGATTCAAAAAGTTTAACTTCACATCCTGACCTATACCATGTAGCTAAACTATGTGCTATGAACCAAGGCAGCGTTCCCTCTAATGTTTTTTACGTCCATGTGCAGAATGAAGTGTATTATGTGCACCAATGTGGAGGTGTTGTGTCACATATCAATTCCATATCGGAGCACATCACAGAATTCATTCCACACATGGATGGTGTGCCACAGGGGTGGGGTTTGAGGGGCTCACAGTGCAGCAGAGGGCTCAGGGCTGGGGCACAGGGTTGGAGTGAAGGGGCGGTGAGGACTAGAGAGGAGGGGCTTGGAGTGCAGGAAAGAGTTCCAGGGGACAAAATGGAATCGCCCAAACCTCTTGATGCAGCAGCTTGTGACCAGATGAGAGAAACTTCTCCTCTGCCATGGCAGCTGTGGCAGGGCTGCGCCAGGGGAGGGAAGCCTTTCCATGACTGTGGCAGTTTTGATGGGGCTAGGCTGGGGAAAAGTGCCACTCTATGGCTGTGGCACATCTACGCTTGAGCTGGGGCTGGAGCACTAGTCTGCTCCGCGGCTGTGGCAGGTCCAGTTAGGCTGGGTTGGCGGAGGGGCACTGTGGCCAGTCTGGCTGGGTTGGAAAAGGGGCATCATTTTACCCAAAGCATGAGTTCTGGTAATATCATATTTCATAAACATCAACCTGACATTTCTTTAGCCTGTCTAGCCTTCAGGTGCTGAAATTGCCTTTCTTTTCTTGCTAAACTGCAAAAAGGGAAATAATAACAGCTCAAGACCAGTAATAGATGTTAAGCTTGATCCACTCTGCTTTGAAAGATCTGGAAAGAAATTAAAGTTAAAAGCATTTATGTATTGTTTATTATCTAATGAATTCATTTTAATCTTCTAGCTATTGCTTTAAAGTATGCAATCAAAATATCAGTCAGATTAACCTTTATGCATGTATTTCTGAATAAAATATTTTAAGATATAATTGGAAATGGAGTGAGAAATTGGTATCTTTAGGCACATTTAGCAAGTTTCCAGAGCTAGATTTCTCTGTTTGTCAGCCCAAGTGCCTTAGCAGAAAACCTTATGTCTCTTTGAAGACCCTCACCTCCATGAACTTAAATCTTTTCCCTGATGGTTCACCGTTACATCATGCTATAAAACTGTCCTTGGACTTCAGAAGCTTCAGATAAAACAAAAATTCAAACTAGTTTGTATCTTTGGAAATGTTTCGTAGTCTGACAAAGGAAATGGGCTACAAATACAAGAAGACAATAATTAACAATTTGTTTCATTTAGTGTGTGTGTTCAGGATTTAGAAAATCATTGCCTGATCACAATCACTGATTTTAAATAAGTGTAGCTCTATTAATTGCAGTGAAAATTACTCCTGATTACTCATTCCTATATGTGAGATCAGGATCAGGTCCAACTTATGTCGGTAAATGTAATAGTTTTAAATGAATTTATAAATATTCCTACATAGTTGTTCACAAACTTAATTTATCATCTGCTTCAGACCTCACAGCTGGAGTTACTTTGAAATCCAGAATGTTATGCCCCAAAGGGTGGAAAATATAATATTATGATGGGATAATTCCTAAATAAAATAAATGTAATTTCAGCCAGGAAGCTTTTTTATTGAGTAATCATTTTAAGTTTTATAGGCAGAGCTCTCTGCAGTGGTGTGTGACTATCTTGGGCTGTTAAATTTGGAATGTTACCCTGATATTCTAGATTATCTCCACAAGAAATCTCTCTTCCCAGTTCCAAACATAATTTGCAGCTTTAAATGTGCCAAGCATTTGTTTCTGAAGAAAAACAGTATCTGTGTTTGAGTGCGGATAGCCGTTCAGAATGACCAGCTGTTTTTCACACTCACTTTGCAAAAGAGTCTTTTTTTAATGCAGTGTTACTTTAGTGCAATGTTACTACGTTTACTTTCACCAATGTTGTACAGAAAGCATCAGTAAAATTGCTAATTGTTAGGCTTGGATTGTATTGGGATAAGCATTGCATTGAAGCAAATAGAATGTAATAATTATATATTTTAATAATGACTTCTTCATAATACAGACAAGCCAGACTAGACAAAGGTTCATCCTAGAGAGGAATGTATAGAACTTTGCTGATCTCAGACTTACAATGCACAGTCATCCTGGGTGTTAGGGAAAGCTGTGCTGTTGAAATACTGAAGCAGCAACCTGGGGCAGTGGGGGAGAATGAGAAAACCTGCAAGTGAACTGAGACTTCTGTGTAAAAAAGAGAAATTGTTGTGCTGCAAAGGAGGAAATAGCGGAATTTATAGTAGAATAGAATTTTAATCAAGATGCTGCAAAGCTCAGAACCCACATATTACACACATTGTTTGTGTATTAGTTTAGGAATGAAATCGGGGTGGTTTTGTTTTGTTTTCAATTCACTGTTATTAGTTCTATGTCATGGGAGATCTGCTATGAGCAGAATGCACAGTTGAAGTCAAGACGACAAGATTATACAGCAAGGGTGAAAGTAATTTAAAATTTTTTACAGGTACTGTCCTATTGCAACCAAGGTCTCTGCCAGCTCTTTAAATAGCTCCCTGCTGGATTTTGCTGCAGCTCAGCCAGCTCTTGCCGGAGCTGCGCACCTGGGTGCACCCACTTACTTTCACCAGTGTTGTACAGAAAAATGGAGTATTCCAGCACCAAACACATGGGACACCAGTTTAATAAGTTTGTAGCCAGGCTTATTTTAGCTTCTCTTCTATGTTCAGGTCAACTAGTGACTATAGCAAGAAACCATCTGGAGAACCCAAAGGAAGTAGAGGGGTAATGAGGAGTTTGGCAAGTTACATTATATTACAAAAAGCAGCACTTGGTTGTCCAAATAAAGAAAAACATTGTCAGCCTGATTTCCCTGCTGTGACTTATGGAGTGAGATTCTGGAACAAAATACTAAATTAGTCAGAATTATGGGGAAAGTTGTGCCAAGAGCTATGGGTAGAGACAAGAAATCTAGCAAGCAGCTTGGAAGGGAAACAGGAGAATGATGCATTTGGTGAAGTATAAAATAAAAATATATATGCACCGGAAAAAATGCAGAAGTGTAAAAAGATGGTGATTAAATGGGGGTGACATGTAATTAAGTGGGTTTGGCACTGTTCATCTTCAAAGGGATGTAATGTGTTCATCCTCACAGCATCCCTGTAACATAGGCAAAAATTATGAAGCTTAAAGATGGAGAAACTGAAGCACAGTGATGTGAAGTGACTTGCCGAAGATTGCACAACAAATCCATGTTAGAACTGTGATTAGAACACAAACCGCTTTACTTCGGGGAAGATTTACTCTGCTGTGATCGATCTTCCGGGGTTCTGTTTAGCAGGTCTAATTAAGACCCACTAAAATGAACTCAGAGGGTGTCCCGATCTGCACTCAGTACTCCTGCTTCTGCGAGGAGTAAGGGAAGCCAACAGGAATGTTGGCTTAGCTGTAATTAACATAGCTGGAGTTGCAAGCCTTGATTCGACCTTCCCCATTAGTGTAGATCTGGTCTTAGACTTCAGCGTTCATTCTGCTAAGCCACAGTGGCTGAAGATCCTCACCTGATCTAACAGCTGATATGTTCCCAGCAGTTGTGCCTAGTAAATCCAACACTAAGGGCATGTCTTTACTTCCATGCCAGAGATCACTCTTCTGGCATTCAATTTAGCAGGTCTAGTTAAGACCTATAAATTGAATGCCGAAGGCAGCTCTGGCTGGCACTCAGTTGCAAGAAGTAAGGGAAGCTGACACTAGTGTTTGCTTCCATCAACCTCCCTCTGAAGATGGTGCCAACCTCGGGTTAAGGTAAGTCAACTCCAGCTATGAATTTTATGCTGCTGGAGTTGCATACCTTCCAGGTCTAGTGTAGTTCTGGCCTAAGAGAAATTAGAGCTGGAAATGAGCCTGTGCACTTCCTTCGAGGCAATGCCCATCAAGAATCCAGGTTGAGGACTCTCTTGCTCTGAAGAGCAGGCTGTCTTGAGATTTCCATGAGTTGGATCCCGTGAATTTTTCATTGTCTGCACTGTAATGTCTAACGTTCTTCCTAACAAAGTCATTCTTTTTCTCACCTGCTCCTTGAGCCTACTAAATGCAATTCTTATCTACCCCAATCCACCTATCAAATAGTCTGGCCATATCCCATAAAATATTCAAGAGTTAACTTGCTGTCTCCTCCGTCAGTAAGGACACAAACTTCATGGATCATTTATTTTCTGCTTTTCCTTCTTGCTGATATTGACCCAACCCACGTTACAGACAACAATACTTTCCATATCTGTTCAGCAAGCAACATCAAAGGTTTATACAGTCCTTAGCCAGATTCTGATCAGAAGGGTGACAACTTTATTTCATCCACATTGCACGACAGACTGTTCCAGTGTGAAATCAGAATAAACTCCAGGTTGGAGTTAAACATTTAACCCTGAAATATATCTAACCCAGGAATTCCCCGTCTGACAACGGGGAAGGAAATAGACCATTGGTTGAATTTTGGAACAGATTTTTTAAAAACTATTTATTCTCTGAAAATTTTGTCCTTGGCATTTCTTTTGATGCAGTTGGCACGAGCCACAGTACGTGATCCCCAAACAGGTGTGCTGACAGTGGCCAACTACAGGGTGTCAAAAAGGTAAGAAGACTGTGAAAGAGCATCCTGCTGTTTGTCTTAAAGCTCCATTCAACCCAAATGCAGTGCTGACACTGTTGCCGTCGCTAGTCCACTGCTTTTATTAACATTCTTCCTTTGCCTGCCTGCTTTCACTGACATAATGTAGCTCTTAATATTTGTATTCTGGAAGTTGAATGTGTACAAATTCTGATGCCTAAATTGAAAGTCGCACCTACATAGAGCATATCCAGCATCTTGCAACGCTGTCACGCAACATCTTCTGAAGGGAAAGGATTTCTTGAAATATCAAAAGGCTTTTGCATTTAGATGAGATGCATGTACGTAGGTTTCCAATGCTGAATCTCAAGATGGAAATGTTCCCTGGAAGTGTTGCTTGACGGCTAAGATCAGAAACTGAGCTATGTGCTAAAAGCAAAATGTGGTGATTTGCTTGTTTGGAGTTAATTTGGGGGGAGGGAAGAAATCTCAGTGACGTTTTTCATCTTGTGTTATCACGGGCAGAGTTGTCTGATAGATAGGGCAGTCTATGATTGCAGGAAAACTTTTAATGGCAGGCACAAATCAAAAAAACCCGGAAGAATGGATTCCTGTCATCTAGTGGTTGGTAAAATAACTGCACGTTACAGGAACACCACACAGACTTATGTGCGTCACACAGCAAAAGTATGCATAGTTGCAGCTGATGGTGATGGATTACATTTAACCCCAAAATCTATGTACTTATTATTATCTATACCCCCTTGGTTGCAGTCTCTTCAGTTCTCTTTGCCAAGATATATGAGTGTAACACTTTTAAAAAACAAACCAAGTTCATAAGCATTACAGGCTGAAAAAGATGCATTCTTTGTGGGATTTTAGATCCACACAAGCACTGTAGCGGGTTCTTCCATGCAGGTAACTCCATAACTGTCATGATGGTTCTGGATGCACCATAAACACATATCAGAGTCTTTGAAAGAACTATCTGAAAAGCTGCAAATCACCAAGCTTTTTTATCTGTCAAGTTTTTACTTCCGGTTGCCTAAGCCGCAGATATGGGTGTCGCTCCAGCTTTTCAAAGATTTTTGCCTTTGACTGCTTTTCACATACATGCTGTGTCACAGTCTTCAACAGATATGTCAGCAACTAGCTAGTACCTCAGCGAAGCCTAAGATGTCTAAACTCAGAGAGAATGGGAAAGTTTTGGCTCAAGCATATGGACAAAAATTCCTCACACTCCATTTCACTGCTTCCTACAGCTCCCAATGGCTGGGAACAGCGATCCACAGCCAACAGGAGCTTCAAGCCGCTATACTTTGCCAAGAGCTAACCCTATAAAGTTATGTCCGGCTTATAGCCTACCATGGCCTAGGAGCTCTTTGCTCTACTCCAGTGGTCACCAACCAGTAGATTGGGATCTACTGATAGATCTTGGAGCTTCTAACAGGTGATCCTGACTGGTTTGGCCAAGAGGCTATCTAGTGCTGGCACTTCAGCTGTCCCTCCCCCCACTGCTGTGCATCTCTTGCCCCTTTGCCTTGGAGCTGCACCTACCCCTGGGGAGCCTCCTGCTTTCTGTGCAGGACAGGAGAGGGAGGGGAGAGATGCTGATGTCAAGGTGCCCCCTTCCACTCAGTATCCTTTCTCCACAAAGCAGAGAGGGGGCACAACAGGACTTGGGATGGAGTTTTCTGGCTGCTTTAAGGAATGGGCCAGGGCGGGGGGAGCCTGCCTTAGTCCCACTGCACCACCAACCAGGAGCCACCAGCAGTGCCCAGCTGGAGCCCTCATCCGGAACTCCTACCCAGTCATGACCCCCCTCCTGCACTCTAAGCCCTTGTCCTAGCCCTGAGCACCCTTGCATCAAAACGCCATCCCAGAGCCTGCACCTCGAACCTCCTCCTACATCGCAACTGCCTGCCCCAGGCTCAGCTCAGAGCCCCTCTCACACTCCAGATCCCTTATCCAAGACCAGAGCCTCTGCCCCAGCCTGGTGAAAGTGAGTGAGATGGGCAAGAGAGGGAGGGTGGGGTGAGCAGGGACAGGGCCTCAAAGAAGGGGGAAGGCTATTTATATTTGAAGTAGATCTTGGATTGCACCTAAATTCAAAAAGTGATCTCATGCTCAAAAAGGTTGGAGACCACTGCTCTACTCTCACCTAGTTTAGAAAGAGAACACAGATTTTTTGCCACTTTAGTTGGTTAGAGCTGTAATATATCTGCAAAAACCAAAGCCTTTCACACCTGCCTCTGCTGTCTGTGACTGAAACTAAATTTGAAGGACTTTGCAAGTGGCAGAACTTTGCAGAAACCACTAGGGATTCTGGTATAGACACGTGGTAAATTGTCTGGCAGATTGAAGGAGTATGCAGTGTAACTGTAGCTGAGTTGGTTCCAGGATATTACCGAGACAAGGTGGGAGAGGTAAAATAATGAAGTATGGAGGTTCTGAATCTAGGGATTTCTCATCTTTTTTTCTCTTTCCCTGTCACCTACGCACTCAGTTCATGGTTAGAGGAACATGATGATCCTGTTGTGGCCAAAGTAAATCACCGAATGCAGCAAATCACTGGATTAACAGTAAAAACAGCTGAACTATTGCAGGTTGGTTCTGAACTTTCTTATCTGGGTTAACAGCACAATGTTCTGTAAGCAGGTTCCAGGCCTGTCAATCAGGATGCTCAGGATTTGGGCTTACGTGGAAGTGGATTCAGGAGAGGGATATTCTCGTATCCATCTCGCTTGTCAGGTATCAGAAGGTCTAAGCAAAGCAGAAATGGCACATCACCTGGCATGGATGGGCAGGGACCCCATGAAAAGGGTCAGCATAGGCATTTCGTTGCCTGCTACAGAGCAGAGCCATGGGGCAGCTTGTTCTCCCTCTGGCTAGCACTTGTGGAAGGATGGAGGGCAGCCAAGGAGTAAGACATGGAGCCAGAGAATATGCAGCACTGACAATCCGTTCTCTGGTTCTGCCACCCAGAGGCAGTAGCCTCGCTCCAAGTGAAGGATTCTTTGAGTCTGGCAACCATGTATGTCAGCTTAGAGTTCTCTCTGCTTGAGCTTTTGGCAGGGAGCCACGGTTTGGCAAAAATAAGTCTTTAAATGAAGATTTCTGATTGGGAGGAGAATAACGTGCCACTGTTGTCCCTAAGACCCTCTACAGGAGGGTATGGAGACCATGAGGCCCGTTCACAGCCCTGGTCCAGCCTTTCTACTATCCTGATACAGCGGGAATGTGAATTGTCTGCATCATTTTCCTAGGGAATGGCCCTGCAGTATAGGGATTCATACATGGCACAGAGCTTGCTAGAACAGCTCTACGTCCCCGTCAGAGACTCGTTTTGGAGGCGTCTCAGACCATGGCTGGGACACTGCTGCTCTCCAGCTATTCTCGAATGTCAGAGAGGCACTTAGTAACTGTGTCAGCTGAGTGGAGTATAGAACGGTGCTGAGGTTGCACTAAATCATGTCAGGAAGCAGCCAGAGAGGTGAAAGGTGGTTTAAATCCACCTTCAGCCCTCCCTTTCTATGTGTAGGTGCAATGCGCACTCTACACCAAAGCCAGGCTCTCTAGCTGGAGCTGTAACAGACTCTCAACCTCTGTAGATCAAACACGTGGAGGAGCACATAATATGCCCTGACCAGTGGGTTATATGTGCAATATCAAGACCTGGTGGATACGTGTATGAAAAGTCATTGTTTCTATTCTTTCATGTGTAAGCTATAATAGCCAGTGATTCTATGAGAATATACCTGAAAGGCTTGTAAGTCTAACTTTATTTTTTTTTTAAGTTTCTGCTTAATATTATGGAATACTTTCTGCATTTTTCCATCGAGAGGAGACGATTATAGTCACTGTATGCAATTAAGTAGACATTATACCTTCAATGCAATATAACATTTCCCCCTGTATTTTGTATTTATGTATGTATTTGTGTATTTATTTTGTGATGGACAAAGGGTGCACTAAAGCATAATGTGACAACAGTGAAATGCAGTTCTGTCAAGAGCCACTTCTGCTTCATGTGTGCATTTAGTTTGGGTCTTACCCTTCAAGAAGAAAATACTTGTCTTCCCAGCTGTCTTGCAATTAAATGTGCTTGTTTTCTCCCACATCCTAGGTTGCTAATTATGGAATGGGAGGACAGTATGAGCCACATTTTGATTTCTCAAGGGTAAGATCATAGTGTTGAAATCATTCTACAATAATCCGAAATGCAAATAGTACTTTAAAATAAGGTGTGATTTGAGAGAAGGTATAATACTTGTCTTCATGAACAAATTAATATTTAATAATGTAAAGCCTGATCCTGCAAGTTGGCTAGTGACCTCTACACCTGTTCATTTGGGCTTTTCACAGCTTGGAACCTTACAGGTTGGGCCTCTGAATACTAAACAGAAAAACACAGGAAGAGTCTTCGAATGTCACCTAAAAGCAGTCAGTGACTATGCCACCCCACTGGAGATTTATGGTTTTCTGTCCATTTTGGATGTATTCCATTAATAATTGCTGGGTTTAAACCAAAGTGGTGTTAGTTAAATCTTATTTCAGATTCTAATTCTGCATTTGGACCCACAAACATGAACTAAACCCATGAGCATTTCACTGATTTCATGAGCACATAGTTCAACATTAATGCAATTTCTGAACACAGGATTGGGGCCTTTGTTTGCATTAAAACAAAACTTCAACACTGACAACTCACGTTCATTGGCAAACTTTTACGTCTCACCAACAAGATTTGTCTTGTTAGTGTTACTGAACATGGCTTTCCTGTTAACTTGGAAGCTGTGTAATCTCTTCATGCAAATAAATACATTTAAATTCTCTTTAAAGGCTTTGAACTAAAGGAGGTTGATAGAACCTCAATAAAGAATGCAAATTAGCCATCAAATTGGACAGTATAATCTTTACTCTTGGATTAGGCATTGAGGGAGGAGCTGCACTTGGAATTTAACTGCTAGCTGCTGCCAAAGTTAAGGCAAGGCAACAATTAGACTCGGTATGGGTTTGGATTGGTCCTCTCTGCTCTCTCTGCTTTGCAGATTTCCATATTTTGCAATCTCCACACAAGTTTTCAGCTCTTCATTCACTCAGAGAATTTGTACAGTGATTTTTTTAAAAATATTTTTTAATCTAAAAATGTCCCATTTTCAGTACTAATGTCAATCACTCCAAATGTTCACACCCGTTTTTAGGAACAAAAATGCCAGAATTTTCGCACAGGCTTGGGTTTGGCAGAAATGCTGTAAGCCTTGGAAGTCCAAGTTTTAAATATTTTCTTATGAATTTATTGTCTTTAGGTTGATTGTGTATGGTTTAAATCACAGTGCCTTTTATGCCATTTCCAGAGAGAGGTGTATTCTTGCATCCAAAATCGATTTAAAATAGTTTATATTTTTGATTGAGGGTTTTTTAATCCTAATTTCTGCCATTCCCTGTCTATTCTTCAGGTCTTTCTTATTCATTTCTAGCTGCAGTTCCTTATTGCTTTTGGTACTTGAGACATTTAAATTGTCACTTGTATCTTGAGATGGGAATGAATAATGCTTTCTTCACTCCTAAATTCACTATAGTATGTGATCTTAGACAGTAATGAATGAAGCCTCAAAGCATTTTCTAGGGATCAATGATAAATTGTGATTCCATTAATTAATTCCAGGCAGTTGTCAATGTCCAGCTGGGGACATTATTGCTATTATAATCTGTCACAGTTAGCTAAAAAAGAATTTCCTTTTCCTGCCATAGAGTATATTGTGTATGTGAATAATGGGTTACATCTGCACTATGGGTACTGCATTTAGAAGAACTAGGGATCTGATCCAAAGCCCACTGAAGTGAATGGGAATCTTTCCGTTGACCTCAGTGGACTTTGGATCAAGTCCAGTAAGACCAATGTAGATGTCATCCATACTGAGTATTTCGTAAGGATTAGAATATTTATTTGCAATATGTTTGTGCTCTGTGCCCTAAACTTTCCCTTCAAACTCTTCTGGTTGCTGAAAAACCATATTGACTCTATTCTATGTGCATATTGCATGCGTTTGCAAACTTAGTTGGGCTCCAAGATGCTTTATATGCTGCTCCATATAAAGTGCCCACAGTTTGCCTCAAACTATTGGAATTGTTTCTGCCGAGAGCATGTAACATTAGAGTGAGCCTGTTTGGAACTTGGGTTAAAGTTGTTATCTATTACAGCGACCCTTTGACAGAACAATCAAAACGGAAGGAAATAGGCTAGCAACGTTTCTTAACTATGTAAGTACCTCTGTGTCCTTGTTGTTTGTGCTCTTGAAGTTTGCAGTTGATTCTCATTTAATTTTATAGAAAGATGAGCCTGATGCTTTCAAGCGTTTAGGGACTGGAAATCGTGTGGCCACTTTTTTAAACTATGTAAGTATGTGAATCCTGTACCTGTCGAACGATGCTTTCCATAGCATCACATTTACAAATAACCAGTAGCGCAAGCTGTTGTAGAGACTCACTAAAAAGCTATAGCATTTGAAAGTGGGGATTTCCTTGTTCTCATACCATCTCCTGCTATCATAACTCGGCGTCTCTTAATCCCAATGTGGAAAACATAATTTGAATAGAAGCTACATATTTCTCATTTATATTGGATGAATCCATTGGCTTCGTTGGATTTCCACTGGGATGAGAGGAGAATTTGACTCATAAGTTTCAAAGTGAAACTTCAGAAGGCGTTGAGTGACTTCAGACATAACCTTTCACTCAACATCCTGGCCATCAGATGTTTGTCAAGGGGTCTTTCATCTTTTTCACCAGAGCTGATAGCACTTGATGTTGTGGATCTTCTGGCAGTTTCCACATTGTAACTTTCTGCTCTAAGCTAGTTTACTGTACTGTAGTTATTGCCTTTGCAAGTGGAGACATGACTAACAAAATGCTAGTTCAGTTAAGAAATTGTGTTACAAGTTCAAGTGCTGAAAAGACAGTATTGTTGGTATGGTGCATGTGCAGTATGGAACCTAAGGATCATATACACTGGATTCCCCTGCATCATACCCATTGAAATTAATGGGAGTTCTGCAAACAAATTCCAAGCTATATATGGCTCTTTGTACGTTTTTTGGCTCTCTTATTCTGATAGTGACATAGCAGTTATCTGATACCTGTAGCATTTAGTATCTCGAGTTTGGGTGTCAGTCCTGTTACAGAGAATAGTCTGGGTGATGTGGGTTAGGTGTCACCCCACTTGGAAAATGTTTTGAATGAGCTGATATTTTGAATGTCAAGTGCAGTCAGAAGTGAAAGTAAGTGGGTGCACCCTGGTGCGTAGCTCTGGCAAGATCTGGCTGAGCTGCGGCAGAAAGCAGCAAGGAGCTATTTAAAAAGCTGACAGGGACCCGGGTTGCAGTAGGACAGTACCTCTAAGAAATTTGAAGTTACTTTCACTGCTGAGTGCAGTTGACTTGTCTGAAAGAATAAAACACAATAAAAACCCAAATTGGACAGATATTTTCAAGATAATCTGTTAGGATATTTTAAATGGAAATTCAGTAGCCATAACTCATCTTGGGCTTCTCAGATTTTCTGACCAACCTTGACTGAGATTGAGAATGTTTAAAAAAAAATTACAGCCCTAGTCTACAGTTATTTTGAAATAACTCCCCTTATTTTTAAATAACAAGTGGTGCGTCCACGCCACTAAGCCCATTATTTTGAAATAAGGGGCTGGTTATTTCAAAATAATAACCCCTGCTTTCCACGAGGAATAATGCTTATTTCAAAACAGTTATTTTGAAATAGCATTAGTGTAGACTGCTCGCCAGAGTCATTCCAAGTAATTATTCCCTAATGCTTCCGGAGGCTCTAAGTTGAGTTATCATGCCCACATTAAGGGAGCCTACCTTGGACTAATTTTGAGACTTCCCTATAGTAGTATGGACACGCTGTTTTGAAATAGTTATTTAAAAAATAATTTCCTAGTGTAGACATGCCCTTAGTTCTACATGTACAACTGCAAATTTTCTTTATTTTATGACATGTACAGCATGCCAGTGTGTCCAAGGTGTTTATTATAAAAGATTGCCTTGTTGCTGAATTGTAGATTTTTAGTTTGCAAAGATGCATGCACTGTGCTTTTTAGGTTGGGGAGAGAGGGAATTGGCCCCTATAGCCAATGGCACCCTGTGCCCTTTTATTGTAGGTACCAAGCTGGACACCAAACTAGTAATGATGTTACCATTAAGCAGAAAACTAAATCAAAAAGAGAAAGTGGGATGTTACTTAGTGCAGTAATATTTACAAAGCACTAGGTCCAATCCTGCTCTCATTGATGGTAGCTGTGGTTTTGCTGTTTAAAGAGTGCAGATTTAAACCCAGTTGTATGTCTCTTTACCAACTGCTGGATCTAAGTCTGTTGAAATCAGTTGAAATACATATAAATGTTTCTGATCTATCATCTTCGTCCTCAAAGGAAACCAGCACAACACTTTCAAAAGATAAGCCTGAGCAGAGGACACTGAGTTTATGGCTTGTTACAACAATCAGAAACATCCTCTTTTTGTCCTCTTGTCTGCAGAGGTCTTAACAGGCCTCTCTACCTTTCTACCAATCTGAATTGATGCTTAGAATATGTGCTAACTACTTATGCTGAACAATTTGTTCCACCCTGCCTTGAACTTGAATGCTTGAAGTTCCTATCCCAAACCCCAAGAAGAGCTCTGTGTGGCTCCTAAATTTCTCTCACCACAGCATCTGGTCCAGTACAAGATACCAGAGGGCTGTGCCTCCTGCTCCATACATCTGCCAACCCTCTTCTCTCTGGCCACTTCCACGGCCAGAGAGCCTGTTAATCTTGCACTGAGCCCAGTCACTCACAACCTTCTCTGCACCCATCCCACCACACCCCTGGATGGGCTTCTCTATCTGACTCTTGGCCCAGCCCGCCTGTTCCCACCTTTCAATCGCCAGCAATTCACCACTGCCCCCGCACCCTTCCCACTTCTGCCCCACCAATATAATAGTTCGTTCGAGTTTGGAGCCTCTCCTGGCAGCTAGAATGGGTCTATGGATAAGTGACCAGTCAGGAAGGGCTGTGCTCTGTGGGCTTGTGAGCCTCACATGTAAATGAAAACCAAATGCAATCAGTAAAATGGGGCCCAATTCCAAACGATCCCCCTTTGTTCCGGATGCTCCTGGGGACCCAGCTCACTAGCGAGGGGCAAGGGCTGGGTTACATGTGAGCGGCCAGGTAGGAAGATAATTCCTCGGTCTCTGCTCCTGGTTACTGCCCGTCTTTACAGGTGGCAACGTTCCACATGTGCCCTTCCAGCTGACAAGTGAGCTCCTGCCACCAGGCTGGGACATGATCTGTGTAGAGCGGGCATAATGGAGAGACATGGAACTTCGGGGGAGTGTCCGTGCCCTGCTGAGAACCAGATTTGAGTTGTGCGGGAAGAGAGCCCAATGTGATAATCTGGACTGTTAGTCCTTATCCTGGAGCTCCACGGTCCACCCCGCTCCTTCCATCCCTACCTCCATCTCCATCTTTCATCCCTACACCCCCATTTCCCTTCCTACATCCACTAATCCTTCCCTACTCCACACTGCCCATCCTCCTCCTTCCATCCCTATATCCCCCTCACCCACACCATCCAGCTTTACCACACCATCCATCCCCACATACACCCTATCTCCCTTCCTCCCTCCTTACACACACACACACACTGCCCCCTCCCATGAATTTGTCGAGCTGCACTTTTGGGCTCAGCCCAGCGTTTCCAAGCAAGCATGTTGGGGTTTGTGTAACACTGTGTGACTGGTCTCTGGGGCAGCTTTGCTTTGTGGTAAGCCCAGGGAGCACAGAATGGCTTCTCTGGAGAACTGAGGAAGCAGCCAAGGTGCAGCGTAACCATGCCATCCCCGAAGCGTCAGGTGTGCAGTGTGGCCAAGGCCTATCCGGCTTGTGGCGGGCTTGGGAGAGCATGCCTGAGCCAGGGGCCTGGCCCCAGGTCACCGGCATATGCTGGAGCTGCTCACTTTGGGGGAGACCTGCAGCGTGGCCCATGAGCGCTATGGCCAGGCTGGGCTGCACAGAGCAAAGCTGCACAGCAGACCTGTGGGCTGGGCAGGCTGGGGGCAGGGTCCAGAGGCAGGCAGCTGTTGCTCCAGGGAGGTACATGGGGATGGAGTTGCTGTTCCTCCTCCCCCCACCATTTCACAGAGTGGTCAAGGCTCCCGGGCTGGGACCACCAGGAAGGGGGGGAAGGTGGGCGGCAGGACACAGAGTAACGTGATGATGTCACTGTGTCCTGTAGGACTTTTTTTTTTTTTTAAAAGAGAGAGATTATCTCACCCTCCTTGTCTCTCTACATCACTTGTATATGTGAAACCACAAAAATCTCTGGCTATTTTAAGAGCCTTTAAAGGATGGATCAAGTTGTGACAATCTGAGGATCACCCAGACCAATAAGGGGCTCTCTCACTTCCTGCCTTATAATTTTGGGTGCCTTACTGCTATGGCTCAAAATTCTGACACCACTAGCCAGTCTATACACACAGACAGGTCTCCCCTGCCTACCACTAGCCAACTTACTCAAAGCAGTCTTTCCAATTGTGAGTTCCCAAATCCCTCTACTCCATGTTCTTAACTACCAGATGCTACGACCCTTCCCGACTGGTTCATCATCCCCAAAGGAGTGAAAACTGTTCCCCTATTAATTTACCAGCTAACTTTGGGGAACACACTCCACATAGTATGCACAACCTGTTTGCGGGGGTGAGGAATAAGGTGTATTTAATAGAAAACCCACAGATTCAAGGAAGAAAAACAAATTTCTGTTAGTCTTTGAAGTGCCATTGGACTCCTTGTTGTATTTGCTGAGACAGACTAACATGGCGCTCTCTCAAACATTTCTAATGCAAATTGCCTTTGCCCAGTTTCCCATCATGCCCTGAGCTCTAACAGGGGAATCCAGTGTTCATAGACAGCCCCAGGCCTTCAAGACTCCCTCGGTTCTGGATCCTTCCATTTCAGACCCGTTTCCTTTTAGCAGGGTTTGCAGGGATGGAGTTTTTTCCTTGGGGGTCTGATTTACGCCACAGACCTATGGTGGTAGAACTGCTTTGCTCAGGGGTGTGAAAAATCCACATGCTTAAGCGACATAGTTGTATCGACTCCCCTCACCTCCCTTGTAGACAGTGCCATGTTGAAAAAGCTATTCCATCGACATACCAGCCGCCTCTCCAGGATTAAATATCTGAAAGGGGAACTCTCCCATCGGCATAGAGCATCTTCATTAAAGAGCTAGAGTAACACAAGCTTCAGCATTTTAAGTTGGAGATCTCTCCTCAGTCTGTGATCATTTGTGGGCAGGGAAATTCCCTCCTTTCTCAGTTCTATAAGAGCAGGTTTTTCTTTTCACTTACAAGCTATTTCAGTGTTTTTCCATTAACTCTAATGGTCCATCATCATCTCTAAGGTCTCAGAGGGGTAGCCATGAATCCGCAAAAATAGCAAGAAGTCCTGATTTATTTGGGCATAAGCTTTCATGGACAAAAACCTACTTTGTCAGATGCAAGACTTTAAGGATTTTCATTTTTAAGATGTTAGTCTTTAAGGTGCCGCTGGACAATGGATGGGTACCTGGAGTTAGTTTTAAATGCACAACTAGCTTGGAAGGTGTACCAAAAATTGTAGCACCCATCATGAGAATACAATTTGGTCACAGAAATCAGGGGTCTTGTGACTTTAACAGATCTCCATGACTTTTTCGGCTTGAGCTTCAATCCCGGATGGAGAGGGTTGGGCTAGCATACCTGGGCGGCAGGGATCTTGGGCTTTGGTTTCAGACCTTAACATTGTCCTTTCTATCAAGACTGTTTCATGAATTTTGCTTAATTTTACTGTGACAAAATCAAATCCATAGCCAGGAGCATATTATTCTACATACAGAAATGCATAGATTCATAACCACAACTTGTATGTGTATCTCATAATCAGTGTTCCCTGTAAGTTGAGCACTTGGGTGGCTGCCCAAGGGAGATTTAAATGCTGTACAGTTGATTAGCAGAGAGCCCACAGCCAGAAGCATTTGTTTCTGCTGGTGGTGCACATCGGCACAGGCCTCAGTGTACATAACAAAATGTATTCCACACATGGATGGAAAAAATAGAGGGAACATTGCTAATAATGACCATCAAGTTCAGAACATTCTAAGTTTTCATAAAACCCTTGATTGGCATATTGTCATACTCAATAACATTGTATACAAGCACAGCTTATTCTTTGTCATTTAGACTCCCTCTTCGAGGCATCTTCACCCTGATTATCACACAAGTTTTGTGTGTTCTGTTCACACTTCAAACTCAGCATCCTCCATGCAGTTAGTAGTTTATCTAATATATGAGCTATATCCATGTTATAACTGATGCTTTGGGCACTTTTCAGTATTTGTGATTTGAATGTTCTGACATTGCATCACAAAATGGTTGTGTTATGGTGACTTTGTTAACTTATTTTTCCAGATGAGTGATGTAGAAGCTGGAGGTGCTACAGTTTTCCCAGACTTTGGGGCTGCAATTTGGCCCCAAAAGGTAACAACTGCTTGATTTGTATACTCTCCCTCTCCTCATTCCCCACATACACTCTAAAGTTAGTGAAAACATTGCTGCTGTCACAGACTTATAGGGTAAGTGTGGTAGTAGTGACTGATTTAGGGATTTGCATTTGAATATGGGCTTACATATTGCCATTATAGAAGCAATGATACCTGATTTGGGGTGGTTGTGGGATGGTAAATCATAGTTTATTGTACACAGTCTGAACAGTTTCTACAAAGGGCAGGTTTGCACAGCAAAGGAATTGTGTGTAGCTAAGATTTTACCCTGCTCCAGACTTAGTACATTTGTGCTAGATATTTAAATGTAATCATCTGCCCCATTCCTTGGGGTTTTCCTTCATCTTAAATAAAAAAGCAACCTCAAGTAGTACTTCCTCTTTAGCATGGCAATGCCTAGGCTTTCTCCTGTCAGGACTCCCTTGTCCCTGTAAATAGTTCCCTCTGACATAGGCCTGGTACATGCTACTGTGGGCCATCGAGCTAAGTTATACAACTTCAGTTACGTTAATAGTGTAGTTGAAGTCAGCATACTTAGATCTATTTACTGCTGTATCTTCACAGTAGTAATTTGACAATTGATGCTCTCCCATCAACTCTGCCTACCTGGAGTACCAGAGTGGATGGGGGATTTATTGTGTCTTTACTAGATGTGCTAAATCATCTGCCTGCTGGATTGATCGCTGCCCGTCAATCCAGTGAGTAGTGAAGACATGCTCTTAAAAAGAGTCCCAGCAAATTTATATGCGTGAGTTTGAGCTAAGGCTTGGGTACCCACGTGAGTCAGCACAGTAGCTGTAATTCTGCTATGCACAGTTGTAGCACCTGATATCCTGTCACAGGAATAAAACAGGGAAACTCTAGATCATTTAAAATAAAAGATATGGACAGTCCCATAAACATAGTGTGCACTATGGCGGGGTGAAATGAGAAGCTTTTGATATGACAGATGTGAAACTTAGAAGAGCGAAGAGAAAGGTGAGAAAAATTAATAGGCGGAGATTAAATTATTTAACTTTGATATACGCTCAACAGTGAGCTACAAGCTTGAAGTTACTAAGAGCGAGGTACTTGATGTTTTTACTTTCTCTCTCACATATTCTGAATAGTTGTGTTTGACTTTGTTAAAAGCACACTTTCATTTTCAGGGTACTGCAGTGTTTTGGTACAATCTTTTCAGAAGTGGTGAAGGTGATTATAGAACAAGGCATGCAGCTTGCCCAGTGTTAGTAGGGTGTAAATGGGGTAAGTAATTGTTCTCTACTTGCATTTAGTAACAAAAATTGCCTGCTGAATAATACATTCCCGTTTCAGTGAAAAGACAGTAAATTTGATCCATCTTCAAAAAAGATTCTGGAATTTTGGCACTGCTTTTTTAATTTCTGCCACTGTGGATCATAAATACAAATCACTCCATCAGCGCATCAAATAAAAATCACACATTATGCCCAATTATTGTGTTCTGTGGTAGAACGTGTTCATTTCATATATATATTTTTAGTTATGCACACAAAAAAGAAGGCTGCCATTTCAATATGGCACACCTTTAAACCCAGAAGACATGAAAATCAAGGATGATTAGGGTTCAGGTTGCTGATCCTATAAAAACTTGAAGTGGGACATAACTTTAAATGTACAAGTAATCCTGCATACGACAGCGTGACTACTTACATGATTTAAAGTTAAACATGTATAAGTATTTGCAAGATAGAGGCCTAAAATGGTTCCATAGGCTCCTGTGTGGTCATATCTCTAGATGATACATTCTGCCTGGAATATAGAAGATGGACTCATTAGTGAACTGGTAACCTGGAAAGTGACAGCGTCTTTTTGACAACTTCTGCACTGATACTTCCAGGAGATAAAACACAATTAAGAGAAGATCAAATGGAACCCAAAGAGCAGAACTTAGTTAGTATTGAGTTTCAAATTTACTTTCAGATCACTCTAAGGAAAGCAGTTGGCACACATGTGACTCTCCAGCTGCACAAAAGTCTACAACACCAGCTATTCTGCCACCTCAGCGCAAAGGGGGATTACCAGAAACTGCATGGTGGGGTTTAATTCAAAGGGGAAGGTTGCCACCATTGCTTAAAGTTATAGCTGGCCCCAGTATTGGGAATTGGAAAGAAACCTTGCACCCCCTCTCCTTAGCCTCGTCAGCTCTTGTACGGAAGAAGGAGGAACACAAATGTCCAGTTCAACCCACCTCACTTTGTTAATCAAAACAAAATTTCACAATTAGGCCAGGTCTACACTATAGCCAAAGGTCGGCTGAAGGTACGCAATGCCAGCTATGTAAAAAACATAGCTGGAGTTGACATACCATAAGCCAAGCTTCAGGGCCGTCCTCACAGTCAGGATGTCATTGGAAAAAACACTCCCATTGACTTCTCTTACTTGTCGTGAGGAGTAGGAGTTCTGGTGTTGATGGGGCCCACACAGCATTTGATTTAGAGGATCTTTAGTAGACCCACTAAATCAAACACCAGAATATCGACCGCTGCAGCATCTGTCTTCTCCGTAGTCTAGACTTGACCTTAGAAGCCGAACTTTGAAGGTTACATTCAGGCTCCATGTAGATTTCTAACTAATTTATCTCTTTGTTTCAGTTTCAAATAAATGGTTCCATGAAAGAGGAAATGAATTCTTAAGACCTTGTGGATCAACAGAGGTCGACTGAAATCCAACCTGCTCCTGGTTCTTCTTTTTCTCCCGTCTCCTCCCCCTCCCAGTTCATTTCTAAGAAATGATCTATCTTCTATTATAAAAGAGCTCTGACACTTTTTAAAAAAGAATGTAACATCTCTAAGGGAAAGAAGCAAAAGGCGTTATGCACTTGGCAACTAATTATTTCTCCCATCCTTCCAGTTTGATCTTCTCATCACATCCTCCCAATTCTTCTCTTTGGTCTTTGCAGTGCAAACAGCCCTTTTGGTAATTCAGTACATTTTGAGTGCCTGGTCTTGTGCCTTTCATTCCTCAGATGTTTTAGATGTTAAATATTTCATTGAACCAAAGTTTTGTGTATATGTTAAATTTATTGTATTTCTATGGATTGCAAGTTTTAGAAATAAATGCGGTTTTAAAAAATTGCTTTGTACTATGAGCATGTGTCTAGCGACTGTATTATAGCTTATTTGTGGGTCTGGGCCATTTGCTTCATATAGAAATGTTTATCAACTTTGACCTCAGGGCTTGATTATGTTAGGAGCTGAGTGCCCACAGGTCCCAATGAAACCAGAGTGAACTTAGGATACCTAGTGGGACTGAGCCCCCGGTGTAAATTAGGGATGTTAGCTATGGGGTAATAGAATAGTCAACTAATTGCATTAATTCTTCACAGTTAGTTGACTATTCTATAGTCCCCAAGGTCGGGGCCGGCAGGCAGTGCATTCTGGCCCCACTCCTGGGAGCCCCGTCACCCTGCACTGCTGCCTCTATCAGAGACAGCGGTGTAGGGTGGCAGGCGGGAGATGGCCCATGAGGGGAGCCAATTTAAAAACCAGCTCCCTGCACAGACCACCTGCCTGCAGAGGCAGCAGCATGGAGTGGCAGCAGCCCCTGCCAGAGGAAAGTCTGAGCTCCCTGTGGACAGAGGCTGCTGTGGGTGGGGAGGGCATGTGGGAGGCTGGCGTGAAGCAGTCTGTGTCGACGGCAGCCCAGGCTGACCATGGACTGAAGATCCCAGCGGACAGGGGCTGCTGCTGGAGCAGCCTCACAGGAGCCTCTGCTGTCCCCCACCCCCATGCCTCTACCTCTGATAAGCAGAAGCGTGGGGGGAGGAAGGGAGATGGTACTATGGAGATGGTGCAGCTATTAAGCCAGCTCCCTCCAGCACCAGCTCCTGCTCCTCTGATAGAGGCAGCGGGGCGGGGGAGGAATGCAGTTAGTCAACAAGATTAACAATAAGCCTAGGTTTATCGGTTAATTGACTCGTTGACTACTCGCTTACATCCCCCAATGTAAATTGGTGTAGCTGTACTGAAACCTTACAGCAGGCTTACAATGTTGTGTCTTGGTCTGAATTGACTCCAGTGGATGCACTGCTTCAATACAAGCCTCAGGATTTGAGCTGGAGTTTATACCAGTTAAGACTTGTCACTTCCATTTTTAAAATGAGAAATAAAAAAAAGTCTACAACACAATAAACTCCTTTGTTCAGCTGTCTTTAGGAAACAATTGTATATGGAAGACCTAAAATATCTGAGAATTCCATAGGTAGATTTATGACAGTTTCTAGTTACGATTTTAAACATCCTCATTTATTTTTGTGGGGAACCTTCAAATTTGTGTGGCATTTCCTTTGCATGGTACTGTGCCTCTTTGCTGCAGGAAGCCCCTGATCTAAAGCACTTACACATGCTTAACTTGGAGTCAATGAGATAACTCACAAGCAAAGTTTAAGCATGTTTTTAAGTGCCTAGATAGATTGGGACATGTGTTCTTGTGCATAAGTCATTACAGTTTATACCTCCCTGGTTCAGTACCCTTGGTACCTGACCAATCCCAAACCAGCCAGGGAATTTGCTGGATCAGGAAGGTCAGTTCAGTGCCAGCCCCTTTGCTGCCACTGGCTGCTGGGCTTTGCATCAGCGGCAGCAGAGTGGCCAGCATTGTCCAATCAGGGTGCGTTCGGGGGAAGAGGCAGGGTTGCTGCAGAGGCCCATGGCCAGGGGCTAGGAGCACAGCACCGTGGAAGCAAACTGAGCCCGGAGTAGCTGCGTTGCCCTCCCAGATCCTGCCACTGAGTGCGGGGCTGCGCTCCTGTCCACCAGGTGAGGGGCTCCACAGTCACCCTGCCTCTTCGCCCGTGTTCCCTCATTTCTTCCCCTCCCTGAGCTTGTGGTGCACAGGAAGCTCTGGGAGCGGGGAGAAGGAGTTGCTGAGCAGGGGCCAACTTGTTGAGCCTGGATAATCGTTTTATTCTGTACCAGACACACAAGAAGGCAGGTTCCCAGCTGCCCTTGCATCTTGTGATGGTCACTTAACACATGAGAAGGGAGTTGTAAAGTGCTTCCAAATCACAGTGGCTTCATAAATGGACCAAGAACTAGAAGATGTTAAGTACACAAAGGACAAGACAGTAGAAATTGGGGCCCAGTATCTGTGTTTAGGTGCTTTACCATTACTTAAAAGGTATGAGATGATTAATTATGGGGAGTTGGGAGCACAAAAGATCTAACAGCATTCAAAAGAAATAGACATATTTTGAGGAAAAAATTAAGAAATACTCAGCCACATTGTGGCCGACTCTTGTGAAGATGTGCAAGGGGGTTTGACTTCAATGGGATTTCTTCTGGCCAGTTCTATGATTAGATTGGAATAGCGGAGACTTGGTGGGGTGACTCATATGATTGGCGCACTACCATGGAACAGTATAAACTGTTCAGTAAGGAAGGCATGGGAGAAAAGGTGGAGGGAGTTGCACTGTATGTAAGAGAGCAGCATGATTGCTCAAGAGTTCCAGTGTATATACATATATATAGAGAAAAGCCTGTTGGGAGTCTTTGGGTTAAACTTAGAGAAGTAGGAGCAATGAGATTGTCGTGGTTAGTGTTTGCTATAGACCACCAGATCAGGTGGATGAGGTAGATGAGGCGTTTTTCAGACAAGTAACAGAAGCTCCCAGATCACAGGTCCTGGTTTTCATGGGGGACTTCAGTCACCCTGACATCTTTTGGGAGGCCAGTACGGCAGTACACAGACAATCCAGGAAGTTTTTAGAGAATGTTGGGGACAACTTCCTGGTACAAGTGCTGAATGAACCAACTAGGGGCCATGCACAGCTTGACCTGCTGCTTACAAACAGGGAGGAATTAGCAGGAGCAGTAGATGTAGGTGGCAAGCTGGGAAGCAGTGATCATGAGATAATCAATTTCAGGATCCTGGCAAAAGGAAAAATAGAGCAGCAAAATACACACCCTGGACTTCAGAAAAGCAGAGTTTGACTCCCTCAGAGAACTGATGGGTGGGGTCCCCTGGGATGCTAACAGGAAGGGCAAAGGAGTCCAGGAGAGCTGGCTGTATTTTAAAGAAGCCTTATTGAAGGCATAGGAACAAACCATCCCAATGCGCAGTAAGAAAAGCAAATATGGCAGGTGACCAGATTAGCTAGCAGTGAAATCATAGACTCATAGACTTTAAGGTCAGAAGAGACCATTATGATCATCTACTCTGACCCCCTGCACAATGCAGGCCACAGAATCTCACCCACCCACTCCTAGAATAATCCTCTCACCTATATCTCAGATATTGAAGCCTTCAAATAGTTTGAAGACCCCAAGATGCAGAGAATCCTCCAGCTATGATCTGTACCCCATGCTACAGAGGAAGGCGAAAAACCTCCAGGGCCTCTGTCAATCTACCCTGGAGGAAAATTCCTTCCTGACCCCAAATATGGCGATCAGCTAAACCCTGCGCACGTGGGCAAGACTCACCAGCCAGACACCCAAGAAATTCTTTATAGTAATCCCTATCATCCCTCCATTGACCTATTTACCACTGATAATGAATGG
>JANRFK010006688.1:22984989-23002949 GCA_030068395.1 Apalone spinifera
TTTGATTTCCTGCATGGTCCCCCCCTTAGACACAATTGGAGTTATTTGATTTTTTTCTCCCACAGTGCCAAGGTCAGCAATAAAAAGATTAAATAAAATTGGCCCCAAAACTGATCCCTGAGGAACTCCGCTAGTAACCTTCCTCCAATCTGACAGTTCACCTTTCAATATGACCCGCTGTAGTCTCCCCTTTAACCAGTTGCTTATCCACCTCTCAACTTTCATATTAATTCCTATTTTTTCCAATTTAACCAATAATTCCCCATGTGGTACTGTATCAAATGCCTTACTAAAGTTGAGGTAGATTAGATCCACTGCATTTCCTTTATCTAAAACATCTGTTACTTTCTCAAAAAAGGAGATCAGGTTGGTTTGGCATGATCTACCTTTTGTAAAACCATGTTGTAATTTGTCCCAATTGCCATTAGCCTCAATGTCTCTAACTACTTTCTCCTTCAAATTTTTTTCCAAGATCTTGGAAAATCGTTGAGACTAAACACAAAAAGGAAGCTTACAAGAAGTGGAAATATGGGCATCTGGTATGTAAGGCAGGGGAAGGCTCTGCCTTCCGAAACAACCAGGCATAGGCCTCTGCACACTCCGCCCCCAGAATGCCTGCTGTAGGTGTTCTCGGGTGGAGTGTTGCTGCCCCAGTGCCAGCTCTCCCCATGTTCTGGGGCTGGAGAGATAGGGATAGGCCAGGCCATGTGGCATGCCCTCCCCCGCAGCTGAGTAGGCTGGAGTGATCGCGCACACCTACTTCCCTCCTTTTCCTGTGGTTGGGAGGAGGAGTGTGCGCACAGCACGCTGCCCCTCCTCCCTGTTGGGGTGGGGAAGGGGCGGAGCCTCAGAAGAAGGGGTGGGGCTGGGGGCTTGTCTCCCCCCCAGTGTGCCTTCACCAACTGCCCAGGAGTGGAAACTTAGATGATGAGGGAGGAGTTGAGCATGCAGGAGTGTAATCAGGAAGGCCAAAGTGCAATTGGCATTAGGGATGTAATAGTGTAGTTGATTAACCAGTAAGCCAAAGCTTATATGTTAATGCTATAGCTTACATGGATTTCCCTCCCCCCCCACCTTGCCAGTAAAATTTCTAGCTGGCTGGCCATCAGCCCAGCTCAGTTCTGGCTAGCACGAGGTCCAGAACCTACTTCTGCTGCAGCTCTGCATTTAAGTGTATTGGGAGCCAAACGGGCAGGCAGCCCAGCTCAGTTCTAGCTTGTGGTGGATCCTGGAGCTCAGATTCCCCTGAGACAGGAAATGCTGCCACCCTATGCTGCTGCCTCTTTATCAGAGGCAGCAGCACTGGATGACAGACAGTCGGTCTACAAGAGGCGTTGCCTAAATTTTAGTATGCAGATATTTCCATTAAATTCAGTAGAATTACTCACCTGCTTAATGTCTGGTTCATGTTTAGGCCTCATTCTATAAAGTCTCAAAATACTTTTTTTTTTAAATTTCACTATGAGAAGGACACATACCCTTGAAGAGAAGGCTGGGAGATTAGATAAACTAATAGAACTGATTAAATCATTCCTTGTGAATGACAGAATGATATTGATGGGAAGGGTTGTTCACTGAATAATTATTTGCGAATAAATCTTTTTGTTACCAACAGCTGCAGTAAGTAATGTGAAATCATAAGCACTTTCACAAAATAACGTAATATTCTACTTTTTCCATTTGAAAATCGGAGTGTTTCTTAAAGCTGAGTAAGTGTGGTCCCAATTTTATAGATGGAAACTGAGGCACAGGGTGGCTATGGGATTTGCCCAAACCCACACAGCGAGTCCAGTAGCAACCGGGAATACAGCCTCAGTTTACCCAGCCCTGAGAGCAATCCGCTTTAATCTACGATTCCGTTTCTGCAGTACTCTTGACCACAACTAGATAGTTTTTCTGTAATTTTTACAGCTCTTGTCCACAAGAATTGCTCTGAATTCTTGTGGTTTCTGGCTCTTTGTTCAGAAAAGTCTGCTTATGAACTGAAGCTATGTTGGTAAAATCTCTAAGTGCAAAAAAACACAAGAAATAACGTGTTTGTGTTTTCTAACAATGTGTGCATTATATGGCAAACCCCACAAACATTTGGATGAAACAGATGAGCTAAAACCGCATGTTTGAACTCTTTTGAATTTCAGGATGTAGGAGAATAACCTCTATTGTAGCCTGAGATTTCTGGAAGGACCATTACCATAGGCACCAGTAGACCAGATCAAAACTCTTATCAAAAATCCCAATTCACACCGTCCCAAGGAAGAGTTCTGAGATAGATAAATGGGTAATTCACATACCAAACTGACTTCCGTTCAGCTGCTCTTGTTTTTCCAGGTAAAAGCCTATATACATGATTGATACTCTCACTTAGCCTCCAGCCTCTCCTGCAGAGAAAGAGATAGAGTTAAGTGTGTGTATGAAAGTTTTAACCCTCATTATAGCATGTATTCTCTTTTATAGCTAATCTGATGTGAAAAATATCGATGTTAGGCCTGGGCTTTTCCTGGGTGTCCAGTAAGCTCCCAAGAGGTGTGCATAGCTTGTCAAATTGCATCCACCTTGCTACTCCCTGGCTTTATAGAAGATAGACTAGTTATGGCAGGAAGCCTAACATGAGCCTACAGGATATTGTTTTCAGACCTAAAAGAGAGAAGTTTGTTCATGGCTTGGAATTACCAAGGCCTACTATGGTGCAGGGAGAGGAGTGTTGGCAGGTACAGGTACGGTTACACAATTGTTTTAACCTGATAAAATTCGTTCTCAAACACACCACTCGTGCATCTATATTTCCATTGGATGTAACACAGCAGCAGCTATTTTTCCTAGTAATCTGATTGGGATTTTTTTTTAATATATTTTCAATTTACTGTAATTATTGTAATTTGGGGACATTCACACATTAGGCTTACACAAAGTTTTATTTTTAGAGCCAACTTTGTCTAGAAGTGTAAAGAACGCTTGACAAGAAGCTGTTAATATTAAATACATTTGACATTAAATGGCTTTTTAATAGGTTGCATTTCCCTCTTGAAATTAACTAAATGCACATTGAGATGAAAATGACAGTATTTTCTATCTTGTTTCTCTGACTGTAGAACTATGGAGATTATTCGATGTTCTGTAAATGATTACTAATGAGAGATACTTTTGCAATGGAATTGATATCACAAATTTGGTGACATTTCATGGAGAATATCTGGCGTTTGACCCACACAGTTCCAATTACTGGCTTCAGCTTTACAAGAACATATTTTCATTCTGAAGTGAATTGGAAAAGCAACCTATTTATGCTGGTAAATGCCTTTTGACTTGCCGCGTGGCGTGGCTTCTGATAAATTCTTCATTGTGAGAAGAGTCAGATGTCAAAGACGCATTTAAAATACAAACACCAGAGCACTCTGATTCTCTTTTCAAACATACCTCATTATTTTCAGGGGTCTCAGTAACATCACTGTTGATAATATTCCTTGTAAACGTACTCCACCCTTAAGGGGAAATGTGTTAAAAGCCACATCTCTGGTATCCATCAACCTAATGAGAGTGAAGATTTACTAGAAGATAATAGGTGGGGTGGGAGGAGAGGGGGAAACATGACTCAGAAGCCTAGTAACACAAAACAGAATTCAGCAAAATCTATGTGCATTTATTTCAATCTCCCAAAGTATCTTCAGCATTGTCAACTCACAGGGCCAGGGCCCAACAGGATTATGGATTCGCTTCAAGACAGAGTTGATTAGGATAGTTGCTTTTATTAAATTCACTACTATTACAGGCTTAATACTGCCAAATGGTTCACAACTACTGCAAAGTAAAACGCCAATAAGCACAGGCAGTGCACTGCATAAAAGTGAGCAACAAGCACTTGGAAATGCTTACGCCCCTTCAATCTGCGGGGAGTCCCATTCTGGTCACCTCGCACCAGGCTGCAGTGGACGTGGCTCCAGTTGGAGGGATCCAGGGCACTCTTTGAGGTCTAGGTCCCTGGTGAGACTCTGGGTACAGGACTCTCCACACTAGTTATGCTACAGTTGTTTACCGGGTATGCACGTACCTGGCTCAATGCCATTCTTATCACTCTTATGAGCTGAGACCAAGATCAAACTTGTTTACTGCTCAGTAGTTTCCCAGTTCAAGACATAGGTTAAAGCTGATAAAGCCCAGCTGCTGTTTGTGCTTACAGGGTCCCAGGCTATGCTAAGCTGGGTACAGCAGGGATGGAAACTTCCATCCCAGGCCTGCTAAGCTGCAGGACCCACGTATGACTCTTATGTGACAAGCATCAGACAGGTTTTGACTTAATTGAAAAACTCTGGACTTGAAGCTAAGGGGTGCAGTTTTGGGGAGTGAGGTGGTGGGGAGGGGGTTTATATGAAATTGAAGCAATAATTTCATCTTAAAGATGTTCTTTCCTCAACTATTTTATATTCATATTTAGTAAAACACTGATATGTACATGGATTATCACTCAATATTGTTTTAAAGATAAAAAGATATATTTGAGACACAGCCTATTTCTGATCGGCCCACTATTGGCCAATTACTGCTAAATCCCACTCCATGCTAATACAAGTTGCACTTATCTGTGAGCACTAATGACATATTGCAACTGTACCACATAGAAAATTATTTTCCAGTTTACCATTGCCTGTATATTTTGAACAAAGGCTGCAGAATATCTCCATCCCAGAAGTAAATGTTTTTACTTTATCAATAGAAAACAACAATGCTTTTTGCAAGGTGATGGTATAAATAATATGCATGAAAATGAAAACAAAACAAAACCAGAAAAACTCCATTAAAGGGTGTAGATGTGGGCATTGCTGGTGAGGGATCTACTAGTCTCTCATCCGAGGAGTCGTCGTCATTGGGCAACAGCTGTTCCTTGGTTTGAGCTACCTCCCCTCTCCCCTCGCCCTTCCCCCCTCCCGCCCTGGCCATGCCTGTCAAGGGCACATCTGTCTCTGGGGGCAGCTTCACTGCTACTCCCAGAAGACTGGCCCTACTCTCTGAGGCAGAGGCCTGGGGAGTAGAATTGCTGACAGGATGCCCCGAGAGTACAAGTAGGCCGACCCTGACCTAGCCATAACCTGTCCCATTGTCTGATGGTGCACCCAGGAGGTCGAAAAAGGAGTGAAATGCATGAACACCCAGGCTGGTATGGGAAGTCACAGTCAGCAGCAGCTTTGTTATATTGAGTTCTGTTACCTTTGTTGGGAAGGATGTAGATGAGACTTTAAAACATAGAACACTTTTTTCATAGAACACTAGAACTGGAAGGGACCTTGAGAGGTCATCGACTCCTTACATCAGGGCCAAGTACTGTCTACATCATCCCTGATAGATGTCTCTCCAACCTGCTCTTAAATATCTCCAGTGGTGGAGATTCCACAACCTCCCAAGGCAATTAATTCCAGTGTTTAACCACCCTGTAAGTTAGGAAGTTTTTCCTACTGTCCAAGCTAAACCTTCTGCCATCCTCAGAAGCCAAGGAGAACAATTTTTCTCCCTCCTCTTTATAAAACCCTTTTACAATATATGGGCACAAGAACAACCCCCCTTCCCTCCACTCCAGTAATGTAAAACAAGTACAGGTACCTGGTTTGTTAAACCCTTGACGTGTGTAGTGACACATTACATTAACCACTACAGCAGCCAGTGCATCCGTCCAGTTGAATTGGGAAATCACCTTAAAACCCAGATTCCCTGTGTTCATTAAATGAAATAATTGTACGTGCCTTTGTTCTGCATGTGATGTTTGTTTCCTGTCCCTGTTATCAGAGAAAAAGATCTGAAAGTCACCTATGTGATCGCTGTAGGGGAGAAGACAAGCATCCAGTACAAAATTGGTTTGCTGAAAGCTCTAACCTTGGTAGATGGAAAAGAGGCCATGTGAGTAAGTCACATTGCACTGCGTATGTTACCTCGTGGATAATGTGTGGGGAAAGTGGGAGGGTTGTGAGGCACCCCCCACCTGCCCTTAGCATGAAGCAGACTTGTCTGTGCCTGCTGTGGATCAGTTCCCGGAACTCCCTCGTCTCTGGCAGCACAAGAATTACCTTTCAGACCTCCGCAAACCATGCTCTTTCTGTACAGATAATGCTAGGCACACACCAACTCCAAGGCCTGGTCTATGCTACCACAGGTTGTTGATTGAAGTTACACAACTTCAACTACATGAATAACATAACTTGAACATATTTAGATCAACTTAGCACAGTGAAGATACCATGGTAAGTTGACACCTTACACTCTCCTGTTGACTCCACCTACACTTTTTGTACCTGGTAGAGTATTGGAATCAACAGGCAAGTGTTTGGTGGGCACAAATCCTAAACTAAACAGATAGTAGCTCATTTTATTAAAAAAATCCACTTCAGTGCAATGTGTGTTTTCCATAAAATGCTTTGTAAAACAAGCTAACACTTTGAATTCTGACATATGGGCTTTAAAATGCATACATCTTAAACCATTGCTATTTGACATAAATGTAATTTAAACCATTGCATATTATGTTTAAATTTTACTATACAGACATTAGTGTTTGTGGCTTTTAGAAAGGAAAGTTCATTGGCTTTAACAGCTTATTTCCTTTATGTATTTTTAAAAGTCAAAGTTAAATCCTAATGAACACTTCAGCCTCATGGTCAGTAATTGCAATTGCTAGTAGTAATATTCTGTTTTCTAGCAAACAAAAGAATCCTTTAAGTTTTTAAAGGATTATGTCTATGCTAGACATGATCAATCGACCCCCGCTGGATCGATTGCTGCCTGGCAATTGAGTGGATAGTGAAGATGTGTCTTAAGTCCTTGGAGAATTCCCTGCAATGTCCAGCTATTTTTCCACTGAATGCTCACAGTCACAGATCTATTATTCCCCAAAAAACAGTACACAGCTTCTATGATTTGGTTTGGGACTAGCAAGCACTTTGCTGAACATCACAGCACTTTAAACTTATTGTTTTCACTATAAATATAACATCACACAAAAAAAAAGGATTCCAGTGAAAGTAAGAGTGTTGAAAACAAAATGGTTACACAAAAAGTCATCACATGCTATCTAGCGATTACACTTAATGTCCTGACTGCAGAAGTCTCTTTTACCCAAAGTTCTCTCCCCCTTTTTTTTTCCTCCAACCAAGCCTGGTTGAGACCTCATCATCATGAAGCAAAATCATTCTCCTTTTGCTTCCTCTATGAAGAGTGAAAGTGTGTAGTCTTGTCCACCAAATATAGCAGAGCATCAAATCGTTGATGGGGACAGCCAGATAAGATTCTCTTCCCTCCCTTCCTGTTTTTCTCTGTTAATTTCTGTCTGAAATCTAGACATTCAGGTCAGCCTGCTGATCGGAGAGGCACTGTGAACTATATAATACTTAATTTACATGCAAACAGCCAGCAACATAAACATTTCTTGTCTGACAGGAAACCACATTTCCCCTTTGCGAGTGACCAGGCCCTAAAACATAGAGCTCATAATTTTTGGTGTATGTACATAAGTCTTCACACAACAGTGGTGCTGGCATTTTGCAATAGTACTGATGACCAAGATGAACCAGCTTTTGAGACTTCACATGACATTTTTTGGTGAACTGTATTGCACACGTTGGACTCCGGAACTGACTGTAATCGGGAGAGGCCAACAGAACGGCCAGGCCCTTGGGCAAGGTAGGGAGGGAAGCGGCTCCATGCTTTTGGAACAGATGGTACCACAGGTGGAAGGGATAGGGAAGCCCACCTCAGCGCCATCTGGACTGTGCTGCATTCCCCCCTCTCCTCCCAGCCAGCTCTCAGAGCTTCCTGGAGTGTGGGGTGGCAGCAGCAGCAGCAATTTAAAAGGTCCGGGACTCTAGTCATCGCTGCTACCACAGTAGTGGTGGCAGCAGCTGGGAGCCCCAGGCTCTTCTGAATCACCAGGACCAGGGGCAGTTGTTCCCTTTTGCCTCTCTTCGTTGGCAGGCCTGGCTATAACCCCTATGGGCACTTAGTGTTCTGCTTGTCAATTGCCACTAAGAGGCTCCTGGGTTACAGATGCTTAACTGTGGAGAGGACAAGCTTTAAAGAAAAATCTGTCATTTGTTAACTTCAGCTGCATTGATTTGAGTAAAATTGGTGTCTCTCAATACAGGAATGATAGATGCACACAAATAGAATATACACTTTCAGCAGAATATAACTTAAAATATGTGAGTTATGCTTTTGAATATGAATATGCCTATGTCCATAAATAATATGGGGGTGCCACATCACATACACCACCAACAGGTCCCCGACAGCAAGGGAGCCCCTCTTTCCAAGTGGTTTTCCTCAGTGATGGGCAACCTGCATCCCAGCAGCCTCGTGAGGCCCACTGGGGTTCTGCGTGTGGTCTGCAAGGTGTTTTGTTAACCATTGCCCACACACAGGGTTGCCAGATTCTGCTGGTTTCAATCCACAGGTTTTTTTCCTACCAGTATTACTAATGCAAGGGCACGTGAAGTGAGTTGCATGCTGATTGCTCACATTTACTGTTAAAGCCATGCACTAGCTCTGCATTCAATCAAAGTGCTGCTATGGTTCAATTGGCACACCTCCCAAATTTTAGGTCTGCAAGTGCAGTTAGCAAAACTACACTGTTACACTTATAAGTAGTACAGGGGCTCTTTTTCAGGGGAAAAGGCAATACTGTATTTTGAATAAACATGATGTAGGAAAAGTAGCATATGCATTTACAAACACACACGCATGCACGCACACAGGTCCTGCAGATGATTTCCAGTTACCAGTCTGTCGTGGCTCAAGGCAATCATACTGGCTAAGTAAGATTGCACATGAATGAGGAGTTGGGGTTTATCAATCATGATTCCAGGCTCCTCTGAGGTTTGGCTTGTAGGACTGAACCCAGACTTTTATGGCAAGAACACCCCATTTTATACTTGTTTGATCTCATTTGAGTCTATGGATTTTTGCAGTGTCATGCTGCAGTCCTCGAGATGTTTCCCCGCAGCGTACAATGAAAGCACAGATTGAATCTAGCCTGGTATGTATGTGCATAACATTCCACAGTTGGGTCTGAGGGCTTGTCTTCACTTGCCCAGAGAGTGATGCTCTGGAGATTGATCTCTTGGGATTCAATTTAGTGGGACTACTAAGGACCTGCTAAATCGACCACCGATGGCACCCCTATTGACCTCAGTACCACACAGTGAGGATGCCGCAGAAATTGGACCTAAGGTACATTGACTCCAGCTACACTATTCTTGTTGTTGGAATTACATATCGTAGGTTGACTTTCTCCCAGTGTAGACTTGGCCTGAGTCTCATCATTCTCACTGGCTGTCAGTTGGAAACAAAGCTCCACTTTGGTCTCAATCATCATGGAAACATGAAAACACCAGAGGAGAGTGAATGGCCATGGCTGACATCTTGGGTGCTAATCCTTAAGGGCAGGCGTGAGCACAAATTTTTGTAGGGGGGATACTTCACCAATGTTGGCAGTGGCTGTGGGCTGGCCCTGGAAGGGGTGGGGCCTTGGGCATAAGGGGCTGTTGCCAGTAGGCACCACATGTGGGGGGAGGGAGGAGACTTTGCATGTTCCCCCAAGGTCTCTCCACCACCCCACCCCACCAGCTGTTTGGCCTGAGTGTGGGGGAGCACACAAAACTTCCTGCCCCTGCTCTGCTAGGGCACACAATGCCTAGCAGGAACCATCAGCCATTTTGAACAGCTGGCGGCTCTCTCTGGCACCCCACACCCCTACTCTTTGTGTAAGGGGGAAACTTCATGCACTCCCCCACTCCCTGGAATTCAATTGGCCTAGGAGTGGGGGCACAGCAGGGTGGACCACGGGCCAGATTAAATGTAGCTCAAACTGCTTGATGGGCTGGATCTTGCCCACCCCTGCTTCAGGGCCTATAGGTTCAGTAACATCAGCCCCATGCTGTCATCATCATGAGAGATGGCCAGCAGCCTGAGGACTAAGCGGTTAACTGCACCTAACTCAGGTAGAGTTGGCAAATAGGAATGTAGGTAGGAATTTCAAATGGGGACAAAGGAATGTTTGGTTTTTCCCTCTTTTGTCCTGGGCAGTTTTCTCTCCAGCTACGAAAATACTCTTCAGTCTGTAAGTAGAATAAAGTTTAGATAAATCATTAGGTTTTATTGTTTTATGGTTTGGGAAATGGGATCTGGTCTGTGCATTTAAAAATGGGTTTTGCTCTTCTTTGTAACTAAGTTCCTGGCCCATGGTAAATTTCTCCTCCATGAGTATATTGTTTTGTGACTTTTCCATCTAGTCATTATACTTGCAACAGGAATATTGTGGTGATAATAAAAGTTCTTTTTCTTTTCTTTTTATTAACCTGGTATTGGTTAATGGTTATGTCCTGGTTTGTACTTTAAGAGTGAGATTTCCCAAGTGATCTTTCCTCCGATTTTTGTATCAATACTTGGGTGGTGGCAGCAGAGATTAAGATTTTGGTTAAGATTTTGGGGGGAAGTTTTATACCAAAGCCTGGTAGATAAGGTTTTGGGGTACTTTTGCTGTCCCCCAATTCTGCATTTATCATGCCAGACTGGGGAAGGAACCATGCCACATGCCACAAATGCTTGACCTTTTCTGTGGCTGTGGCTGTCATCAGTGGTTGGCTCCTGCAAATGAACCCTTCATGAATGCTGATGTCAATGCTAAAGAGGCCAACGTGAGAGCCAAAGAACATGCAAATACTTTCCCAGCTCTCTGGTTATAAGGTAAGCTGCTGAGTCATCTGTGTGTTTCCAGTCGTACTATACTATTTCTCTTCCTGCCCATGAAAGATATGCGGAGAAGGGTTGAGATTCTCTAAATGATACATCACTTTGAAGTAGAGAGGCGAGCATAGTGGCTCTGATTCGAGTGTTAATTTATTGGGGGCAATAATTGGTCCCAGTGGAACTACTTGTTCCTTTGGCTGTGTGGCAGCTGTGTGTGACTTCCCTTCTGAATCTAGCAGCCGCTGGCTCACTTGCAAATACAGACTCAGATGGACACCTGTACATGTGGCACTGCTGGTCCCCGCCCTAGGACACACCACAATTTCTTAACCTCAAGTGGTTTGACAGCGGAAGCTCTTATAAACATCTTCCAAAGTGCAATTAACATACAGCGTGGCATTTCTTCTAGGGGTCTATTTCAATTCCCTTCTCTTTCCCTTAGGGTGCATTTACACAGCACCCTAAACTTGAAATAAGATATGCAATTTGTGCTATACAAATTGTGTATCTTATTTCAATTCTATTTTGAACTGGCTTATTTTGAAGTTTGGTGCATCTACACATTTCAAAATAACCTGCTATTTCAACCTCGTTGCATGAGGGTTACAGGGATGGCAAAATAGTGTACCCATTATTTTGAAAAAATGTTTCAAAATAAGTGGGCAGCTTGTTAGGACATGGGGTAGCTATTTTGGGATACCTCCGGTTGAGGGAAGGGGGACTGGTCCTGCCCCTCCTCTGAGTGATGCAGCCAGGGAGCAGAGCCACATGGCTCCATTTCTGCCTGGGGCCACTAGCAAGGCCTGACCCCTGCTGTTGGATGCCAACCTCACTCCCCCTCTGTTAGTTCCCCAAGCCTTGCAGAGGCTCTGGCCACTTGCCCCTCCCGCCTGCAGCATCTGTCCCCCATGGGACACCGGAGCCTCCAAGTTGGGTCATCTGCAACCTTCATGACTGATGTTCTTATAGGTTAGGTCCATAAAAGGCTATTAGCCAGGGGATAAAATGGTGTCCTTGGTCTCTGTTTGTCAGAGGCTGGAGAGGGATGGCAGGAGACAAATCACTTGATCATTGTCTTCGGTCCACCCTCTCTGGGGCACCTGGTGCTGGCCACTGTCGGCAGACAGGATACTGGGCTAGATGGACCTTTGGTCTGACCCAGTACGGCCGTTCTTATGTTTTTATGATTTCATTTTTTTTTCCAGGCCATTGATAAAGGTTGGTTAGCATATCACTAAGAACTGATCCCTACAGGACCCCTCTGAAAAGCCTCCATGAAAAATCCCCAGTTTACAATGACATTTGAGCCCTCGCCCCACTTCTGTCCAGACACGCATTGATCTGTGTGGGGTCAACAAATGCTCGGGATCCAAGACTTAGCATCCTGCTGGGGGGACAGGGATTGTCAGCGCAAGTCTCACTGTGAGTCACCTCCAAGCCTTGTCATTTTGTGCTGTGAATGCAGCCCAAACCACAGCCCCGAGTTACAAAATCTGCAAAGTGCAGTATGGAAACAGGAGCATGGCTATGAGGCCCAGGTCCCACCATTGTAAGCCTAGGGCTACCATGCAGTGTTGGACTCTGAAGCCTGAGCTTGGGGATGGGAGTCCACCAGCCTGAGTCCCACAGACCTGGGTTTACAATGCATTGCAGACTTGCCCATAGTGAATTGCCTCCAAAGCAAGGTTAAAATGCTGCCTGACTTTGCGTTTCCTCTCTGCATGTTTATTTTGACAGGAAGTTTTGCTCAGGCTAGATTTATGAACCAAATATTAAGCATCAGAAGTATGATTAGGGAAGGGGAAGACCTAATGACTATGCTTCTCTTTGCAGTAACACTGGTGTAAATCAGGATAGACGGAACTGAGCTGCATTGGTGTCAAACAGCTGCAAGTGCGAGCTGAATGGAGGAGCGCTCTGCTTTTTCAGCAGGCCTGGCAATGCAATCATGCAGAGCAGAAGTAGTGGGGTCAGTGCTGTATGCAGCTTGGGCCTGGGAGGGACAATCTCTGCACATACTGGGGAACGCAAAACCGTCTGTGAAGAATGAGGCTCTAAAAATCGCCACATCAGCCCAGGTCTGGTTCATGTTACACAACCAGAAACCCTTCATCCATAGCACAGGCCTGATTGTTAGGAAAAGAGAGCGAGAAAGCAGGAGAAAAACCCCACAGGCCTGGAATATACGTTGCTTTATCCTGACAAGCACATCTAAGTGGACCCCACCACTTCTCCCTCCACACATGTTCTATTTCTGAATTAGAAGGAAGTCAGCTGTTTCCAATCAGCAGACCAAGTGCATGATGTCATAGGACTCCAGCTTATACAGAGCTTCTACCCTTGCCAAAGTAAACTATAAAAATCTGTTAGCGATACTGTCAGCCCTGCAGTGATGCTGTTCATGGACACTCTGGTTTTAAAAAGTCCAGGGGAGACTACAATGCACAGGTCCTCTGGTTCTACAGCCCTTACTTCTCTGGAATGACCCAGCAAATCACAGTAGGCTAGACTGGCATAGCCCTTTCTCTGCTCTGCAGGGGAATAGGGCCGCCTTTACTCGCCTCCTTGGCCCTGTTAAGATTTTAACTCAGGCAGTGAGACAGAGAGGAACGGATAGTACAACCTACTTGGCATTCACTCAGAATGAAAATTGCCATGGGACAGGGAGGGCACAGGCCTTTATGTAAAAGAGTGTGATTGACTGCTCTGTGCAGAGGGGAGACAGCTGTGCGTCTACATTCTCTGCACTGCAGCTGGCATGAAGTGGCTACTTGCCATCCCTCAGTCCAGGCAGAGAGGAGAGATACAATCAGTTCTGGCAGCTCAGCACTACTCAGTATGTACAAGGTTTGGCAGGTCAGGCTTTCAGTACAGAAATATTAAGGGGACTATTTCTCCGTTTCTCGATTCATGATGCTGTTTCCAGAGCTGAGCAGATCAGCACATGGCCAGAATTAAATCGGTCAGAGAAGCCTTGACAGGGCAGTTTCTCTGAACTGCTCTGCCTGTTAGTTAGAGTTGCTAACAATCCCCCTTTAAAAAAATGCATTGTTTTCTTAGCACCCCCACCCCAGAACTTGTGCCAATATCACTTTTACCATTAAGAAATAATTAATAAAAAAGTAGAGCTCACCTACATTCACCATGGCTATGTCTACACTGGCAGCTTCCTGCACAAGAACTGTTTTGCAGAAGAGTTCTGGGGCAAAAAGTCTTCCACAAGAGCACGTCTACACTGGCATGTGCTTTTGCACAAGCGCGTCTATGGCAGTCTGGATGCTCTCTTGAGGAAGAAAGCTCTGATGGCCATTTTAGCCATAGATCTTTCTTGTGCAAGAAATTCATGTTGCCTGTCTACACTGCCCTCTTGCGCAAGAGAGTTTATTCCTCATGGGGAGAGGAATAACTCTTCCGGAAGAAGCCCTGTTTTCCGACACTGTACTGTAAATTTACTTGCGCAAGAATGCACGTGCAGTGTAGACACCCGGCAAGTTTTTGCGCAAGAACAGCTGTTCTTGTGCAAGAAGCCACCAGTGTAGATGTAGCCCAGGGGTATTCCTTGCTGCTTTTTGCAGCACTCCGCAACTCCCAATCTTATTGTACCTTATTACATCCCTTGTAATAAGGCACTATTGGCCACCCTACTGTGTTATTCCACACTTCGAGGGACACTCTGTGTTTCCTGAAATTCCCTACCAATACCTCAGACTCAAGAGTGGGTATGTAATTAATTAGCCTCATCTTTACATGGCACTAGAGGAAAAAATATTGATAGACACCCTAATCCTGCATCTCTGCACCTTGTGTCATCATATACCCTGAGCAAGGGGAGCACCAAAGTTGGTGTAAAATGTTGTCACTCATCTGGTAGCATTTTACAGCTGGCACAGGATACAGAATGAGGGGACTCAGGTCTGTGCCTGCTGTGAAGGAGCTACTGTGGGGATGGCTCATCCCTGGATGCCTGTGAAATGCCAGGTGCAATTTCCTGCAATTTAGACATTTCTGATGCTGAAAGGGGACTGATTTGCACAAGTACAAAATCTTGGTCTCGGATTGATGATGAGGGTTCTGGACTTAAGGAGGCAATTAGAACTAGTCAGAAAATCCCATTTTTTCTGTTAAAATTCAACTAGCTTTAATGGTGGTTCCTTAAGAATCTGGCTCCTGCTGCATCAGCCCTGGCGAACAGGGCTGCTGTTACAGATCTAACTGGTGGTTTGAGCTAAGTGGTTGCTGTGTCTGATGCTACTGTGAGTATAGGCAGCAATCCAATTGTGGGCTGCCCGCTGTGACTGTAGACTGGGATTCTGCTTGGAGGCCAGTTCATGTTGTCCTCACCAAAGCTGGCTTGCAATGCAACTGGGATTCAGTAAATGGTGGCAAATAACAGAATTGCTGTGTGTGGGGGTGGGGAGCAGAAATCCTGATAAACACTATAAATGAAATCATACAGTTTGACCCTGCAGTCTCCACTCAGAGCAATCCTGATACATGGGCCAGATCCTGAAAGAGTGTAAACTGGAGTAACTCCATGGGCAGTGAGTATCACAGGAATGAACCCTCCAACCTGCCTGAGGAGGCCCCAAATATGCTGTATTTTTAGGCCCCTTCCTGCTGTTCCCAAAGGCTGGGGCAAGCAGGCTGAGGCCCTGCACATTTGGGGGCCCTCCAGCAGCTGGCAGGGACCCAGGGGATTATGGGGGCCAGGTGCGGGGGAACAGCAGGGGTCACTTCTGTCCCCACCCCATGAGCAGAAGCAGCTGGAGTAGCCCCACAGCCTGCTCCATCCTGCTGTGCTCAGCTTCCCTGTGGCAGCAGGAAGTAAAGTTTCCCAGCCTCAAGGCACTCCACTTCCTGCCGCCATGGAGAAACAGGGCACAGTGGGCCAGGAGGACAGCACAGCAGAGCAGAGCAGGCTACTGGGCTGAACCCGTTCCTGTTAACTGAGTGGTGGTAGTAGGCGGCGCCCCCTACTGTCACCGACATGCCAGACCCCACATAATTCCCTGGCCATGTTGATTGAGGGAGGGGGCAAGAGATGGGGCTTGGGGAAGTGGTGGAGCCTCCGGTGGAGGAAGAGTTGCCCAGGGGCCCACACCTGGGGCACTGTAGGGGAGTTGCCTCAGGTCTTGGGTCCCATACCCCCGTCGGAATGGCCTTGGCTGGGGGGCCACAGTGCACTGGGGTTGGTGGCTTGGTGTTGGTTCTTTTAATAGTGGGAGGGACAGACTGGAGGTCCCCAGGGAGGCTGGGGACACTCCTCCTGTCTGGCTCTGGTCCTCCAGGTATAATGCTGACAAATTCCAGTCATCTGCAAGTGGAATCAAACCTGGGACCTCTAGAATTTAGTGCATGAGCCTCTATGGCATGAGCTAAAAGGCAGCTGGGGCCACACCTTCTACCCAGATCTCCAAGGTCAAGGAACTGGGGCTGTGTTCCTGCCCCACACTGCCCAAGGCCAGGAAGTAGGGGCCAGTGGCCACAATGGGGGGTGTTGAGGTTGGTGGGTGCAGAAGGGGCAGGACTGCCTCCCAAGCCAAGGGTTCAACCACTGCCCATGAATAACTCCACTGAAGTCACTGGAATTCCTCGTTCCTTATATCAGCAAGGTTTTGGGCCTCTACATGCCAATTAAAAGCTCTAAATGGTTTGGGACTCCTGCTTAAGAGATTGCTTCTCTCCCTAGGTGCTCCTACCACAATGGAAGCACTTGGACTGAATCTAGGTGGATATAAACAAGAGGGAGCTACTGGCAAGGTCTGAGGCAGAGCTTTTGAACGAGCTTCCTCCTTTGATCTGTCACTGTTCAGATGTTTTCAATCTTCCCTGGCAGGTTGCAATGTCAAAAATGTTTCTTTCAGCTTTTGAGGTGATGTGCGTGGGGGTAGCTGAGGGTGTCAAGGATTTAGTGGATTAGTCGCTTACATATGCTATAAAGGACAGCCATATCTTACACTGAAAGTTGGTAATGACTGCCAGTAGGTGACTGAGACTAGGTCTATACTACAGGGGAAGGTCAGATCAAGATATGCCATTCCAGCTACATTAATTACATAGCTGACGTCTACATACCTTGATGTGAGTTTCCATGCGATCGCCACAGAGGAGGCTGACAGGAGCAAATGCTCCCATTTGCTTCCCTTACTCCTCATACTGGCACTGAGGGGCTGCCCCCTGGGTTCAGTTTAGAAGGTCTTCATTAGACCCTCTAAATTGAACGTCAGAAGATTGATTGTGGCAGCATCAATCTTCCTTGTGGTGAAGATATAGTCTCAGAGCCAAGGACTATCCTGGGCTTTGCTAAGGGAATGCTGTCCCAAGCACTCTTTTAGGATCAACAGAAGGAGCGATCAAGCCTCATTGTGTAGTAAAACCAGCTGCCAAAGATGGGGATGACCTCCCAAGACAATAGGCACATAGCAGGTCAGAGCTAAGCCGTATAGATGCAGTGGCTTTCCTGGTTGCAAGCCCTGGAACAGCACTAGGATATTGGTTGCAGGCTCTTTGGAGTTGTGAGTATGAACCTGAGAGGAAGCAAAGAGCAAGGACTCCTCAAACACTGAACTTGCTGCAGTAGCAGACATGGGGATTTCTCAATGGTTTGCTATTGGCTATATCTCCTGTTGTCAGGGAAATAGGACTGGTGTATGTGTTCTGTAAATAAAAAAGATTACATCAAGGATATGCCTGATCTGCACCATCATTTTTTCTTCCAGATGGAAATAGCCCTGCAAGGCTCTGAATTCTGACTAACTGCTGGAGCCAAAGACACAGCAGCAAGGTATATTTTAATTCATGGAATGGATACTTGGAGATAAGAGCGAAGAAAAGAAAAAATAATAAATTAGTCATACCATTCAAGTCTGTGAGATGGCTCCAGTGAACTGGAGTTCTGGGGTATAGAAAATATTAGCACATTTTCTTTTACATGGAGATAATATACCAGAACAAAAGTTAATATATTTCAGAATAAGTAAATCTCCCAGTTTTACATGGTGCATTAGTATCTTAACATATGTAGGTCTGTCACTGGAATAGACTTTAATATATTCAAAGAACCTGAATTAGCTAAATCTACTATATGTTTGAGAGAGTTTGTCTGTGAACAAGTTAGTGAGTCTGTTTGTTCAAGAACTCCTCCTAAGTGGGAAGAGCTAGACCACCAAATTCAGTATGCAGCTTCTTATCATAACTTAAAGCAAGGTCAGGGTTTGGTTGTACCAGGACAATGGGAT
>JANRFK010006688.1:23041658-23063436 GCA_030068395.1 Apalone spinifera
TGTCCACTCAGTGTGGACGTGCTATTTTGAAATAGCAAAACACTATTTTGAAATTCATTTTGTGTGTAGATGAGTTATTTCAAAAAAAGCTATTTCAAATTAACTCTTTCAAAATAAGATATTTTGAAATAACACTGTGGTGTAGACACACCCTAATAGCTTTTGAACAGTTAGAGCAGGGTGACGTATTCAAAAAAGAGAAAAAAATGGTTAAACATAACTGACTATTTATAAGCCGATTCCAGATCACAGTCACAGCTTGTCAGCTTCAGTGTAGGCTGAAGAACGTGCAGACTACAGGGCACAGAGCTTCTCAGGTCCCATTGGCTGCTGTTTGCCTGCGCTGCTTCCTCACCTCCGGTCCCCACTGTCCCCTGCTCAACTATGGAGCAAGAGGGTTCTAGTGGCCAAAAGAAGCTGCCAGCTCCTCAAGGGCGGAATTTCAGCAGGGTAGGGGACAAGGGTGGAACTTTGGGAGCGCAGGAGGGGGGCAGCAGCCATGCACACCGGGAAGCGACTTGCTTTTGATCCCATTCTCCAGAAGCTAAGGGAGCACGGGGAAAGTGTTTGCATGTCATACATGCCTGTCATGCCTGGCTGGTGTGCGAGAGGTATGCACGAGATGCAAGCACTTTCCTCTCGTTATCTTAGTGTCCAGGGACTGAGATCAAAAGCAAGCCATGACCAGGAACACAGGGGGGCAGCAGTCGTGTGTGCTGGGGCGCAGCTTGCTTTCGATCCCCTTCCCTGGCTGCTAAGGGATCAAGGGGAATGTGCTTCCATCTTGTGCATGCCTCTTAACACACCAGCCAGGCATGAGAGGCATGTATGGTATGCAAACACTTTCCCCACTCTCCCTTAGCTTCTGGAGAACAGGATCAAAAGCAAGCCGTGTCCCAGCTCACACGGCTCCTGCCCCCATGTTCTCGGTTCGGGGGAGAGAAGAAAAGGAAAAGAAATGTAAGTTTTAAAATCTTTTTAAAAACTTTCTGCGGCCCCCCAGCAGTGCCCTCATGAACACCCAGGGGTCCATGGGCCACAGTTTGGGAACCACAGTTTTAAAGTAACCATTACATACTTGTAAGATCCTGCCTCAATCTAATCTCTTCTAAGTATCTTATCAGTAATTAAGTTCATATTAGGAGTTGGCATAAAGAGACTCTCAGTGAAGTATGCATGTTTCTGGCCCTACTTCTGCCTTAACCAGAGTTTGGCAAGATCAGAGCTACTGTAAGATATGGATCTGCTTGGTCAAGTTTTTCTTAATCTCTAGTAGTAATAAAGCCTGGAGTAGTGAGTCACCAATTCTTTATTTTTTTTTTGTAAGTGACAGTTTTATCATGAATACAAAGCACCCATAAGCCTCACTAAGAGGCACAAATATACATTTCTAAAAGAAATAAGATATAAACAATGTGGTCAATATTAACTCATCAGTACTTAGGAAATCAGTATTTTCTTTGACTGAAATAAATATAAATACAGCTTGATCATAAAATTAAATATTTTAAATTATTTACTGTATATATAAATAGTATAAATAAATCAAAACATTCTCACAATTCATAAGAATAGCAAAACTATACCCTGTCCGAGCAATTAGGTTTCTAATCAACTGCATGTTTTCCAAACAAGTTTAAAACATTTCAGCTAATATTACATTATTTTATATAAATACAAGCTTTTTGTAGTCAGACTTATCAAATAATAAGAACACAATAATATCAAGTCTTCTGATAGGCTGAAACTTGGGTGATTCATTTTTTTTCTTTTCAGAAATCTTCTTTTAAACAAACGTCATTATGTTTTGGTTCAGGTTATTTAAAAAGCGTTCGAGTTTCTTTTTGAAGTTGCTAAAATTCTGCTTTATAGGTTTACAAGTAAGCTGATGTTCCTTTAAAAAATAATGTTTGAATTATTTACTTAGCACAAAAGCTGCAAATCATCTTTTGTTCAATATTATTTGGTCTTGCTGTTTAAGAAACACTACAAATATACCCAGTATTAAACACTTTCATAGGTCAATGCAGTTATGATGATACAAATCCAAAAGGGGGCAGTAAACAGTCAAAGGCTGAGCTATTCTGCTATCCCAATGCAAATCCAGAATAACTCTATTGAAAGCCAATAAAATAATGTGGCTTTCTACTAGCTTGGCTGAGATCTGAGTCTGTCCCAGTGTCTGTCCAGATCTGTTCATTCTGCGTATTTCTGTATCTCTTAGTTTTAAGACCACAGTAACTGTTGCATCTTTGATTAAGAGTCTGATTCTAGCTGGCCTTTAGAAAAGCGCACACTGTAGGATAAAAGCATAAGGACCTTTTTGTCTCCTATGTATACAGCTTGTCATGAACTAAACAGCATTCTAGTCCCTGTGCTTTAGTGGAACACAGTGTGTGCATGTGTGTGTGTGGGGGGGTGTCTTTACTCCTTATGTGTTCCTGGTGCCTCAAATGGGTGGGAGTCTTGAATAGGAGACTGGGAGAGTAAGCTAAAGTCCACGCGAGTCTTGTATTCTTTGCTAACCAGGGAATTCTGGGAGGGATTCTGTACCCCTCCTGCTCATCCTAAGACTGTGCATCTCCGCATTGCACCTTACTATGCACCTTACTATGGCTAACTGGCTTTGTTTGTCCCTTAACAAGTCAAGTATTTTGCAGAAGTGACAAGAATAAATTAAAACTTCAAATTAACAGTAGATTCTTCCATTCATTCATTCTGTCTTCAGTGTGCACCTGCTTTCATTTATATATGGGTATTTCTCTAACTTCAAATAACCCACTCACAATAGGGGGGAGGGGAAGCCAACAAAACTTACTTTCAGATCAGGCTTTCCTTTCAGTTCCTCCTGGATAATCTCCAAGTTGAGGAGTAATTTTGTGGTATCCTGAGTAGGGTTGTTTGCTCTCACAGATTCAATAAACGTATTTAATGATTTAAGTTTGCATTTCTCCTGGAATAATAATCATTATTTACAACATGCTATATCATTTGTCTTCACAATGTAAATCTCTGAGTGGCACATGATACATCACTGGAATGCGACTATCTGGTATACCATTCTAATTTAGGCCAACATTTTTAAAAGTGGCCTGTAATTTTGGGTCCCTGTGTTATTGGGTGCCCAATTGGTAAACTTAATGGTATAATGTTTTCAATGATACTGAGCACGTGCAGTTCCCATGGGCTTGAGCTGAAATTGTAGGTGCTAAGCAGCTCTGATCATTGGGATCTCTATGTGTTAAGATGAGCATCTCCCAAAATATGGGAGCACCTAAAATCAGAGGCCATTTTTTTTTAATTGGGCCTGATTATCTTTAAGGGGAGATGAAGGCAGAATTTGTCTCCCTGTTAGGAATATTTTGGACCATATTGTCTGTAGTCAGCTCAGAATTGTACTGGGTGGAGTAGCTTTGTAGCATGGGAGTTTATTTATGTGCCTTCTATACTTACAAGGAGAGATTTTCAGTGGCATAAAGAGGAGTGAGCTGAAGACATTCAGTGAGAGTTTGCTGCCTAACTCTCTCTTGGGCTTTTGATAATCTCCCCCATAAAGTAGCATAAAATTGGCTGGGGAAAGCTCTCACAAGTTCTCCCAGTCAGCTCAGATCCCTCATACCTCATATTACCATATCTGGGTTCTCTGGAGTAACTGAGTATCTGTTTCACAGAGGAGAGTTTGGCCCATTTAAGTCAAAACAGAAATTGGTCCCTTATGAATCTTCTGCTAGTAATCTTGAAACTATTAATACAATTATTCACTTAGGGTGAAATTCATCTTTCTCCAGAGGGCTGCAGCACAAGTCTCATTTAAGACATAATATGAGGGTTTAAGCCATAGGCCTTGAATGGTATCTTGCCAGAGATGTGAGTTTGCATCCCAGTTTTGCCGTTCTTTTTTATAGTACCCGACCCCACAAGAAGTTTTATTTGAATTAATAGGAGCACCTATAGAGTGAGGTGCTGACTCTGCAAAGATTCATGTGCATAGTTAGCTTTATGTGTACTGTGAGTATTCCCATTTAAGTCAATGGGCCTTCTCACTGTGCATAAAGGTAAGTACCTGGATAAATTTTTGCACAGTCGGCTCAATGTGGGGAAGGTGGCAGGATCAGGCCCTTAAGTCATATAGCCTCTCCAACAAAAAAAGTCTCTTAACTACATTTGAAATCATAAAGCAAACATAAAATCTGGCACACTAACCAAAAATACATTTCAATTTCTTACCTTTATGTTTCCTGGTGTCATTAAATGCTCCTGAAACTGATAAAGAAATAATGAAGTTAGTTACTGTAAACTTAAAGTTGCAACAAAAATTAGACAAATTAAACTGATTTTAAAAATCATCTGGAACTAAGTTACCTGTGACTGCTCAGTTTTGTTCACAAGTTCCAGAGATTCCATAATTACTTTTCTGAGTTCTCCTGTTGGTGCTGAGTTACAATATGATCCCAAACTAAGCAAAATCAAAACCAAGGGCAGCATTGTGAAGATAGCTCTGTACTTCAACTTCTCAAACTGTGCCTGAGTGTGTTGTTCTTACTCTTATATACATGATGCTAAAGGAAATGATTAATATCTAACCACAAACACATAGAAAGGGAGGTGGAGGAAAGGAATTACCTGAAGATGGAATCTCCTAGCTGTTTATCTGACTTTGAATCTACAGGTTTTTTTAATGTAGATGTGTGTAGGTGTTTATCCTTTTTTTTAAATTTTATATCCGTTCCCTACTAAGCTTTTGTTTTGTTTTTAAATATTAACTGGGATAGCAGGAAAAGAAAAAGTACAATGATCCAAGGAAAAGAAAAGGAGGATCACTTCATATAGTAGGGAAGCTTTACAATTTTACCTTTATCCTAATTAAGGCTTCTACCGCATTTCCTGTCCCTGGCTTAGGGAATGCCATGAATACTGCAATGATATTATTACTCCCTACAAATAGACTTTCAAAGAAGTTGGCTTCCATCTAGTATGAGAATTCATGAACCCCACTGCCAGCCATTCCTGGCACTGAGCAGAGGCACAAGTATGACCATATTCTTGAGCGACTTCTGCCATTTAACTGATAACCTTGGGGGAACATGGACTCTGGAGAAGCACCGTTTTGCTGACTAGTGGCACAATATCACCTAGGGACTGTGGAAACCCAGTCCAGTTGAGAAGGTGTACCAAAGTTACAGGCAAATAGCAATTGCAATTGGGTTTTTTACCTTGTACAGCGGTACATTAAATGTCTCAATTTTTTTCATATTTTTAATCCCAACACGCTGTCTTTGCAGCAGCTGGAGCACTTTCCTCTTGAACAACACTATAACCACTAATTACCAATTACAGTGTGATCAACATGTTATAATCACCAAAACAGTGGACAATATTGTTAAAAATATTAAACTGAGAATGTTAGAAAAGATTCATCCAGAAATGTGGCTATGCATAGAGCAATAAAAACAGAGAAATCAGCCTTTTAAGATAATTACTTTCCTATTGATGGAAATACACCTCAGAGTAGATGTTGAACACAACAGAATCCATGACAAAGAGCTATTAAATTGGGCCAGGTCTACACTATGGGAGAAAGTCGAAATAAGATATGCAACTCCAGTTATGTGAATAGCGTAGTTGGAGTCGACATTCCTTAACTCGAATTACTACGGCATCCCCACTGCGGCAGGTCGAAAGGAGAAACTCTCCCATCAATGTCCCTTATTTTTCATGACCCGCTGGAGTACCAGGGTTGATAGGGAAATCAGCAGTTGATGTAGTGAGTCCTTACTAGACCCACTAAATTGGACCCATGCAGATCAATCTCCAGAATGTTGGTCTCTGGGTTAGTGAAGACAAGCACGCGGTGTTTTCCCCATGCAGCATTTTGTTTGTTGTTCATGTGCAGAGCCAGTTAAGGGATGGAATTGCCTTTTTAAAAGGTTGAAATCATTTAGTCAATCAGTTTCTGCTGTACATGGGACCTGCTTCAATGTCTTCTAACCTGACTGTTCTTAGACTGGTCTATTTTAACAGTGAATTGTAAGTAGAACTCCTCAGGAAAGTCAGAACAATCTCTAATGTCTTGTTTGGATACTAAGAGCCAGGTTGTGAGGTGCAGCTTAAGGGGATGTAAGTTCCCCCTTTGCCCTTCTCTCCTTGGGCTACTGTGCAGGACTTACCTGAATCATGAATGCAAATGCAGGAAGGGAGCAGGCCCAGTGATGCCATTACTCCATGGATCTGAGGTGGCACCATGAGGAGAGAAAACTACATACTTTCACACATGCAGTAAATTATCCCCTTGCCACCCGCCCAAGACAATAATTTTCTTCAAATGTATTGCTTTATTTCTAATCAACCTGTGATTATGCTCTGGGAATGTCACTATTTCCTGAACATTTTTCAATATGAAAAACATCTTTCTAACTCCTTAAATAATACAGTTTGGCTCATGAGGTAAATTCTGGTAGGCAGTTGTGCTAAAGCATCCACCTGAAAAACCTATCTGTTCCAAAGAGAGCAGGATCCCCTACTCACATGCCAGTTCTCCTTCCACAAGACCTTTGGAGAGGTTGTCCTTTAGGTTATTCATGGCAGGAGCTGGTGAATAGGCACAGAGATAAGTAGTAAGTATATTCTACATGTCTGTGCATATATGCCCTCTAACCTAGCAATGACACTCACATATCCCCATCACATTGTTCTTGCTTAAGGAAGGAATACACTAAGGAATACACTACTGTGGGGAGACATGCTTCGGATAAATGAGGAATTGACTTTTTGGGCAGGGGGCCAAATTGAAAATTGGAATAGGAGGAAGGTTGTTTTGAGCTAGATTGAATGTTTCCAGTTTTTCTTGCCAAAATGAAAAACAACAACAAAAATATATTCAGATTGAACAGAACATTTTTGAAAAGTCATTTGGAATCAAAATTTTGTTTCTAAATTAATTGCTTTGACTTTCTCATAATTTTCCCTCCTTATTTTTGTGGCTGGATGAATTCTACCCAAATTTACAGTTTTGTTTGCCCTGAAACAGCATGGGGTTTTTTTTAACTGACTTTTCATTTCTCCCAGCTCTACACAGGATTACTGCCACTTAGATACACTTCTGCTAGATTTTTATTTTGAAGCGACCGATATGTAAAGCCAAAATTTGGCCTCATTTTAGCAATTTCTGTCTGAGGAAATGATATCCAGTTGGGTGTATTTAATATTAAGTACTATTAATATGTAGTCATTTATCATGCTACCAAATTACTCCAATGGTTCACTTGCTCTTATAATTAATGGAGTTGATCTTCAGACCACAGTATTGAAATTGATCCATTGTACATTATTCTTTTGTGTCTGTTTTGAGAGAAACACTGGCATTTGACATAAATAATATTGTCCCTTTATGGGGGACAAGGAGGAGAGACCTGAAATTTCAAGCTGAGCATTATTTATTTGAGACAGTGGAGGCATGTCAGTCATAAAGTAAATGTTTTATATGTAGAAAGTACAAATTACAACAGTGCACTCCTGAATTTAACGAGTCAGGAAATACTGTAGCCTAATATCTACTTCTCTTTTCACATCAGAATGGCAGATTATTATTTCAATCAATACAGATTTTGCTTTTTTTGTGCCCTCTATATTTTCTTCTTCCCCTTTTAAATAAAGAACTTAATCAGAATAGTATATACCTAGCAATCAGTCTAGTTATATCCACGGGAATCTCTTTTGTTGTTGGCAAAATATCTCTATAGATCCATAATATCACCATTTTTCCAATAAGGGATGGGCAAGATGATCTCCTACTGAAATTTTCCTTTCTTAAAGGTTAAGGTAAAATAAAAAATAAAACTGAAAAAATTATTAATCTTATCTTAATGTATCACTGATAGTATGTACTATCAGTGTAATTGTGTGTTTAATTTACTTGGAAGAACCTTTTATATTTTATTGCATTTGTTAATGGACATTTAAGAACAGCGGATGATCTTAAATTGGCAAGCACATCCAAAATATTCTAGAATGTTGGGGTTGGTTAAAGAAGTTGAAATCCTTGTGCACCAGAAATGGAGTATTATGGGGGCAGGGACAGGAAGTGTGGGCAGCGGGGAGTTTCACTGCTGGAAAAACCAAAGCCAAAATTAAGGACTCTGTCTGCTTTGGTCGGTAGTGAATTTTCCTTTTACATCTAGTGATGACATACTGGTATGTTCTTAGATTGCAACTGCTGCGGAAAAATAAGAGAGATAAGATCACACAATCTGATTTTTAATGCATGCACTGAAAGGGTAGCCTCTAAAAATAGTGAACAGACACTCATTTGTGCATAAACAGTCAACAATTAAACTATTCAGACCAGTGTTTCTCATTTCCCAGACTTGGTCATCATTGCCCTTTCTTTTTTATTTGAATGGATATAATTGCACCAGGACAATTAAAAACTGGCAAGATGGAGTTTGCCATGTGGCCGCTCACTTGCTTTATACCTGCACTTACTTCCCCTCCAGTTGAGAGATGGAGAGTATTTGGATTGATTATACACTTCTGGAGTATGATTTCAACTGCACCCTGAGGTTCTCATTATCCGAAAGATCTATTCAAATTTACTTATGTTCACCTCAGTGACTAATAAATGTGGAAAATCTGAGAAGTAAGAAATGAAATTTATTTCCCAAGAAGAATGGAAATATTTTAATACTAGCTTTATGAAACAAATGTAGTCTAAGGAAGCAGCTTTCACCTGGAGTCTGGCCACTTTTAAATGCAATATGAAAACTATTCTAATCACTTCCTTTAATTATAAAGTGAATATGATTTTAAGTGTCTGATATGGAATTAAAATTAACAACCACGCAGGAACCTAAACATTAGGAATTCACTGGAAAAAATAAATAACACAATTTATCTTTCGACTTTCAAGTTCGCTTTCCTCTGTCGTGCATTCAGATGATGAGCTTCATTTCATGTGTCCTGTTTTATAGCAATAGATTAGATCTCTTGCAAAGACAACTCAGAAAAACAGTAGTTGTCACTTGGGTTATGTCTAAACTACATTCCTCTTTTGAAAGAGGAATGTAAATTAGGCAAATCGAAAGTGCAAATGAAGTGCAGATTTAAATATCCCATGCTTCATTTGCATATTTGCATCCAAGCACTTTTTCGAAAAAGGGTTTTTCAAAAGTGAAAGCACAGTTTAGATGCTTTTTTGAAAACCCTATTTTTTGAAAGAACCCGTACTCATTTTTTTCAGGAGTACAGGTTTTTTCGAAAAAGGTGGGGGGTTTTTCGTCTAGACTGTGCTTTCACTTTCGAAAAACCCTTTTTCAAAAAAGCGGTTGGACACAAATATGCAAATGAAGCAAGGGATATTTAAATCCGTGCTTCATTTGCACTTTCGATTTGCCTAATTTACATTCCTCTTTCGAAACAGGAATTTAGCATAGACATGCCCTGAGAGATGCTAGGGCAATACGCATACCGGGTGAAATTCAGTGCTGTGCATAGGGCCCATACAAGCTCAAAATTAGGCTGCGATAGGACTTGGAAGTGGTTTACACACATCACGTAATGTTTTAGCCTCAGTTTACACAGAGGATATCTTTATGATCCCCTGCGCTGAGGAACTTCTCAGTGATTTTGAAGAGAAAACTGTACTGAATTGTTATAATGCCTAATTTAATATTACTACTCTGATATCTCCTATATTAGCAGTATGGCTATAGTGATATTGTGTAGGTACGTAAAGTCCCACAGCAATTACAAAGTGTAATAGGGTGTCATTATAAACAGATATTTTCGGTCCTAATATGTCAATGTAAAGATCAATAGCCAGGTGTGATGAATTTTTTAAAAACATTTTAGAAATATCTGTTATCCCTATATGCTGTCAGAATACTTTAAAAATAGAATTCTCATAGGGTAAAATTCATGCCTGTTTAGAGAGAAAGTTCAAGATCTACTTGACTCCTAAGTCTTATTTGTAATTTTAAAAAAATGGGGCCAATTTCATCCCAGCTGTTCAGTATGCTGAAATCAACACATCTGTTACCAAAGAGTAATATTCTCCAAACAGATCATGGATAATCCCTGCCTATTTCATACTCTGGCTTCAATAATTAGTTCAGGGTCAGCTCTCTGGACAGTATATTGTCTCCTTTGGCAAGGGGCCTTTTGCATGTGGTTGTCAGGCTAATAATGAAGTGACTTTTGGGAAAACAGCATCAAAGTTTTGGGATCTGTACTGTGAAACAGTCTCTGGGGACAAGAGGACTTTTTATTCTTTTTTACTAAAATTCCCCTTCCCAGTATTTGTATGTTTTTGGATGCTAGATACTCCAATATGAATATTTACGTCGTGAGTCACAGAGCCACACCCTTCCTGGAACAGCAAGAGACAAACAACAAAAAATCCAAACAAAGAGATACAGAGTTTAAACACAAACTGACCCACTTTGTACATGCTAACCCCTACCCCCCCCCAATTACTTATTTTATGTGTCTATTTATTCCTCTTCTTGGAGATTCTACCAGTCTTTTGAGAGTTCTCACAGTAGCTGAGCCCAATCACTCACAAGCATTAGTGCTTTTCTTCAGCCTAAATACCATGGGAAAATAAAGGAAATCTGCCCATTCACTCAACAAGAATTGCTCTCCAGGGACCAGATGAAGATACAGACTAGAATGTCATTCTGGGACAAATCCTCATCTTGGCTCATAATAGTTTATGGTGCTCTGTGCATAACTAACAATGGAACTTTTTCCTAGTGGAGAAATTGCAGGGTGATTGGTTGGTTTCTGATTTAAGAAAATTCTCTCAATGAACTCTTTAAAAAAAGGCTGCACTTCCTGGCAGCCAGAGTTTCAAAGAAAAGATCTTCAGCTGACTGAATTTAGCCCAGTGGTGAGCAACTGGTGTCCTGAGGGCAACATGCGGCTCATTGGGGTGCTGTGTGTGGCTCACGAGACATTTTGTTTACTGTTACCCGTGCACAGGGTTCTCCAATTCTGCTGGTTTTCATTCATATAAGCTTTTTTTCCTACCATTATTACCAAAGTGACGTGCTCTTGAAGCAAAGGCACATGAAGCGAGGTGCATGCCGATTGCACACAACATTGTGAGAGCCTGTGCTCCCTCTGCATCCAATCAAAGCACTGCCACAGTTCCGTCGGCACACCCTGCAAAATCTAGGTATGCAAACGCAGTTAGTAAAACTACCCTATGCTGGGACTGTCTTGGTTACGACAATCTTGTAACCACTGAGATAAAGGAGGGCCCCTCATATGGCCCACTAACTAACTTAGGTTGCCCCTCATTGATTTGGTCTATGGCTTATCACACTTTTCTGTTTATTCCCTATGTATGTCAGTGCCTCAACAATGGGGACTAAACCCATGTAAGGGAGACCTCTTGTTTAAACAAATTTCCATCAACTCGTTCAATGTATCTGTACATCATAGAACAAAGTTTTTCAGATTTGGGTCATGGGGCTGTCAGGGTAAACCGCTGGCAGGCCCGTGCTGCTTTGTTTACTTAACGTGTCCGTAGCTATGGAGCCTCACAGCTTCCTTTGGCTGGAAACAGTGAACCACAGCCAACGGGAGCTGCAAGGCTCCATGGCTATGGACACATTAAGTAAACAAAGCGGCGTAGGCCTGTCAGTGACTTACCCTGGCAGCGCCGCAACTAGAGTTTGAAAAACACTGTCATAAAGGGCAACAAGAGCCAGCCTCTTCTCAGTCTTGTCACACAACCTCACCCCTTTGACTGGCTGGGGCAGGAGGGAGCTTCTTTTATTTGCTTGATTTTCCATCTTGTGTTAAAGCTCAAAATGTAACTTCCCCTGCCCCACTCTGCCTGCTGGTCATTCTCCTTCTGCCATTTCTATTGTAAAATATTTGGGGATGAAATTTATAGAGATAGTAAAATATTGCAAAACAGTGCTCAGAAAAATCAGGCTAAATCCTTAGCTGGTATACATTTATATGGCTCCCTTGGCTTGTATGGAATGAGGCTAATTTACAACAGCTGAAGATTTCTGAACAGCAGTTCAATTCAGTTACTTTTGCAACCATTTGTTATTTAGTGTTCACAAACATTCATGTGGACAGGATATTGTTCACATGGCTGTTTGGGAAACTGTAGTTCTTCATGGATGAATTTCACTCTAGGCTGAGGTCCAGCCTATGGTTGATTCATAAGGATATAAGGAATAGAGAGAGAGAGGCATTTGCTGCTTATTTCTAGAAGGGATAATTTCCCCTCAGGTGAGTAAGTGCATTCACAAGCAACACCCATCTCAAAGAGAAGAGGTATTTGCTATTTCTTTACTCTTCTACACTTAAAAAGCTTCTCTTATCATTCAGAGAGCTGGAAAAAAAAGCCTGTGACATAAATGGCGAATCACACATTTTGAACAATCAATGTGAAATGTGCTAGTAACTCATAGGCTGAAATGTGCATAAAATTATTTATAGATCAATAGACTTATAGGAGACAATGTCTGATCTCAACTGATTGGCAAACAAGAAAAAAAAGACTAAATTTGCAACAGACAATTTTAATATAAACGGTTTGTACACAAGACACGATCACCAGAATTCCAGCTGAAAGTGTTTTTGGGGGTGCTGGTGTTTTCAGCACAAGGTGTTTGTCTCTTTTAATCTCCCAGACTGGCTTGAGTGTTCTTTGGGAGAGGCTGTTGTGCCATATCAATAGCATTTTGCCCTGAATTACTTTCAGAAGCCTGCCGGTGGCAATGGCACTTATAGCCTGGGAACATCAGCACAGCCCATATGTAACATTCGAGTTATGCCCTGATTTACTGCCCTTTCACTGAGCTGCTGAGACACAAACTGGGGACAGACCCAAGCAGCCAGTTTGGAGATCCCGTAACTGGAATTTTCAGGCTGGCTGCACTTTGAATGTGCCAACGTAATCCTGGGCAACCGAAACTGAGCAACTCTTTTCCCTACTTTGTACCCCCAAAGAGCTCCAAAAGTATTGAGATGCTGGCCAGAAAATGAGTATCGACTCCAAGTTCCGACAGATGAGTAATGAAAGGCAAAGATCAGAAAGGAAGTCACGTAGTAAGAGAAATTGAATTATTACTCAATATTTCAGTAATACGCCTGCTTAGCTGTATACTATTGTATTAATCCTAATTTGAACCCTGACTGCTGTTTCTCATTTGATGTTTCCTCCAGCTGGCCATACCCAGTTTCAATGTCATCTCCTTTCTAGGAAATATAACTGTCAGCTCTCTCTTTAGTATCATGATACTGGTGCTTGTTTACATGGGTCTCATCCTTAGAGAGTGTCGTCAGCAATTTTAAAGACGTTTTGGCCCTGATGATCATAGCATAGGAAGACAAGAAAGAGAAGGACAGGCCTATGGTGGGGTTGTGCCCTTCTTCCGCCTCCCCATAAACAGGGGCATTGCAAGGCCTATCTGCAACATTAGAGCACATTCAAGGAAGTGCTAATTTATACACTCCTGCAACAACTCCCAGGCTTAGTCTGTCATGATATTGAAGAATAACTGGAGCGCAGCCACGCTCTGGCTTAACCCTATGTCTCTACTGTCAGGACAAAAAGGCCTAAAGCAGGGCTGGACAAAATACAGCCTAGGGGCCGGATGTGGCCCGCCAAGCCACCAGATCTGGCCCATGGATGAAGTGGGGACCCTCAAGCAGACTCCCTGCTTGCCCCCGCCCCCAAGCACCACTCAGAAAAGCAGCTGCCGCTGCCGTTTCTCTTTCTCAGCTGTGAGCCCGGGGCAGACGGGAGTGGTGCTTCATGCGCTGCTCCTGCCCCCAGCACGATCCCATTGGATGATTCTGGCCAATGGGAGCTGTCTGTCTGAAGAACAGGCAGCACACAAAGCACCACTTCCCGCTTCCCTCAGGCTCTTATTCAAATGGCCCCTGCTGCCTGTGCGGAGATGGGGCAAGCTGGCAGGCTGCCTGCCTGAGAAACCTGCTGGACTGCTGGCTGGGAGTCACCCAGATAAGTCTCCCATCCAGACCCTGCCTCTGATACCTCTGTCCCTCCCTTCTCCCAGTCCCTGCTCTCCTACCCCACATAAGCTAAGCCTTCTGTCCCCTTCTTTAGCCCATACCTCCTCCCAAATCTGGCACCCCAATCCTCTGCCCCAGTTCACAATGCCCCCCTGTCTTAGGTCACAACCCAAACTTCTCCACCTCAGTCCCCTACCCAAGGTCACAACCCAAACCTTAGCAGCCCAGTTTAGTGCCCGAGGTCACAACTGCCTTCTTCACCCAAACTCCCTCTCAGGCCACTCTTCTCCCTCCTACACTCCAGTCCCTTATACCAAGCTCCCTTCTCCACCCATCCTCCATCCCAGACTCCGCACCTCCTCAATTAATGTCCTGGAAGAGTGCAGTCCTTGACCATTTTCCAAAATCTTGGAGTGGCCCCCCATCAAAAACCATTGCCCACTCCTGGCCTAGCACATAGCTAGCTCTGACATCTGGGGAAACTCATATATTAAGGACAGTCTTCATCTACCTACATGGCTCCAACTGGCCCATCGTAGCAGCATAAAGTCACAGTTGGGCAATAGAATATTACTGTTCTTGCTTAGCTTCATTGCTGACACCACTATTTGTGTATTTTCCCTTTTATTTTGGTGGGTGGGGCAGATTGCTCGCTCAGCACACCACAAGTTGCTCCATTTTGGGTGATTTTTTTTCTCCTTTAAATCTTTAGAATTGAACCTGCCATTTGCATGTTTGTGCATTAAAAAGATGTATTTGCTCTCCTTTCTTGATTATCCTTCCTTTAACACACAACAAAGGCAGCACACCAAGAAAGTGATTTTAGCACAGCGCTAAAGGGGATTAGTGATGCAACAAGCAGTCTACGTGGTTCTTAGCCATTAGTGCTTTGGCGCCGCTCCAGTTAGCCTATCAGAGACGTCATTGTAAACAAATAGCAACAGGGCCCTCTTCAGAAAAGACACCAAAAATAATTCTAGTGGCTGAGTTTCAATGCCCTACAGTCTCTGAAGATACAAACATTGGAGCTGCTCTCATCAGAAATGCTAGATCTGGGGCAAAGAGCCTTATTTGGTGAGAGCTAATACTTTTGTACACAAAAACAAAGGAAATAAAAGAAAACCTTACAAAATCTGTCCATATAAGTACACAAGATATCACAGGATCTTTGGTAGGGGAAGGATAAATTGAGATAATTTCCTGTTTATTAAATCCCATACCACAGTTAGCCCCCACCTTTAAGTACTCTAAAAATAGACCACACGCTTCAAAAAAATCTTCCCTCATTATATCATTGTCTGGCTCATCTAGAAGAGTCATAATGACTCTGATATTGCCATGGGGCTCAGTCAGGGGGTTTCCAACTTCATTGCACTTGAATCCCCTCCTGACAACAAAAATTAGAACATGACTCCGGGGGCAAACCCTGAGCCCAGCCAAGGTCTGTGGTCCTGAGTCAGAGGGCAAAAGCCTGAGTCCGACCAACTTGGTTAGGGGGGGTCAAAGCTGAAGCCCAAGGGCTACAGGCCCAGGTAGGGGGCCTGTAACATGAGCCCTACTGACCGGGATTGAAATGCTTGGGTTTCAGGCTCAGGCAGTGAGGCTCAAGCTTTGGCTTCAGCCCCAGGTCCTGAGAAGTCTAAGTCAGCACTGGCAGACCCAGTTTAAAGGAGTCATGACCTGCTGGTCCAGGTCCATATGGAGTAGATAGAGTAACACGCCATTTTTAAATAAAGATTTTTCTCCCCTTACCTTAGCAAATCCACTCAAAATTGAAGTACAGGTTAGACCTCCTGACTCTGGTACCCTCTCTTCCTGGTTTGGGACTGACCAGCTTGCTGGACAGGGGAGCCAATGTGGCTCCTCTGCTGCCAAACTCCAGACACTGGGCTTTGTTTACTGCCTCCAGCTATGGCTGCTGGGCTTTGTTCTTGGCCCCCTAGTCCCCAGTCCTTGCTGCTGGATGCCACATCTGGCTACCAGCCCCAGTTACTGGGCCCCACTACCAGTTGCACTTCCACTCCTCCCTCCCTCAACACCTCTGTTCCCAACTACCAGATTCCACACTTGGCCTCCTAGCCCTGGCTGCTGAGCTCTGCTCCCAGCCACTGTCTCCTGGCTGTTGATCATCAGGATCTAGCCCCCAGTCCTCTGGCCTTCTAGCCCATTGACCCTGGCCACTGAGCTGCGACCCCAGCAATCAGCCCAGCTCTCTAGTCTGACAACATCCGCGATCCTGCATTTTTTCCCCATGAGTGCTCCAACCCTGGAAGATCCACAGGATCCCTGATGATGCTGGATGACGGATGTTGCCAGACCTGAGAATCCCACTTTAGAGAGGTTCAATGTGTAGTAAATCACTGAAAGTGAATCCTTGTCATTAAGTTTCCAGGGCTCTTAACAAGATTCCTGGCAAAACTGCAACTTAATACAAATTTTCACACGGTTTTGAAATACTTTTTTTAAGATTCTGCCAGATCTTTTTAGCAATATTGGGACACAATGAGCTTGCTTTTAAGTGAAGGAGTTGATAGAGGAAGTATCTGAGCCTTTAGCTATCCTCCTTAAAAAGTCATGGAAGTCAGGAGAGATTCCAGAAGACTGGAAAAGGGCAAATATAGTGCCGATCTATAAAAAAAAAGGAAATAAGAACAACCTAGGAAACTACAGACCAGTCAGGGAAGATAATGGAGCAAGTAATTAAGGAATTCATCTGCAAACATCTAGAAGATAATAAGGTGATAGGTAACAGCCAGCATGGATTTGTAAAGAACAAAGCATGTCAAACTAATTTGACATTTTTCTTTGATAGGTTAACAAGTCTTGTGGATAAGGGAGAAGTGGTGGACGTGGTATACATAGAATTTAGTAAAGCATTTGATGCAGTCTTGCATGACCTTCTTATCAATAACTAGGGAAATGCAACTTACATGGGGCTACTATAAGGCGAGTGCATAACTGGCTGGATAACCATTCTCAGAGAGTAGTTATTAACAGTTCATAGTCATGCTGGAAGGGCATAACAGGTGGGGTTCCACAGGGTCTGTTGTGGAACTGTCGTTCAATATCTTCACAACGATTTAGATGATGACATAGAGAGCATGCTTATTAAGTTTGCAGATGATACCAAGCTGGGAGGAGTTGCAAGTACTCTGGAGGATAGGGTCATAATTCAAAATGATCTGGATAAACTGGAGAAATGGTCTGAGGTAACTAGGATGACATTTAATAAGGACAAATGCAAAGTACTCCACTTAGGAGGGAACAATCAGTTTCACACATACAGAATGGGAAGCGACTCTCTAGGAAGGAGTACTGCAGAAAGAGATCTAGGGGTCATAGTGGACCACAAGCTAAATATGAGTCATCAGTCTCTGTAAAAAAAGCAAACATGATTCTGGGATGCATTAACAGGTATGTTTTGAGCAAGACACGAGAAGTCATTCTTCCGCTCTACTCTGCGCTGGTTAGGCCTCAGTTGGAGTACTGTGTCCAGTTCTGGGCACCACATTTCAAGAAAGATGTGGAGAAATTGGAGAAGATTCAGAGAAGAGCAACAAAAATGATTAAAGGTCTAGAAAACATGACCTATGAGGGAAGACTGAAAGAATTGCGCTTGTTTAGTTTAGAAAAGAGAAGACTGAGAGGCGACATGATAGAGGTTTTCAAGTATCTAAAGGATGTTACAAGAAGGAAGGAAAAAATTGTTCTCCTTGACCTTTGATGATAGAACAAGAAGCAATAGGCTTAAATTACAGCAAGGGAGGTTTGGGTTGGACTTTAGGAAAAACTTACTATCAGGGTGGTTAAACACTCTAATAAATTGCCTACGGAGGTTGTGGAATCTCCATCACTGGGGATATTTAACAGCAGTTTGGATAGACATCTATCAGAGATAATCTAGATTGTGCTTGGTCCTGCCGTGTGGGCAGGGGACTGGACTTGATGATCTCTCAAGGTCCTTTCCAGTTCTAGTATTCTATGATTCTATGAAGACGATAGTATAGCTCCTGAGGGTTCTATTTGGACAGAACTACCTGATAAGAATAAGCATTGCCCTCCCTTTCTACATAACTGTCTGGCAGGTTTAATGGTAATCTGATTACTTATGTGTGGCTATCACAATATATGTCAAAATGCAGCTTAAATAAGATTTTTTAAAGCTTTTCTCCCCCTCACCTTGTCTTTGTCCTGTTTTACTGTTTATGCTGAGGCTCAGGAGAGTAGACAGGATTGCCAGGCCCCCGAGCAATGTCGGCGATCCCTGGTTCCATGCTCCCTAAAGGGCAGTGCCTCAGCCAGAAGGGGTGGGGTTGGGACAGCCAACCCCAAGTGCCACCTGGACAGTGTGGCACCTCCCCCCACTGGCCCTCAGAGCCAGCCAGAGCACACAGTGCAGGGCTCTGGAGCATGCTGCATAGAGCTCCCATGGTGATTCTAAAGGATCTGGGACTCCGGTCATGGCCACTGTTGCAGCAGCAGCAGTAGTGACTGGGAGCCCCAGGCCTTTTCGAGTCGTTGGGTCCCAGGGCAACTACCCCCTTTACACACAGACACACACAGACACATTGGTGGGCCTGCTACTTTTGATTAGCTGTTTATGGCTCTTGTCAATAGCACATCATTGTATATTTATTTAAAGCCGTGGTGGGCAACCTGTGTCCCACATGTGTCCCATCAGGGTAAACCTTTTGCGAATGCTGACCGTCTGCAGGCCCTGCCCGCTGCAGTTCCCAGCTGCCCAATGGGAGCTGTAGGAAGGGGCAGCCAGCACATCCACGTGGCCCCTTTGCCTTCATGCGCTGCCTCCACAGCGCCTGTGGGCCAGGAACAGAGAATCTGCCACTGAAAGCTGCAGGTGGTAGTACCTGTGGATGAATGACATCAGCAAAATGTCTCATGACCCTCAGTCAAATTATCTTGATGGACCACGTGTTGCCTGCCACTGATTTAAAGGATGAAAAAGCAAGTAGCAGAAAATAAAAATCCAATGAGGTCAGCCCTTCATGAGAAAATTAAAACCGTTGAAAACCACATCCTTAAAATTTAGAATAACCTGGTTATGAAATCTTAAGAACCTCCGGTTTTCATCAGTGTTTGCATCGCAGTTGCACCTGAAGACCCCATTCAATGTGGTACTGTAAAAATACATGCAATGACATAGAGGCTGATGTCATCAATGCCGTGGAAGAGCCGCTCCCCAAATATACAAGTGTCGTGAACGGTGTCTCTCTGTGCTTCCAGTTTTGTTTACTGTTTGTTGTGGCTTACATGAAAATTCCAAATCAACCACATCACAAGCTCCAGCGTATGCAGTCTGGGCAGTCTCCAAGTCCAGATTAGTGAAAGCACCCCCTTCAGGGCTCTCTGCTCTGTCTTGTGAGCCACATGTGCCTTTTGGATTTGGTATTGCCAGGCCCATTGACAGGTGGGGACAAAAGGGGCAATTGCTTCAGGGCCTGGTGATTGTAAGGAGTCCACGGCTCCAGCCGTCACTGCTGCCACACTACAGGCTGAACCTCTGTAAACTGGTACTCTCTTGTCTGGCAATATCCGTGGTCTGGGAAGACAATGGATGTTCCAGAACCAGAGAGTCCCAGTGGAGTGCTAGTTGGTGTCTAAGCATCCTGCAGGCTGCCAGTGGGGCTAGAAGCCTGGCTCCCCAAAGCTGGGCTGCTGGGTGTGCCCCAGCACTGCAGTGGGGCTGACCAGCGCTCTCCAGAAGAACTGGGAGCCTCAGTGGGGCATGGAGCATCCCAGCAGGACTGCCCGATGCTCTGAGCTGCTTTGCATGGCATGCAAGGGGAAATTGGGGGCTGCATGGCCTGCGGCGGGTCCAGGGTTGGGGGGCCAGTAGCAGGAGGGGGGGCAGATATAGGGCCTCTCTTGATTTGGCAAAGTCCCTCATCTGGGACTAGTCAGGTCCTGAGCGTGCCAGACCAGGGAGGTCCAACCTGTAGCAGCGACAGTAGCCAGACCCAGGGCCTTTGACTCACTGCCATAGCGCAATGCTGCATGTTCTTCGGTGCTGTGTGCACCACGGGGCTCTGAGGGCCGGGGCAGGAGGGGATGGTGGTGCCCCAGTCCTGGTAGCTCTCAGGGCTGGCTGCGCCTGACCCTGCCTCTTCAGCCTGAGGCACCACCCATTGGCCTGACGTCCGCAGTGGCTGTCAGCCCCACTGGTTACTGCTCTCTTTCTTTAGAGAGCAAGCAGACCATTTTATATCTTTCTCTCTCAGACAGCTATTGAAGGATGAGGTCAGTGAGTCTTGATCATTTCCGTCAATCAGCAAGAGCCATCGCTTTCCTTCCCCCCCCAACAACCTCAAGATGAATTCTCAAACTCTGGTTCTATATTAGGTCCTGTGACAGCAGCAGCTGGCTTCTTAGGCAATGATTGATGTCTTGAAAATGTCTCTCCATTATTTTTAGGGTGTTGAAATCAGGACATACTCCATCACCTGGCACAGTATGTAAGCCATTGAAGTACCACAGTATACATGCAGGGCACATGTATGCCCAGTATTTCTTTAAATTTGACATGTTAAAAGAATACCCCCAAATGTAGGACTGGAAGGGACCTCAATGGCTTACCAAGTCCAGCTCTTTGAACTGAAGCAGGGCTAAGTACAGGGGTGGGCAATAATTTTTGTAGGGGGTCCATTTTGCCAATGTTGGCAGTGGTTGTGGTCTGGCCCTGGAAGGGGCAGAGTCTCAGCAAGAAGGGGTGGTTCCCCCTCGGCGCCTGGTGTGTGGGGGGAGGAGGCTACATGTTCCCCTGTGGGGCAGGAGAGCACAAGAGGTCTTCCCCCCCAGCCAGGGGCATGCAGCACCCAGAGGAAACCCCCAGCCATTTTGAACAGATGACAGTTCCCTCTGGTGCCACATGCGCCTGGCTGGGGAAGGAGACTTCACATGCTTCCCTACCCCCCAGTCTCAATTGGCCTGGGAGTAGGGGTGCAGGAGGGCAGGCTGCAAGTCGGATCTTGCCCACTCCTGGCCAAGTAAATATAGGCCATCTGGATCAAGATTTGTCCAGTCTCATCCCAAAAATCTCCAATAATGGGGATTCTGTAACTTCTCTTGGAATCTTATTCCAGCGCTTACCTACTCTGAAAGTTAGAGAGACTTTTCTCATATCTAACCTGAATTTCCCTTGGTGCAGATTAAGCACATCACTTCCTGTCCTACCTTCAGTGAACATGAAGAACAATTGATCATAGTCCTCTTTATAAGAGCTGTAGCATACCAGAATACTTATCAGCTCCCCCTCAGTCTTCTATTTTGAAGGCTAACCATAATCAGTTCTTTTAATCTTTCCTCAAAGGTCAGATTTTTTATAGTTTCCATCACCTTCATTTCTCTCCTCTGGGCCTTCTGCAGTCCATCCACCCACCATTTCCAAAAGTGGACTAGTACTCCACCAGAGATCTTACTAGTGCTGAATAGAGTCACTATTAATGATGACACTCCCGTTAATACACCTCAGAATTAACACCAGACTCCTCTACAACTGCATCACATTGTTGACTCATATTGGATTTGTGAGTCTTCATAACCTCAGATCTTTTTCAGAAGTCCTGCCACCTACTTAGTTATTCCTCATGTTGTAGCTGTGAATTTGGTTTTTCCTCTTACGTGAAGTACTTTGTGCTTATCGGCATTGAATTTAATTTTGTTACTTTTCAGCCCAGTTCTCCCATTGTCAAGGCCATTAATCTCCTTGGGTATGTCTACACTGCCACCCTAGTTCGAACTAGGGTGGCTAATGTAGTCA
>JANRFK010006688.1:23065202-23075430 GCA_030068395.1 Apalone spinifera
GATGCACTAGTTCGAATTAAGTTAGTTCGAATTAGTGCTGTAGTGTAGACATACACGGTGATACTTGCTGACAGTACTCTGTGTTTCTCCATCCCATATCAGTAAGCGATACCCAACTCCAGAGCAATTCATAACAGCCCAACTCAAGAACTGAGACTAGAGCCACCCGACACTGGAATGGGGGAGGGGGAGATGAGGGGGACGAGCAAGGCACCTGAGAAACCCTTGTAATTAATATCTTTCAATAGGAATAGCAAATAAGTGTCACTGAAACAGTCCCCTTCCCTGTTCTCCCCCTTTCCCTTCCAGTATCTGTGTAACAGGCTGTTTACCATCCTGACTTTAGTCACACCATTATATCTCATGTCCTGATGCAAGAAGATTGTTCCATCAGTGCTGCTGTATAGCCAGTACTCTGGAAATTCAGACCACTTATGTATCTAAATATGGATTTAGGAACCTCCTTTTGACATACAGTTTGGCTCCTATTTTACCCTTTAGGATCACATTTCTGCACTTGTAAGGGGTATTTAGTGTTATCTCTGAGATACATTCTGCATTACTCTCCTGCACCTCAAATATCTGATCTGTATAATGATCACTTTCTCCTCTTAGCAATAGCCCATGCTGGGACATGCATGTTTTCGGTACAGCTATTATTGTCTGCTCTAAAGCCTTAAAAAATTGCCAAGGGAGAAAGAAGGGGGATTTCTACTTGGAAATTAAGATTCTGAAGAATCACAGTTTCACTACGTATCCCTCCACCCATCCGGTACATTCTACCACTCCACCTTGTTTCCAACTCTTGGGTAGTTTCCAAGTAATGAGCTAGTACCAGTGCCTTTGAATACTTTTTCTATATTATTACATTCATATCAAGCTTTGCCCAAGAATTACTCCTACTACACAATCACTCCATAAACAGTGGCTACCTTACTGATAATTTCCAAAGTTTTAAATCCTGTTACCAGGGCCAGATGTATCTATAAGTGATTTTCTAAGAGCTCTTCATGCATTTTGCATTGAGGAAACAATAACTAGACTAGAAAATAAGAATGACTAAGAAAAGATTACAAGGGGTCAAGGTAGTGTTATCATACACATCTTCATGGTATGAGTTGCATCTGAGGTAACTTTATCAGTAAAGGGGCATAATCTATACAATAGACTAAAATAAACCAGTGGAACAGATTCTAAGCAGGTATAAATCATCAAAGTCGAGGGGACAGATCCAAGAGCTAAATATGATATGGGGAATGTAGCCATATTCAGGCTTAAAAAAATTATATACCAGAATCAAGATACCTGAACAAATGAACATAAAATAGAGTTAACTGTGTGATTGTAATTTAACTTGAGATGGTTGCTGGGAGCATCAGCAGTATTATGTACATTATTGTACTGGCATCAGTCTAGATTTTTAAATTGGACTTATGGGTGTTACAATGTAGGGCCATGGAGAGGAAGATGGGAGAAAACAGCATTGCCTACAGATGAAATCATTACTGTCAAAATTAAGGAAAAGTTGACTGCTTCTTCATTTCTATATGCAGAAGCCTCTTGGCATGTAATAAAGGCAAAGAGAGTGGAAATTTAGATGCCAATAGCTATGTTTGCATAACAAATGTCACATATACTGAACTTTCTAACCCCAGAAGCAGATAGCTACTCCCATAAAGCTACAGGTGCTGATTTTGTTCTGGCAACAGAGTGTTTCATCTACACATTGTTTAATATTGTTCCACATGCTGTGTGTCATTCTGTAACCAAAACCGTTTGGTATTGGTAGCCTAAATTCTCTTTATGGGTCTGTTAACTTTAAATAGTGTTTTTTGTAGCCTGGGTAAATATTATAACTAAAGACTACTGGCTATATTATATTTACATACAAAGCACTTTGTTAAAAGAACATCGGTAATGTTACAAAGTCAAGGACTCAGAAGGTTGCCTTAAATTGGCCCCCTTGTTCATACACATTATGATGTAGTGTTTTTATTATTTTTTGCACATTATCCATGCTTCATTCGATACACAGGATGGTCCTGCTCTTGGGATGAATCATGGCTGTGTCTTAATTCTGGCATTTCCTAACTTTTGAGTGCTTGACTTTGCAATCTTAATGTTTTTTAACATAGTTTTTTGTGTGTGTAATTTTGTTGGCCTTAAAGACAATCAAGCTCAAAGAAAAAGAGGAATTGTATTGACATGGTTCATTAACAGGCACAAACAGAATAATTTATAGCAATAATAGGTTTCATCCACTCTACACCAGCACTAAAGGAGGGACGAGACACATACTATGCCAGTGGGTTTCATGGATATTTGCTGACAGCAGAGGAGTGGTGAGACTCAGAAAATTGAGATTTCATTTCAGCATCTGGAGGGGATTGCTCCATAGTAGTCACAGATCCTTCTGGCTGTTTTCTTCCACCCTCAAGCTAATCCCAGTCCAGTGGTGGAAAAAGTATCCAAAAAAGTTACTTGAGTAAAAGTACTGCTACTTTGAAAAAAATGTGATTAAGTAAAAGTCAAAGTATCCTTCTGGAAAACTACTTGAGTAAAAGTACAAAAGTATCCCATCTTAATTGTACTCAAGTATCCAGAAGTAAAAAATAGCCATCCTATGGAAATGTATGGTTAACCACCCAAGTTATCATGGGGCACCATTATTGTTCATTTATATATATTAAATAAAATATATATGTATACTTATATGTGTTCATATGTATTGTGACAGGGCAGGGGTGACACAGCAGGTTCAAGAGTCTGATGGAAGGGGAAAGAGACAGAGAGTCAGCATCCTGGCTAATTAGGGGCAGCTGAGACAGGGTGGCTGCAAAATCAATTAAGGCCCAGGTGAAACCAATTGAGGCTGCCTGGAGGCCTATTTAAGAACCCTCCCTGTGGGTGAGGGGGGAGAAAGCTGAGAAGGAGTTTGGAGAGTTGTGAGAGTGTGGAGCGAATTGAGAAGGAGTTTGGAGAGCTGTGGAGGAGTGTTGGAGAGTGGAAGAGGAGTTTGGAGAGAGAAAGGCACCGGAAGAGTCAAGAGAACAGCATCGACCTTGTTAAAAGACTACACGGAGACAACAAACCTCAAACCAAGGCGAGTAAGCCATATTACTGTGGCTTCTGAACTGTGGGACAGTGGGCTGAACAGGGGTCAGGGCCCAGGAGTGGGACTGACCCTGCCACAGTATATATATGTGTATGTGTGTTTATGTATGTATATATATTTCCAGCACAGCTGGGGGAAGGGTGAGCGGTAGCATGCGGTGCTGTGCTTCTTCCCCACACGCTGGATGCGGCCCACGAGACTTAGGGCTCCCCACCTCTGCATAGATACTGGTTTTGAATGAAAAGGTATTGATGTGGCTATTAAAAAGTTATTAAAAGTCTTCTTTGTTGGCAGGGTCATTGTGCTTGTTGATCTCTTTTATTTTTTTTTAAATTGTCACTGCATGACGAGTGGATGCATGTGCATGCGGCTGAGCATTAGCAAATCAGAATGCTGACTTGCACAACTGCCACTGCGGTGATGAAAGTTGTGAGAAACTAAGCACTTCTGGAAATGGTAGTGGTGTAAAAAGTACAGTGTTTTCTAAAAAACCACTTGATTAAAAGTTGAAGTATCACAAAAACAAATTATTTGCGTAAAGTACAAATACCCCAAAAATGTATTTGACTAGTGTAACAAAGTATTTCTACTTAGTCACTTTCCACCTCTGTCCCAGTTCCATTCTCTTTGGCTAGCTAGTCTCTGTCTCCACACTTCTGGCTTCTCATCCCAGTACCGCTCTCATTGCCCAGCCAGAACTAGACTCCCCTTTGGGACTCAAAGTCCCAGTCTCTCCCTTTCACCTTACTTCCAGTTCCAGCCTCCTTGCTAAGTCAGACCCATTTCGCATGCCCAGTGGCAGATTAGCCACTGCACTGAATGGGGGTTCTGGAAAAATGGGTGCCTCTGTGCCTCTGCCCTATTTTTCTTGTGGAGGAGTGGGGCCCAGGAATGAGGGCTTGCCCTTCTGTGGCCACCTGCCAAGTGACACTGATAGGGAGTAAATCCATGCACCCAACCCTGATCCTCAGCAGGATCCCCAAGTAGAGGAGGTAAGCACCCATATCTCCTGACCCCATTTCCACTGCAAGATCACAGGAGCAGTGGGAGGGAGAGAAGAGAGGGGCTGCGAGTGAAAGGGGTGAACAGGGGCTCCCACTTGCTATGGGCCCTACTGAAGCTTAATCTGCCTGCTTGCATCCCAAATCCTGGTTCTTGCAGTCCTTGATCAACCAGTCCTACGGCTCCCTCCAGCTCCAGGTCCAATGTATTTCTTCTTCCCTCTGCTAGCTTCTGGTCCCAGCTTCCCTCCTTGGAAAGACAAGTTATATGAAAAATCTAGCAGGAAAAGCAAATAACTAATTTACACTTAATGCTATTTCCTCCATAAAGGGCAGTAGATCCCTAGCTCCCTGGGTTTATGGGGCCAGTGGGAATTCTTCCATCCCACTCCCTCTCTCTTTCAACATTTTGTTTCTGTCTCAAATACATTGACTAATCCAAAGCGAAATTCCCGTTTGCTCGTAATCTCTCTCTTTTTTTCACTGTATATATAACTGAAATTACTAGAGGGTTCTACAGCATGCACTGAACTTACAGAAATATTGACGTTACACTTGGGAAATCATGTCCCATCACTTAGAAATTAATGAGCAGCTACTTATTTGGAGTCATGTCATCCATATCAGTGTTCAGCCCCGTGTTCTCCCCTCATCGGGCCAGGCAAAGTGTTCCTTGGGCCCCACTGTCCTCCTACTTGAAACTCCTGGAATTTTTGTCATGCCCTCCATCATTAACATCCCTTTCCTTCTCTGAATTAGCAGATCAGCAGACTAGACAACAATTTGTTCTGTCAGGCTTTTCTAGGCATTCAGGGACATGATTTTGCTTAGGGCTACTGTGTAGACTCCGACGTTTATTTGGAAGCAGAACTGAAAATGTGCATCTTGTGTAATTTAGTGGGAACAGGCACTTTTGCACCACAGTTTTGCTTCGTATTTGGGGAAAGACAGAAGGGCAGGTAGCATTCAGGAGTGAAAACTGGAAAAAAAAAAAAACCCTCAAGATCCCGCTTGATGATGACATGAATGACTGACTTTTCTTCTCCCCCTTTAGAACATGGGAGACTCCCATCATGTTTTGTGTTCTGAAATGTAACTAGTTGCTGCAGGCCCTGTAAATGGGCAGCACTCAACCCATTTCTGTACTTGCTGTAATGAAGTGCTGTCAGGCAGACGGCTTGTTTCTGACAACAATGTCTTGCTGTCAGGTGGCACTAATGTTGGAGTCAGAAGGTTAAAGAGCTCAAAATAACGCTACATAGAAGAATTGAGCTGAAGGAAAATAAATTAACCACTAAAGAACTTTGAGAGCCAGACATTATGGAGTCTTCAAACCAATTTTAGTCAGGAGTCCCTTAAGTTCCCAACGTGTCTGTCGGATTTTAGTGTAATTGTGTCTACTGATGGGGAGCAGGATAGGCCTCTGCACCCTGAATTGTACCTCCTGATACAATTTTTGGAAGAAATGGGAGCATTTGTCTTTCATCCGCATTCGAATACCTAGAACTGGCTGCAATGATTTTTCTCTCTATACAGTAATTACTCATTTAATATGTGCCCGTTTAACATGTTTTCACAATAGCACGATTTTTTTTAGGGAATGTTTTTCACATAACACAACTGTCCCCGAAATAACACGAAAATAATCAAGTGGCGGACTACTTCATGGGACAGTATAAGTTGGTGAAAACAATGGTAATATGCACGAGTGGATGAATACATGTGGCCACAGCGCTCTTCCACTCATTCACATGTTTTAACAAACCGCAGCGACTTGTGTTGCTAGATATCTTGTGTTGCTAGATATCTGATGTTGACGTTGACAACCCAGTACCAACAAAAACTGATTTTGCCACCACCACCTGAAATGCAACCCCCACCTTTTCCATTATTTTTAATGGAAAAATTGACCCCGCATAGTTTAGCACGAACATTTTCAGAAACGCATCTATAGTGTTAAATGAGGAATTACTGTACTTAATTTTTCCATAGAATAGCAAAGATAGCCAGCCTCGGTCCACTGTTCACTGATACCTGGGGCTGAAAGCAAATGACAGAACAGTATGATTTGCAAAAGCAAAACAGATCCGAGTCAATGTCTTCAACAAATATGAAAGGAGAGGGGAGTTTTTTTACCATGTGGATTTTGGCAAAAATTTTCCTATGTGAGTCCCTAAAGATGGGGTCTTAAATCCACATTTGGTCACCTAATGAACTTTTGGAACCTAACATTATTGGGTAACCCAATAAGGTTTTTGGAGCTTGCCTTGAAACACTCAGATAGAAAAATGTTGACCTCTGTTCTTGACATTTTGCCTCCATGTTAGTAAGTTAGTGGGTACATTTCCATTCTTGAAACAAATCCATCCTCATATGAAAGTCATTGTATAATGGAAGAACCAGCATGCCATCTTGCCATTGTCCTTGCCCTCATATTGAGGACATCTCTCCTGATAACTTCCTGCAAACACTTTTTTCAGAAGCTGAGAATGGGCAACAGGGGCTAGGGTCATTGGAGGGTTACCCATTCTGTTCATTTGGGGCACCTGGCATTGGCCACTGTAGGAAGACTGGACGCTGGGTTAGATGGACCTTCGGTCTGACTCAGTATGGCGGTTCTTATGTTCTTATAGCCACCAAATTATTAAGCAATCAGAGCTGCTTACTAAGCAATACTCTGTTTTAAACTAAGGCAGGGTGGTAAATGCAGCCACCATGGCAGGATGCATCCACCAGGGACTTTTTTTGTGGCTACAGTCTCCTGGTCAGTGATGGGGGGCAAGTAGTTGACCCTTCCGCTAGACTTGCCAGGAGGGGTTGGGCCTTGCCCTTCTCTGGAGCCAAAAATGCTGAAGGAGGAGGCAGCTGGTGAGAGTTCCCCATCTTCTCAGCAGCAATGGGGCTCAGGCTTCCAGCTTCAGTCTTGGGGTGTTAGGAAGCAGGCTCCATTCTCTACTCATGGAGCTTCGGGCTTCAGTTCTGCTGTCTCCTCTGGCCCTGGGTCTAGCCATATGGTGGAGGGCTCAGTCCTTGAATAGTTTTGGGCTCTGGCTGCACAGTTTTGGACTCTGGCTTCAGGGCCATGGGAATTGGTCGAGCTGTTGGGTGCCATCCCCGGGCCCACCGATCTCCCATTTCACCCCAGGCTCACACTGCATCCTCTGACCTGGGGTTTCAGCCACACCCACTGTTCCCTGGCCACATGGTGGCAGGCCCCGGGTCCTGGCCCCCAGTCACACGGCAGTAGGTGCCAGCTTAGGGCACACCACATCACACCATCCCTCTTGCCTCTGTCACCTCCACTCACCCCTCACACACTCCCACACTGCCTATGGACTCTACTGCTTTCCTTCCAAGCACCTGCTGCTTCCCTTGCTCCCCCCCTCCCATTGTTCTTGGCCTTTGCTGCCTTCCAACCCACCCCCCCATCCTGGGCAGAATTTGTCCCATCTTGCCAGAGCTAAGTAAATCTGTTGAGAAAAGTGATATGTGTATGTTTGTTAATGTCACTTTTCGCTGTCTCCCAGCTAGCTGGCCTGCTGCTGTGAAAAGCGACAAAGATACAAATCTCCTTTTTCACAGCAGCAGCAAGTCTTAAAAAAAAAAAAAAGTGAAAGAAATGCCAGCAACAAAAGACAAGAATATGCAGATAATCTTATTTGTTTCTATTTTGTTTAGGTCCAATAAGGCACAGAGACAACTGTCCATTATTTTTTCTTATTGAGTCTGAAAAAACAAACAAACAAATCCTATAAACAGAAATTGCAAGGATTTAGACATGCATATGTGCATACTTAGGAAAAACAAAGTTAATTAAGTATTTTAGGAAAAATTGTCAGAGGCCACCAGCAAGAGTTGGCAGCCACACTCTGAAGCCACTGAAAAATTTGTTCGAGAATCTGATAGAACACTGGAGTGTGAGGTAAAAGTTCTGGCTTCTATTCTAATTTCTTCTGTTGTATTTTTATATGACTTTGAGGATGTCTCTTGGACTCTCATCCATAAAGGGCATAGTAATAATGTGTATCCACCTTTGTAAAGTACTTTGCGGCATATGCTCCTTTGTGTTATTATTAATTACTGGTTATAAAGCCAGAAATTGGTCAAAAGACTGAGCAATAACTTCTCTACCCATGATTAAGGAACAAGACTTGGTTCAGGTCTCTAGAGCTCTCTATGTCTTTGTGATGCCATCCACACTTTAATAGGCTATTTAAAAACTAAAACACTTTGGCTGGGTTTCATGTTTCAGCTATTAGAATAGAGAGCACTAGGTCAGCTGCATGCCAGATCTTCTCTTATGGCTTGCTATGAATATTAATTGCTAAAATAATAATTTGCATAAATAAAATGCTCAGTCTTCTGAGTACTGAGCCATCAGTAAGGACAAGAACATCAAAAATGGTAACATGAGCCAAACAAATGCATAACTCATGCTAAAGAGATACTACCCTCCGGCCAGTCTCCCTGCCGGCCTGCACCATCATCGCTCCCCTCCAACCTATGCACGAAGGTGGGTTCAGAGTGAGAGCATATACCTTTTAAATAGCCAGCAAATGATGCCTCAGTTACTAATGTTAGAGATAGTGGGGCCTTTCCTCCCCTTTGTGGTCCTTGATAGCAGCTCAAACTGTTTCTCTCTTGTGGCGGGAGAGAGAGGGGAAAACACTTTCCTTAGTTTTGCAGTCCTGAGGTGCAATCACTGGAAAACAGGCAGCTGATGGAGCTGTGAGCAAAAAGCATCTAAAATATTCATAATTTAGGATGAAGGGCAATCATCCTCTATGTACTTACCATTGTTCCTCATTTGCCAGCTAAATTCCCCTGTTGTTAAAATGAACAATATTATATTTCAAGATGCATCAAACACATTTTATTGTGTTTGCTCAAAAAAATTCCTGTGGTCTGAGTGTGTATGATGTTTCTAATTACTGAAGTCTACAAATTACAGATTAGGGATTACTCCCTAAGTCTCCAAGTGACTCATCTAAAGCAATGTGAAGAGAGGAACACATCCTAAAGTTCCCACACTGTGAGAGAAGATTTTTGTTGTCAAACCAGGTGTCTTTATTTGACATTAGGAAGGGGGGCTAGGGAGAGGAAAGGGGAAGGAAGTGAGGGTGGAAGAAGGCCCCAGTGGGGCATGCAGGGAGAGTTCAGTCCTCCTCCACCAGGAAGCTCTCCCGCAGGCTTCCTGGATCTGGACAGCCCCCCACTGGGCCTCCCGGACAGCGGCGGTGCGGGGCTGTGCGTACTGGCCAGCTAAGTGTTCCCCCTCAGCCATCCAGGCTGGCAGGAAAGCCTCCCCCTTCCGCTCACATAAATTGTGCAGCACACACCATGCTGCCACCATGGGAGGGATATTGTGCTCGGTGAGGTCAAGGCGGGTGAGGAGGCATTGGAATCGGGCTTTCAGGCATCCGAAGGCCCCCTCCACCACGATGCAGGCCCTGGTGAGAGCTGGCATTGAAGGCCTGCCGGGCAGGGTTGAGGTGTCCTGTGTAGGGCTTCATTAGCCAGGGCTGTAGGGGGTAGGCCGCATCCCCCACCAGGCAGACGGGCATGTCCACGTCCCCGACCCTGATGTGGCGGTCGGGGAAGAAGGTCACGGTGTGCAGCCTCTGGCACACAGAGGCGTTCCGGAACACTCTGGAGTCATGTGCCTGGCCAGACCAGCCCACATTAATATCCGTGAACTGGCCCCTGTGGTCAGACACAGCCTGCAGGATAATGGAGAAGTACCCCTTGCGTTTGATACACTGGGAGGCCTGGTGTTCCGGGGCATAGATGGGGATGTGCATCCTATCAATGGCCCCCCCACAGTTGGGGAAGCTGAGGGCACCAAACCCCTGGATGACCGCGTCTGGGTCGGTGAGGCAGACCACCCTGTGGAGCAGCACCCTGTTGATGGCCTTGACCACCTGCAGAGAGACACACCAAACCGCGAATCATTGGGGTGCCCAGGTGGCTGGGAGTGTTCATTCCCTGGCACTGCCCCACTCCCAGAAGCAACCCCCACTGCGATCCTGGCTGCTGCAGGCAGCATGTAGTATGGCTGGGACAGACCGAACCCTCCCATGCGGGGCACTTTCGCCTCCTCCCCTCTCACCCC
>JANRFK010006688.1:23079232-23095595 GCA_030068395.1 Apalone spinifera
GATGTGGGGGGGCACAACACCCCCGAGATGGTCATGGCATGTTCTGTCCTCCATAACATTATGGAGAGGAAGTGGGAGATTTGCCTCCTGGGGTGGGGGGCAAATTCCGGCCACGAGGGACAAGTCTTCAAGCAGCCATGGACAGCTGCCATCCACTAGGCCCATCAGGCTGGTGTGTGCATCCAGGAGGCCCTGAGGGAGAGGTTCTCTCAAGGACCCCAGTAAGTCTCCCTCTGGCTTGCTGCCCCATCCCTTTCCCAACACAATCCCTCCCTTTACCCCTTCCCTGACCTCTCAATAAAAACACCTGTTTTGTTTCCAACAAAATGAAGTCTGTTTTTAAGTTTCATTAAAAAAAGGTGGGCAGGGAGAGGGGGCCTCAGAGTGGCATGGAGGGTGGTTAGATGTGCCGCCTCAGCTGCGGGGGCCTCAGAGTTGGGGTTGGGAAGGTCCAGGGACCATGGGAGGGAGGAGCTAGAGCAGGGGCAGGAATAGCAAGGGAAGAGGACATGGGCATCACTTGGGGAGGGGGCATGGGCATTGCTTGGGGAAGCAGCAGAGGCATTGCATGGGGGGCAGAGGGAGGGGGAATGGGCATAGTAGGGGGCAGGAGGGTGGTAGGGAGGAGCGACAGCAAGCAGGTGTGCCATCATTTCTCTCATGACAGCACACATGGTATTGCATCATGGTATTGCTTTGAGCTGGTCCCAGGCACGGTTCCACCACTCAGTGTCCTTGTAGATCTTGGTCTTCCTGGACCCTGGAGCGCTTTTGGGTCCTTGGGGCTGTGGCAGCTGGCATGGGTGGCATGGCTCGCCCCTCAGTCCTGACTGTGGAGAACACAAAAAGGAAGAGGTGGTCAGTCATCCATGCAGACACTGTCCCTGAGGCCGTGCCCTCCTCTGTGAGCAGTGACCAACAGTCCTCAGGCTAGAGGAAGGGGATGTCCCAGGAGCAAGGCCATGTGTGACCTGCACAGCAGGCCCTGCCTCAAAGGGACCCCGAGGTGCCCAGGGGGCCATGCGGCCCACTTCCCTCCTCCCCAACCAGCCCACAGACAAGCAGGCAAGGGTAGTGTCCAGCCACAGTGGGATCCCAAGGGCAACAGAGGAGCCGGGAGCAGCCACACCTGCAGCTCACAGTGCTGCCCACAACACTTCTGTCGACAAAAGTCTGTAGTCTAGATGTACCCTCAGGGTCTGACCCCAGGGCCCCTTGAAGTAAATGGAAAGATTTCCACTGACCTTTATGAGCATTGTGACCTTTTTCGAGGTAGCAAAGAGACTTTAAGGATGACCACTGCTGGTTCTTCATGATAAACTGAAACTGCAATCTGTTTATCAAGACCCAAAAGTACTGAACTTCTCCATCATACCAAAGCTTTGCAAAATATGAATATGAATGTTGATGACTGTTCAGGGCCATTTCATGTCAATTGCCACAGAGGGTGAATTCCTGTGCTTGGATAGAAAAGAACAACAAAATAAGACCGAAGATAAAATGAGATTAAATAAAAATAATAAAAAGTTAATTAATAGATAGTTGTGAAAACAGTTTTTATCCCAAACAACATACAATCTAAATAGAGCCAACTGACAAAAGATGGGAGAACAGAATTATTGCCTTTATTTTGTAGATGGGGAATGAAGGTACATAGAGATCACGTAACTTGGCCAAGATTACTCCAGAACTTGGTGGCAAAGTCAGGAATTTAATTTATATATTTCCTGCATCCCTGTATAGTACCTTAACCACAGACTATCTTCCCCTTCTAATTCAAAAGAAAGGATAGATATTGGTGCATTTTTTGACCTTCAACCAGTTGAAAACATTGGCATTTTCCAAATCCTTCCAGCGTATGTTTCTGTGTGAATCTGCATCACACCAGTAGAAGTGGCCGAGAATATGTTCTCTCTTAATACTTTAAAGATCCCTAAGCAGACCTAAGTACGTCGACTTCAGCTACGTTATTCACCTAGCTAAAGTTGCATAACTGAGGTCGCCAGCCCCTGGTTGTGTAGACAAGGCCTTAGTGTTGTTTACATAAATACCACCACCACATATAAGCAGGCTTGATCCACAAGACCCAAGGCCATACTAACAGATTACTATCGGTGATAAGTCAGTTTCTTACATTTAGTTGCCCATGAATAAAATAAGGCCTGTTTCATGTGAGCCACCTACTTACATATAAAAATGCCGCATATCTACCAAATCTTATTCTGAATTGCATTAAGATTCATGAGTCTGTAACTTCTTAAAACTGAGGTGTTAATATCAATTTAATATCAGCTTACAGATGTGGAATTTTCAAAAGTGCCTAAGTCTCTTTAACTTATTTGATAGGTATAAGGACTTGTGCTCCTAAGACCCTTTTGAATAGCCCATCCAGAACCCTTATGGTCACATTGTCTATCTGTGTCACTCTATTATCCAAATCCAAATAGCAGAGCTTTGCCTAATTAAAAGGCATCACAAAGAATGTTATAATTTTTTGCGTATAAATATATAATGGACTTGACCCTCTAGATACACACTGGTAATTTCACTCCTTTCAATACTCCCAAATTACACCAGTGAAACAAGATCAGAATTAGGCTCAAAATGTAGACAAGGCTTTTTTGGAGTCAAAATCTGCACATCTTCTAAGCCATACAAAATTAAACTGACTGTCTTCTGTTTGCCTTGCCATGATTACAGCATGCAAGCATGAAAGGTTACTCAATTAAACAGCTGTTCTGTCCTACTTTGCTCTAAGGTCTTAATTTGCTTCCAAGCAGCTTTATACAGCTACAGGTTGAGCCTCTAAACGGGGACTTTGATATGGCAACATCCATGGTTCAGAAGGACCATGGATGTTCCAGGACCAGAGAGTCCTGGTGGAAGGGTGATGGCTGGTCTCCGCACAGTTGGACTGTCAGGCACAACCCAGCTGGGCTGCACGGCTGTATGCTAGGAGCTGGGCTGCCTGGCTTAGCAGGGAAGGCGGGGGAGAGGGAAGGGAGGGTAGGGGGGCTGGCAGCAGGGGCGGGGAAGCCAGCTGGGAGGCAAGTGGCCTGTCTGGGGCTGTGTGCATTAGTAGTGGGGAGGGGAACCAGCAAAATCCCTCATCCAGGACCGGACCAGGGAGGTCCAACCTGTACTTTGTACTGTGATTGGGTAGAAGAGACCAAAATAAGAGAGAAGATAAAATGAGAATAAATAATAATAAAAGAGCTTGACCAGGATTCAGCTGATCTCAAGATGATACAGTGAAAATGCTCACGGAAGCATTTTGCCTTGCCTTCAAACCAAAACCATCTCGCGCCCTGGATGGGTTAGCAGCCGCAGCTGTCGGGAAACCTGACATTAATCAACACAGTCCTCACATGACTCTGCCAATATTGGCATGGTTGAAAGAGTTCTCTATGGAGATTGGAAAAAAACATGAAAGCAAAATTAACATGATCAAAAGTGCTCCTTTGTCATTCCCACACTCAGTCTTGTTGGCATTTCTCTTGCCTTAAAAGTGAAATTATTAATACCATTATTGCAGTAGCACCCAGAAACCTAACCAGCTTAAATATTATGTTTAACCTCTTTGTGACAGGCATTGGACAGGCAAATAATAAGACAGTCCCTACCAGGGATTTAACTGGTAAACATCACCCTTATCGCATGATACTTACCGGTAACTGGTTAACCAGCAGGGGCTGCTGTAGCCCAGCCAGGCCCACTGCACCACTCTGTGGGCACTCCAGCCTGGCCAGAACAGCTTCCTACCTGCAGGGCGGTAGGCCCAGCCTGACCAGAGCAGCCCATGGCACTATGGACCTCGCTGGGAAGCATGGCAGGGGTCCGCTCCAGCTTAGCTGGGTCCACTGCGGTGTGGATGGGGGACTGCTCCAGCCTGGGCAGACCACCCCCTTCCCCAGTGCAGGATCCACATTAAGTGGTTAACTGGTTAAACCAGTTAAGAGGGATTTTACATCTCTAGTCCCTGCCCCCAGTATTTAAGCCCATGTTTGACTTGAAGCGCATCAGTAGTCACACCGACACCTATAGCCACACACTTGTTTGGAGGTTCATAAAACAAGACATCCAAGGTAGGTGAAAAACAAAAAGTGTGTGGGGAGAATAGAGACCAGGCCCGACAGAGTTGCCGGGCTCCTGGGCAAGGTTGGGGTGGGGTGGGGCAGGGCCTCAGGCACAAAGGGCAAGGCTGGGGCTAGCTGCTCTTAGCAATGCCTGGAGCGCATCACATGGGGCTCCGGTAGCAATTTAAAGGACCCAGGGCTGCATCCTTAACCGCTGCCTCAGTGGCAGCAGCCTGGAGCTCTGGACCATTTGAATCTCCAGGCCCCAAGGCAGTTGCCCCCTTTGCCTGTCAGCAGGCCTGAGAGTAGGGCGAGATAATAGTAACAAAAGCATATTTTCACATGGACTAGCTAGCACATCAGTGTGTTCTTCATCCTACAATCTATATTACAAAGAGTGAGTCCTTAGAGCCTGACCCTGCATGCTCAGAGGGAACTGGGCTGCTCGTCACCATGCAGACCTGTATCCTTACTGGCTGGGCATATGCTCACAACTGATAAATAAAGACGGGTCTAATCTGTTATGCTCTTATTCCCACCAGAGGTCTGATTTGAATTGTGCAACTGGTTAAAATCACACGCTTGTATTTTCTGTCTTAAACAGCAGGATCCTTTCCCAAGGAAACTTGCCAGACATACAATCTGGGCTACAAAAATGCTAAAAAAGGAAGAGAATGGAAGCTATAGAAAGTAGCAAAGTAGGAAGGAAGAATCTCGCACACACAAGCTTCTCAGTTCCGTTCTGGTGTTAGTGGCCGCAATGTCATCTGATAAAGCCAAGTTTTACACTTGTTTGCACCAGGGCTGACCTTGGCATCTTATGGCAGGCACCAAAAGAGTTAGAAACCTTCAAAATTTCCCTAGTGGGCACTGTTAGTACATAGGCCTGTTTGTTAGCCTGAGACAGGATTTTGGGTTTGACTTTGGATACTCGTACATCCTTGCTAATGTGTGAACAAAGAACCGAGGCATTGTGTGTTGCTTCTGCCCCACCAGATGGGTTTACTAGTATAATGAGAAAAGATAAGGGATAGAATTAAAAGCATTAATAGGTATGGTAGTTTAATAGATGAGCATATACTAGAAGGCTGCCTGGCTTCTCTCTCAAGCCAAAGTCAAGCAACAGTTTGGGAGGGGAAGGGAACAGAGGCATAAGAAACATGAAAAGCCAAAGAATAGCCTGGCCTTGGTCAGTGCATAACCTTACTCCTAACATGAGACACAAAAGAGGTGGTACCAAGTTGCCACACAAATGTCCTCCAAAATGGACATGCCCATGAATTGCAAGGGGTGGAAGCAGGTTTGTGTCTACATTGGTGCGATCTTAAAATTTGCTGCCTGTTTACACTGGCCGCGAGTTCTTGCGCAAGTATACTGACGTTCTAATGTATGAATTCAGTTCTTCTTGCACAAGAACTCTGATGCTCTCACTCAGGAATAAGCCCTCTTGCACAACTGTTTTTGCGCAAGAGGCCAGTGTAGACAGGCAACATGAATTTCTTGCGCAAGAAAGCCCTATGGTTAAAATGGCCATCAGAGCTTTCTTGCACAAGAGAGCATCTACACTGGCATTGATGCTCTTGTGCAAAAGCACATGCTAGTGTAGATGCTCTCTTCTGGAAGAGTTTTTGCACAAGAACTCTTCCGCAAAAGAGTTCTTGCACAAGATCATGCCAGTGTAGACGTAGCTGCAGGTATATTGGGCCCTGTTAAGAAGGGGGAAGTGGGCATGGGGACATGGGTAAAGGCTCTGCAGGATCAGCGCTAGGAACGAAACTCAGGGAAACAGACTCTGCTGGCATATAGAGTGATGGTTATGCTTGCTTGGAACCAACCCCAATTAACATTGCATCACCTGCACATTAGACTTCTAGTCTTCTGCTTTCTGTCTGTGTGACAAGAACCCGGGGACAAGGGGTGAAAGGAAGGCTCCTTGACAAGCACTTTGATATCTAGACACTGGTAAGTGGGACATGACATGATGGGAAAGTTTTTGAAGGATGGTGGCAAATTCTATGCCTACTGCACCTTTCGACAGCAGTTTGACCTAGTCTTTTAGCAGCGGGAGTGAGAGACATTCCAAAATAGATTAGCCTGACCAAATGCTCCTTCTTCAGAGATTCCAGCCATATTTGATTTTCCAAATGGCACTGATATTATACTATACATCAGTTACATGTTTGATTTGTACATCCTTAGCAGATACACATCTCTCGTTCCCAGTCAAAAGCCAGTGTGCTAATGTATTTACCGTGTCCATTGGAAAACATGCCATACAGCCAATACCTTTTTTCCACAGGTGAAAAAGGTGGCTAGGAATGACAACACAGAAGCAGAAGAAGCTATAGCAGAAACAGGGGCCTGTCTCTTTCTAAGGCACTTTCATAATGAACGTCACCAGAGAATCCTTTTTTCCCCATCCCAGCTCCTCTTCAACCAGTGAAGATTTGTGGATGTGGCAAAGGAATTTAGATTTCAAGGTAAAGTTCTGACCCCTTCTGTAATGGGGTCAATTCCCCAGCACGGTGCCTTCAGCTAGTTGCCTTGGGGAATTAGCTCGTTGTTGTTGGGCGCCTTCCTCTGGCGGGTATCTCCCCGTGCTGTTCTTTCACCATGGTGTCCTCTTCAGAACACTGCCCTCCAGCAGTGCCCAATCCAGTCTCTCTGCGCCCCCTTCCGGGGGAGAGGGAAGAGGTTATTTACTCCACTCCACACTCCAGGGTCCCCCCTACTTTCCAAGGCCCCCAGTTCTTCTCCCAGGGAACACCCAGTTCCCCTGCACCCACCTTGCAGTTCCCTTGACCCACTGCCAGTTTTCCTCTATCCCCTCCCTCCGGGACAGACTGCAGTCTGTAATGGCCACTCATCCCGGGCAATGAGGTGTGGACCTGCTGCCCTTTGCCTAACGTGGCTGCCTCTCACAGCCTGGCCTCCCATGGGTGCCTCTCACAGCCCTAGTAGCTTCAGGCCTTGCAGCCTGGGGCTTACTTGGCCAGAGACTCCCCAGCCCTGCCTTCCTTCCCCAGCACTGCTATATCTCCAGGAAGCCTCCCCCTTCCCTAGCAGTCAGGTCCCTACTGCTCTCCGGCCAGAGCAGCAGTCAGTTGTCCCCTCCTTCCAGGAGTCCTTTATGTAGCCCCCAGCTGGGCCCTCATTAACAGAGCTGCCTCAGCTGGGGCTTCACTTCAACCTTCAGTCAGGGCTGGGGTTTTTCCCTTAAAGAGACAGTGCAGGGGAAACGCCCCATCACACCATCACATAGACCTCCTTTAGGCTGACTTACAGATCAGAATTTACATTTTTTTTCTTGAATTAAGCGGAGAGAGATGCAATATCGATGCCAAATGCACATTCTGAGTGTGAGGAGTATAGCATAAAAGAATCCAGGCACTTCCAGTACATTTAGAGCTGGGAACAATCAATTCAGAGGCAGCAAATATAGCTGCTATTGTAATACTTGCCAAGAAACAAAATTCCACTGAGCCATATTCTAGTACCAACTAAGTCATTGGCAAAACTTCCAGGGACTTTTAGAGGGAAAAGATTTGACTCAGTATTTTTTTTTACATTTCTTGTAAACAAAAAAAGCATTACTGAGCAAAAATAAATCTTATGCTGCCAGACTGGTCCTTTTATCCACCAGCGTCTGCTCCAAACCTGAACCTCCCTGAGAAGAAGAAAAAGTTACCTTACACATTCATTACCTTGCATGTTCCACGCAGCAACAGAGGGCCACATCCTGCCTTTCAAATGGGTTTGACATTTGAGATGAATAGTTTTCACAGCACTAGTCTATACAGAAGGTCCTCTCTATGTCTCTCAGGATTCCTGGTGCTGTAGGATTTTCTGCATTGTAGGATTATACTAATTAAGAGTTTTGTCTCCCAGGATTCTCTTGCCTACAGCAGTGAAGATTGTCTTTGATTTGCCTGGTATCCTTTAATACTAGATGCAAAATGAGATGATGAACCTGATTATCAGTGCTTGGCTAATGCAAATAGAGGAACTACCTCCTTGAAGCACAAAGGTAACTATGTAAAGATTCATTTTCATTCCCTTTTACCATAAACTAATGTAGCTGGGAAGGAGGAAATGCCACATGAAGCAATTGTTTTCCCTTGAACCTCTGTCCTTGGTCCTGGAGGACACAATGGCGAATACAATTTAGTTTTGGTTTGGTCTGCTGTCTACTTTCCCACTCAAAAAAACCCAAAAACCAAACAAAACAAAAAATCTACACACTCTGCCCTACATAGTGTTTCAGATGTGACCTGAAGAAGAACAAGGAAAATGGTGAGAAATGGAAGAATGAAGTAGGCTATCAGAAGAAATGGATTGCTTTCTTTTTGCTTATTTTCATTTCATTGTCTTCCTGCTCCTGTAGAGTGATAATCCCATTAGACCTCTCTTTTTGGTTTAAAAGAAGCCACTTCTACTAATTCCCTGCCTCCCTCTCCTAGACACACAAGAAGTCAAGAAACCATTGCTGCTGTTCTGTCCTATGTAGAATTGAAGGGTGGTTTAGTGTTCACATCCCAAGACCAGGAGATGAAGGACCTTTTCATAACTCTGCTGTTTAGCTGAATGATCTTGAATCTCATCTGTATTTGAGGGTATATTATTTGCCTTACTCTAATTTTAGAAGGCTTTATTTTTTATTGTTGGTGAAACACTTGGAGATCATCACAGAGAAGGTGCCATGGGAAAACAAAGTATTTATCGCTGAGCAGATGTGTTTCTAGTGGAATCCCACAAGGATCAGTTCTTGGTCCTACAGTGCTATTTAATGTTTTTATCAATTACCTGGAAGAAAACACCAAATCATTGCTAATAATTTTTGCAGATGACACAGAGATTAAGGAAGCAGTAAATAATGAAGAGGAGAGGTCACTGGTACAGAGTTATCTGGTATGCTAGGTAAGATGGGCACAAGCAAGCAAATGTGTCTTTTAATATACTCAGCTGTAAAGTTATACAAGTAGGACTAAGGAATGTAGGCTATATGTACATGATGAGGAACTCTGAAAAAGCTCATGGTGCATAATCAGCTGAAAACATAAGTATCCAATGTGTTGCCATGGCTGAGAGGACTAATGCTGTCCTTGGATTTCTGAGCAGGGGAATTTTGAGGAGGAGTAGAGAGGTTATGTTAGCTCTGCATTTAGCACAGGGGTGACCACAGTTCTGATGTCCAAAATTCAAGAAGAAGGTTGATAAATTGGAGAGGGTTCAGAGAAAAACCACAAGAATGATGACAGGAATGGAAAATATGCCATATACTCAAGAAGCTCTATTTGTTTAGCTTAATTAGAAATGGTTAAGGGATGATTGGATCATAGTTTGTATACCTAGATGAGAACAAAGTTTGTATAGCTAGATGAGAACAAAGATTAGGCTCTTAAATCTAGCAGGCAAATATATAACAATTCAGTGAATGGAAATTGAAGTTAAATTCAGACTGAAAGTTAGGCACAACTTTTCTTAATAGTTAATTAACCACAGGAAAAATGTACCAAGGATAGTCGTGTATTCTCCATCATTACACATTTAAAAATCAAGATTGGATATTTTTCAAAGTGGTATTCTCTAGTTCAAACAGATGTTATTTTGGGGAAGTTTCATGATCTGATATGCAAGGTGTCAGATTATTCTGACTGTAGATTCTGTGAATCATCACAGTGGTGCAAGGTCAATTCTAAATGTTTAACTCAGTTGATACAAGAGTGGGAGAGAACTGTGATGTCCCATGGAAGTTCCCCAGGTACAGTTCCTGCATCATAGAGGACGACTGAAAATTCATTAATTTTAATCAAGATTCTATAAATCTCACTTTAATAAAGCTCTCAAAGCAATATAGAAAAGCCATTTCTTGGGTATATTGCTCCTGGAGTAGTTCAGCAAGTTTCCCTTAAGCTTAGCACAAACTAGGGATGTTAAATATCGATTAATTGAATAGTCAAGTAACCTCATGAATTCTTACCAATTAGTCGACTATTCTGTAGTCCCCGGGGGTGGGTCTGGCAGCAGGTCGGGGCGCCAGGCAGGAGCTGGTCCACGAGGGGAGCCAGTTTAAAAACCATCTCCTCTTGCGGACCGGCTGCTTGTTGCTCTGTGCTGCTGCCTCTGATAAAGAGGTGGCAGTGCAGGGTGGTGGCAGCTCCTGTCTCAAGTGAGAGGGGTCTGAGCTCCCGGACCCAGCATGAACCAAAACTGAACCAGGCTGCCTGTCCACCCAGCTCCTAATACAATTTAAATGCAGGGCCATAGTGGGGGTAGGTCCCAGACCTGGCGTGAGCCAGAACTGAGCAAGGCTGCTGGCCAGCCTGCTAAAAAAATTTCTGGTTGGGGAAGAAAGGGGGAAATGTGTGTAGTCTATAGTTTTAACCTATAAGCTTTTGCTTATCGGTTAATCAGTTAATCGTCTACACTATTACATTCTCACCACAGACACATTTAAAACTGCAAATTGTGGCTAAATTCTGTGGCTAAATGTCAGATCCTCTTTTAAAAAAATGTATCTTTGAAACAAAATATCAGGTAAATAAAATTTCTCTACCATCTGACTCATCTGGCAAATGGAGGTTCTACCCACATACAAATGCTGCCTGATCAGAACTGAGTCTCTCAGCAATTAAGTAGCCTTCTGTCAAACTGAGATTTCCACAATTGCTAAGCCATTATTTACTTGGAAAAGGCCTGTTTTTTTCTCCTGACTTGATGGCTTATCAAAAATCTACCTATGCTTTAAATGTTACATATTGGGTGACATCCCTGGACTTCTGATTTGAAATGTTGGCAGTGCTTTAAGTTATGAAATGCAGTTTGCTAATTGTATCCTAAAATAAACAGAGACAAGAACTATAGTCTGGGTTTAGCCATTTGCCTCCAGAAGATGAGCAATGGAAGAGCATTCAGGAAACAGGTTAATTTAATAATGGGGAGATTTTTTTTTTTACAGAAGTGTCTAATGGAGGTAGGTATCCAGCTCCCATCAAGGAGATTATTTGGTGAGACTGAGTGATAACATGGAGGGTTATTGTAATGCGTTCAGTGCCTTTGGTCTAGCTGGTAGTTTAGCAGAATGGAATGTTCTGTGTAATATTCCTGGTTAACCCATAGAACTCAACTGATGAGATGTCACATAGTATTACAATATTAGGAGTGGTCATTTACATCAACTGCACAGGCAAGTGATAGGTAAGGACAGCTGGAAAGTTGGGTGGAAGAGGAGATTGGTGCAGATATAATCTTCCTTAACTGTTATCTGGTCATGGAACAGACTGGAGGAGAATTTAGAGAAGGAGTAGCATATTAGAGGCAATGCCTATCCCTCTTAAGCACAGTTTAGCCGTTCCCATCTTTGATTTCCCCTCCGTCTTGTAGAGTGGTGCTCAAGGGAGAGGTTAGCAGAGTAGTTCCTTGGGAGACAGAGAGGAGAACCTCATGCAGACAACACACCCAAGGGTTAGAGAGGGGGCTGAATGTCAAGTTGGTGAGGAGTTGTTGTTTTTTTCCATTTATAGTCAACAGGGTGGAAAGTTAGTATCTTACTAAACAACCTGAAAATCATTTGGTTTGTAACCCATGTCAGTGCGTAGTTTAAAGGGGGAGGGTACAAAGTCAACTGATTTAGATTGATAGGAGATTGGAATGGTTTGGTGATGAGCACAACTGGAACACAGATATAGCTTTTGGCGGTTACAATTGACACTGAGCAGGTAGGTTGAGTTCGTTCCAGAGATGAGTGATGGATCTGACTGACTCTGAGATGTGAAGGATTTTAATATGATTGAATAATGAGAAGGAAGAAAGAGTGTGAGATTTTGAGATCTCAATGAGCGTGCAAGTGGCAGGTAACATTGACTTTGAAATGTAGGGAAGTGCTGAGTCATTTTTGCATTGCGCCATGAGCTCTCATAGAAAATATTTTCCAATCTCTGAGTCAAAGTGATGAAGCCTTTACACAGATAACTGGGGAGAGTTGTTGCCATTTTGCGAAAACGTGTTACATTGGGGTGAAAGGAACTTAAATTTTTTGCAGGTACTGTCCTATTGCAACCCAGATCCCTTCCAGCTCTTTTAATAGCTCCCTGCTGGCTTTTGCCACAGCTTAGCCAGTTCTTGCCAGAGCTGTGGGGTACACCCCTTACTTTCACCTCTGTGTCACATTCAACACAATTTTGGTTAGAAACCGAAACTGAGAAAGTGTTTTGATTCTCCCATTCATAATGAACGTTTGTTTCATTTGTTTTTGTAATTTTAGAGTATAAAATAGAAAAAAAATTAAAAGTCATAATTGAAACAAAAGGGTTAGAGGTTGTCAAACAAAACGTTTCAGTCTACCTGAAAGGAAGTTTTCAATGAAATTTCTGTTCACAGGAAATTACAAAATTGTTTTTTCATTTTGGAATAAAAGAAAATTCAAAACTGTGAAACTCCCCCATGAAAAATCTGGTTCCCATGCAGCTCTGCTCCAGATCTCCTCTTGGGGAGCTGCTTCCCCTGTAGCCTTGGTACTCACTCCCTGCTCTGAGTCTATAAAGCAGGAAGCAGTTTGCATGCCAGCACTGCAGCGTAACTGTGCTGGGGGGGGGGAGGGGGCATATCAGCTTGATCTGAGCATGCCATCCCCAGTTCCAAAACCTCAATAACATGCAGTTCTATCATTATTTTAGAAGTGCAAGAATGACATAAGGAGAATCAGTTGCTCTTGCTGGGAAGCTCCTATTACTCTCATTCCTTCCACCTTAACAAAACAAAACAAGAAATCATGAGCCTTTATTTACATTGGGAATTCTACACTGGTTACAGCTGCCGTAGCTGCACTGGTGCTAGTCCCTAATATAAACAGCCAAAGCTGCTTATAAGACATGATTTGCCCCAGTGCAGTTTGTCCCAGTTTCAAAGAGGGATACATTGCACTGGTACAAATCACTGCCCAATGCAGCTACATCAAAGGTTGAATCCCCTGTGTATCCAGGACATTTTACGTTATTGTCACTACTATCAACTCCTACACTTTGATTGGCAAAGGAACATCACATGGGATTTCATCACCAGAGCATCCCTAGAATGGTCTCTGCCTCTGCTCTTTCTGCAAAGCCCTTCTCATACACAACGACTGAGAGATTAATTTTCTGAGACCAGCGTGTTCAGAAAAGGACGTAATAACTAACATCCCCTTCCCACCCCCATCTGCTTTCTCCAGGTGTTCACACAGACCAGGAGAATCAACTTGGCTCCCTGCGTTCCTGCATAGTCCTTTGCTGCAGATGAAGACATGAACGTTTCCAGAGGTGCTGAGTGCCTAGAGCTCCCATTGACTTTAGGTGGAATTTACATGCTCAACATCTCTGACCACTGGGGCCTCTGGGAGCATTCTGATGTTTTCCTGCTGCAGGGCACCATACTGGGATAATTCTTTGGACACAAGTTAAAAATATCAGAAACCATCAAATAAAGTTTCTCCCCTTCCTATCCTTCTCTCCTCCTCCCACTCCCTCTTGCTGCCTATTCTGCTGGATTTCCAGAAGGGGGAGGGGAATTGCTTGTGTGCACATCAGTGAGCCCTACCCAAGTGGGATGTGTTGCCCCCTTTAAGAAAATGCTAGCAGTCCCAGAGGAAGGGGGGGTTGCTAAAAATATCATCTTATGCGGTGGGAGTAATTGACAAGCACGCTGTGACTTGGAGCAGGCGGGGTGGGCCAGTTCCTGCTACTGCTGCTGCCTCCATCTCTGCAGTAAGTGTGCTGCAGTCTCCCCCCCCCCCCCCCCCCCCCCCCCCTTCTCTCCCCCCCCACTCTGCACTCAGTCTCCTCAGGCCGCCCATGCTGCAGCCGGATCCAGCAGGCATGCTCACCTTCTTCCTAGTGTCTGGTGGCTCCATCTGGCTGTTTATGGGTAAGTGCTTCTCTAGCTCTCGCCATTCCCCCTTGATGTCACCTTTTCATCCCTTCCTCTGCATTTATCACTATTTCCACCCTCTCTGTTCTGTATTATTTTTCATCCTCTCCTTTTTAATGAAATCAGAATTAGGCTGCATGAGTGTTACATCAGCAGCGGGGATGCTTCTCCAGTCTAGCAAGAGAGAAATGATAGCTCAGGACCTGTACAAATTAGGCCCTTTGTGAAATGACCTCTGTCTGTGTATCAGTCTTTGCTCTGTTTCAGCTACTCAGCACATACGTTCCTTCTCTCTGCCCTTCCCCCTCCCACAGCAGTTCAGTAAGTTTATGTCAGATGCCTTTGGAGAAAAAGGGCAGAGAGAAACATGCAGTTAAAAGCTGAGATGGTTTAAATCCATGGATGAATATTTAATATTGTGCTGCATACTCACAGTCTGAAAACAGCGCAGTAAAATATTCATGCAGCTTGATAAAGTAATTATAGCTGTGTGCTCAATTGAAAAGATTACATAATTCCTCTCCAGTGATCTCACGGACTCATTTAGCTAGGTCTGTTCTTTGTATTTTTGTTCGGATAGGGCTGTTTCTCGTGTGTGTGCGTGCATGCATTTGTGTGTGTGTGTGTGTAAACATATATACAAGTATCGATCTAGAGAGAATATATACCATATTGTTTTGTTTGAAAGGAGTGATGACCTAGAATGTTTGATCAGGAAGAAGAATTACTGCATCTGTGAACTAGGTGTTCTTCTCTTAAAGGCTTAGTTTTAAATGGTTGTAATCTGCAACATAGATTCAATATAGAGTACTCCAAATGTGTGTGTTTGTGGGGAAAGGAAAGCTAAATTCTAATACATGTGCTTTAATTTTCTTACTAATAATATACTTCTCTTTAGCCAAATACAGTCATTAGGAAGAAATGCAAAGAGGGAATGGTTTTTAAATGTAACCTCTCTTTGCAGCATTGAGTTAGATATTCGAACAAAAGGCACCAGAAATGACATAGCATGCTGTAGTTGTTAGTGCTCATATTTACTCTGCTTCTGTGGTTTCATTTTTTGCAAGAGAATATATTAATGCTGAAACAAGTGAGTGTCTAATATCACTAGCCTAAATTTTTCCCTCGCGTATTTTCTGGCTACTTCCATTTAAATTAGCGAGTCTGCATCTACTTATACCAGGACCCTTAACCTACTTCCATTGAAGTCAGTGGCAGAGCTGGCCTAGTGTTGAATTTGGCCCATTGGAAATTGCATTTGTGTATCCAAAGGCAGAATTTGGCATAATGGCTTCAGGTGAAACATACAAGGCTATGCTAGGGCTGCACTTGTTTCGTAGGCCCAAAGACTTCCCTGAGTTACACTCTCGAATTCATTGGCCTATTACAGCGTAGCCCTGAGATACACTCCTGAATTTACAGGAATAGAACAGAATTTGGCCTGTGCTGTGAAAGCACATGCTGTGCAAGCCTCTCCAGCCCATTCTCCATATCATCTCACAGACTGATCAGAAACTTGGGGTTGTGCTCCACCACGTTGGGTGTCACTGTGCTCAGTGCAGGCTCGTGTCCAAATATCTTTCACTTGTGAGTGGTGAGATTTGAGCCTGTCTGCGTAGTAACGAAAGGCTGCTGCTTGAACTCACTCTGCCTTGTAATCCCCCGGCTATTTTTATCCAACATTTTGACCTCACATGAATACTGGGCTTTTGAAAGGACGAGGCAGTTTTGTTGCCCCTTTGCTTATACCACCACGGAGAAGAAATAGAAGCGGAGATTCTCAGTAATCACTAGTAAGATCATTTGTATCTGTATGTAACTTCAGATAAAAAAATGGGTATAAATGTCTGAATGGCATTGATCATAGTGTCTTAGCATTGGAGCAGCTGCATCATTGCTTGGTGGTCTGTAATGTGTGTACTCATTTTTCTAGCATGGATTCCCCTCTTAGGCCACACTCAGAAAAAAGCAGGATTAGCAGATAGGCTGATTCACCTATTACCAACACTGTAGCCCAGAGCAAATGCTCAAATTTGTTTCCCTTAAGACTTTCAATCGTAAAGTAAGAGTGGTCATCACTAGGTTAGGCTAATCTGCCGGGCTATGTGGGCTTTTTAATCTATAACATGTTATAGGAACAACTGTAATGAAGCAATTGTAATGCTATTTTTAAATACCAGAGAAAGTGATCCAAGAAAAAAGTAACATTATTTTTTACAAATGGTTTCCTATAATTAGTACTAGCTTTCCATTATTGTAATGACTAGTCTAACCATAGTGCTTAAGTCTCAGAGGGGTAGCTGTGTTAGTCTGTATCGGCAAAAGCAACAGGGAATTCTGTGGCCCTTAAAGACTAGGGCTGCGTCTAGACTGGCCAGTTTTTG
>JANRFK010006688.1:23095695-23118387 GCA_030068395.1 Apalone spinifera
CAATCTAGACACGCTTTTGCGCAAAAAAGCCCCAAGCGCTATTTTCACGATCGGGGCTTTTTTACTATTTAGTAAATAGTACATACCCTCTTCCTCCTAACACTTCCCTCCTGCTGCAAAACACCTCTTTCACTGCATTCAGGACATCCACAGCCCACAGCCCCAACCAGAGACCTCACCCCCTCCAGCAGGCCCCAAGGTCAGCCCAGTAAAAATGATGATTGAATGAGGATGAGGAGAGCGAGTGATAGGATGGGGGAGAAAGTAGGGGAGGGCTTGGAGAAGGACTAAGGCATGGGCAGGGCCTCACAGGAGGGGCAGGACAAGGGTGTTCGGTTTTGTGTAAGTAAAAAGTTGGCAACCTGCACCACTATAAACCTGCTATTAATGGCAATTGCACTTGTATTCCTTAAGGCAGCAGAGAGGATCGCAGAAGGGATACAGGATGGTGTTGATTAAAGCTGCTACATTTTTTATAGTCACCATTCAGAGTAAAACCACAGTTCAGAAAATGCGTGAGCAGGCAATTACAACAGCTTCATGTGATGTGGTTACACTGAACAATTCATCAGAAAAATCTCACTTAAGAGGGAAATTTAAAACATGTAAAAAAAGTTTTAGCTATTTTCCCTGCCACAGTGACACACAGAGGAGGAACATATGAAGGTCATAGATTTTAAGACCAGAATGGACCATTAGGTCATCTTAGTCTGACCTTCTGTGTCTCACAGGCAATTAAATATCACCCTGTATTGAGTCCAATAACTTGTGTATCTTCCAGAAAGGGTATACCCTCCAATCTAGATTAGGAATGTAAAATCCCTGAATCTTACCTCTGGTGAAGGGACAGTGCAGGTTGGACCTCCCTGGTCTGGCACCTTCAGGACCTGACCAGTCCTGAACGATGCAGTTTGCCAGACCAGGGGAGGTCAACGCCATCCTCCCTGCTCCTGCCCTGCCCAGAACTCCCAATCCCAGCAGGGCTCCTACCTGCCGGCCCTTCTGCCACTGGACTCCCAGCCAGTGGGGCTCTCAGACCAGAGTCCAGTTTAGAGAGGTTCAGGCTGTACTCTGGTGAAAGACATTGTAACAAGAAGCAGTAGCAGGTTCTCCACTATCCACTGAAATCACTAAGAACTGAAACCTTGAACACGGCACTGCAGCAATGAGTGAAGGCCATGGCAAGCAGTGGAAGAGATGGCAATGACAGTATTGAAAAGCAACAGGACCCAAAGGTGCATAGCAGCAGTCCCCTGCTGCTCTCCCGCCCCGCTGGGGCTAAAGATGAACACCTGATCACACTTCTGGTCTCTGGGCTGTCACTGGCCTTGAACAACAAACCATAAGTGAGGCAGAGGGCAACGGAAAGTGGCATGTTAAAAGGATCGTTGTCCATTGGACTGTCACATCACAACATGGGAAACTGAGGAAAAGGACACTTCCCATGACACTGTGGGGTTGGTGTTTACTTATTGTTTGTATACATTAGAGTCACTGCCACTGTGATTTCCCAGTGTCATGCTACGCCCCTCTCTTTGTAAGAAAAGCTTTCTTTTTTTATTCACAGACTCAGTGCTTATGAGTGGGGAAGTATTACTACCAGAATTGGTGTTTAGTTTTCCCTGATTTCTGGGTTGAGGACTGAACCAGTTTTGTTTTGTAATTTTAAGAGGACTCGCTGGATATTGAAACTGGCCCTTAATGCTACCAGACAGAAGAGTTACATTTTGGGGGGGCTTGTCCTGAATCCTGGGTCAGCACTCCTCCTGAGTACAGCTTCAATCAATTATTAATTTGGGAATGCACGTTTTCTATATACCGAGGAAATTACAATTTGCATAAAGACTCTGCACGAGTTGGAGAAGTGGTGTGAGGGAATGAACATGGACCCTAAGAAATGCCTTCCAGTAACAGGCACAGCTCAGGCATTTGAAGAGGGCTGCTGTACAGGCAGCCACAGAATGCTTGATCAAGTGCAGAGTGCGTGGCCGCAGGGTTATGAGCAAGATGTACCTCACTGAGCATGCTGCCAGTGATACGGGAACCCTTGCATGTTCCAGCTGTGATCAGCAGGGAGTGGGCGTCCTGGGCGAATTGGTAGCCTCTGAGAGCTCACCACTTCCTGCCCCAGTGAAGAGTTTTAAAAAATGTTGACCTTCTCAAGGAAAGATCCTTCCTGATATGCTGGGTTTGTTGAGCTTTGGCCCCACAACCCCAATCCCTGAGGGCTGCCACTTCTCCTGATGTGTTGGCCTCAGTTTTGGGGCAAGCATTAGAAAATGTTGCACAGCCCTGTCCCAGTGTTGTCAAGCCCTATTGAAAGTTAAAGGATCTTCTCTGGGGACATGGCCGCAATACCTCGGCATGAGGGGTTTGAACCTCTGTTGGAACCCACCACTGAAACACTGCAGGAATGGCCAGTACCAGATGCAGAAGATGAGTGCAGGTGTCCAGGAGAGAGCCTCATGGACCCAGTGGTAGACATAGCTTGTACCCAAAGCTCAGTAACCCTGAGGGCAGTGTAAAGGATTGCCAAGCGGTCCTCAATTACCAAAAACTGATCCTGACTGAGTTTTGAGTTCAGAGAAGGACAAAAAAGTCCCAAGTCACTCTCAATTGAGAAGAGGGGAAAGAGAAAGAGGAAAATCAGGCTCCCAATGAGGTTTGTGAAGCCCTACGGTTTGGCCAGCAAGTGAAGCATCCATGGAACCACCTAGGGGACTGATGGAGAGCACCAGAGTGAAATTTGCCCAAGAATTGCAGACTTGATAAACCAGGTAGCTAAATCAAGGGACTTTAGAAGTGGTAGAGTCTGTTTAAAGGAGGGGCCCTCGAAGGAGTGCCAAGCCCCCATGGAGTCAAAACCTTACCCACCAAAGTACAGGGAAAGTTGACTATTCTAGCTGCTAATGAAACAAGCTAGGATGTTGTGAAACAAGGGAAGATGGTAGCAAACCTCTCTGAGCCAGACCAGGGGAGGTCAACCTCTTTGAGCCAGAAACTGTGTGAGAATTTTAGTGTGAAGGCCAGGTGCCCCTACATACCCTGCAAATTTTAATTTTGGGGATTCACTGGTGTCTGGGGAATGGAAGGGCTGTCTGAGGAAGAAACTTTTTCAACAATCCAAGGTGTTCTCCTGGCACATATGGGATGTGCCGATTTCTCAACTGATCTGATGGCTGTTTGAATGCTTTTGCCTTTCCTATTGATATTACAAATCTATTCAAATAATGAAAAAAAAGGGAAGGGATTAGCCGACAGATGGTAAACTGAATTAACTGAATACAGCTGAAATTCCAAAGCTGACTTGGGCTTATGCCAGGAAAACACAGAACTACAACAGTGCAACAATGAAAACATTATCATTGATTATTAATCCACCACCTCCAAACCCTGCAGAACCACAAGCTTCAGCCATTCTTCATACTATGGAGCAGCTGTTTGGGGCACTGAGAGAGCCTCTGTAGCAAACAGCATCATCTCTCCCTTTTCTCGATGCTTTGCTGAAACCAGCACCTGGGCAACTTGCAGCTGGTTAAAGCTGAGGCCAAGCAGGATTTTGGGGATGCTGGTAGATAGAGGGAAACACTCTGAAGAATTTGCCTTCTTTATAGCATGCCCCTCCTCCAGGGCATCTGTCCTCACCATGTTCAGGTCCGTCCTTAGATGCACAAATACCTTGGCAGCAGAAAAGTTTCCCCTTCCACCTGTGACTGGCCAGAGGTTTATCCCCCATCCTATCTGACACAGGCCAAGCCATGCAGACCAATAGGTTTGATTATTGCAATTAATTGGCCCTGTCGTGGCACATGCTGCAGCTTCTCTGAGTCTGTCACTGGGTGCAAGGCAACACAAAGCTAGCTCAAGTGGATATGTGAAGATTCCCTCATCCTGGGTATGGGGTGTCACTATATCCCCCCTATTCACCCGGCACTAGTGTAGGGAGAGTGGCTGGCAGAGAGGGGTGTGTCCAAAGTACCTCTGTTTTCTGACAATCTGCAGCTGCCAGAATGGCCCATGTTAGAGCAGCCTCAAGCAGCCCTATTTTAATTCACATAGAAGGCCAAATTGACACCATCTAGCCCTGCCAAAGTTCCACCTAGCATAGATGCTGAAACTAGAGAAACGGAGAGTGCTGCAGTATCCCCTGACTAGAAGGGGTTTCCATTTTATCCAGGGTTTACAGTTTGGTACAATGTCTGCCCGCCCCCGCACTGTAAAATTGTTTCAGTGCCTTTCCCAATTGGATAAAAATACAGCAGCTCATTTGCTTAGCAGCACTGGGTGAGCAAACTTAGCATCCTGCCACTCTGCTTGCTACCTTAGCTCCCCATTGCATACAGAATCCAGGTCAAGGTTTCTGTCCTGTTATTTGAAACTCTCTGTAGGATCCAGCCTGAGGTGACCTCGTGCTCTGTAGCCAGGATGACACACGACACCTGTGTTGTTCTGGGGCTGTGACACGAGATGAATAGGAGACTTGAATGCAGCAGGCAGAACTGTCACCCTGCAGGACTTAGGCCAGGGTGGGCAATAGTTTTTGATGGTGGGCCACTCCCAAGAATTTGGAAAGTGGTCGAGGGCTGCACCCTTCCATGATATTAATAGAGGAGGTGGGGGGTCTGGGATGGAGGTTGTGTGCAGAAGGGAGCTTGGGGTAAGGGAGGGAGTTTGGATGAAGGAGGCAGTTGTGACCTAAGGCACTGGACTGAGGTACAGGGGGTTGAAGTGTGATGTAGGGCAGGAAATTGGGGTACAGGAGAGGTGCAGGGATTTGGGTTGTGAGCTAGGGCAGGAGGGAACTGTGATCTGGGGCAGGGGATTGGGGTGCCAGATCTGGGAGGGGATATGGGTACAGGAGGGGAGCAGAGGGTTTGGGTATGTGGAATAGGGGACAGGAGTGGGGGCAGAGGGTTGGGGAAGGGAGAGGTTGTGGTGCCAGAGGCAGGTGCTAGCCAGGAGATTTACCAGCCAGCAGCTGTTCCTGAATCAGCCTCCCTGCCAGCAAGTGTTCCCTCTAAGATGAGCAGCAGCACAGCTTCCCAGGCGATTAATCATCCCTGCCCAGTCAGAGGCTCAGGGCTCCATGAAGGGAGCTGACTGGGCGGGACTGATTAATCACCTGTGAAGCTGCCTGCAGTTTAGAGGGAACACTGCTGCTTGCCTTGCCCCCACACAAGTAGCAGCCATGTGCTTTGGATCCCCTTGTGCTTCATGGTTGCCTGTTACTGAAATAGACAGCTCCCATTGGCCAGTTTCTGGCCAGAAGCCAGCCAATGGGATTATACTGGGGGCAGGAGCAGCTCCTAAAGTCTTCCCCCCTATCATCCGGACTCAGGTTTTTAAAGAAAAACTGCCCTGTAGCTGCATTTCTGAGTGGCATGTGGTTTGGGGCAAGGCAAGATGAGAGCTTGTCTGGGGCTCCCCGCAGCATCCGCAGACTGGATCCGGTGGCTTGGCAGGCCAGATCCAGCTCACAGACCATATTTTGCCCAGGCCTGACCTAGGCTGTGGAACTCATGCATGGAGGACTAGAATCATTACAGACCCTATCCTATCACATTTGCAAGTCAATCTACTAATTGCCTCTTGAACTTAGCTTCCTTCAATATGCCCTTCCCACAGATGCTCTGCTCACCTGTGTGTTCTCTCTCTCTCACTCTTGCTCTCTCTCTCTCTCTCTCTCTCCTGCCAGTGATGAAGGAAAGAGGAGAAAGAGAGGACAGGGGGTGGTGTCGTTTTTATTTTTAAATGCTTTGCAGTGCCCAGATACTATGGTGATGGGATCTAAATAAGTGACTCAATAGATCATTCCATCAGTACTATTCCAGCTGTCATAAGGCTGAAGCAGTTTGAATCAAGTCTCCAGTCTGCTGCTGCTGTTTCTGCAGTGCCTTCTGGTGCTGCAGAGTTTGTGCACCGAAAAGAAAGAACAGGTCAAAAAAGAACTTCTAAGTTGTGCCCCTATAATGGAGGGGAGAATTGTGTGGGGTGCTCTGGTAAGCAAAAGGATCAAGTGACCACAGTTTTTTCTCTCGTGATCCTGTGACCAGGAGGCTTATTGCATGTTTATAAACAACACAAAGCCATTCATGCCATTGAGCACAATTGGCACTTGAGCTCCTCATCAAAGCAAGTAAAAGATGCATAGAAAGCAGTCGGTTTAAAACATGGGTGTAGTACTGTAAAAACCCCAACCTGAGATATGAGCTCCAGCAGCTCCTTTTTTGAAAGTCTCTGTGGTTCATGCTGGGCATGCACACTGGTAGAGGCTTTATTTCCTGGCATGCTGATTCGGCATGAATTTCCAAAAAGGCTCTTCTGGAGACCCTAAAGAACTTACCATTGTTAAAGAAAAGTATGTGATATGGGCAAATGCTTTGATTGATCCTACTTGACTACCCGAGTCTTTTTTGACATTTATTGATGAGTGGGCACTGACTATTGACAATTTTTCTTTCATTATAAACATAATCATGGAGCCTTTTACCTGCAACACTTAGAAAACAAGGCCTTTGTTCATGGTGTAGAAACAAGGCCTGAAAGTTTTCTTTCCTTCCTCAAGTTTTTTCTTCTTTTTTTTAACATCAAAATGAAGATCTTGCTGCCTTGAACTTTGTTTGTAGAACTAGTGAAATATTGATTTCCCCAGAGTGGGATAGCTGAGAGATTGAGATAGGTAGGAATTTTTAATTAATATTTAAGGCGGATTTTTACTTGATTTTCAATTGGAGCTTGGTATCTAGCTGACCCAATTCCTTTGAAAATCTCTCCTTAGGACTCTGGGTTTTGGTCTGGTTTTTCTAAGACATTTTTAACTGCTACACCAGCTGTACACTTTAAAAAGTATTTGATGATGTCTTTGTTAAAAAATCAGCACTTCACTCCTCAGGTACTATGGGGTTAGCTCACAGTAAATGTCTATGAAACATCCCTCTCAGGAGGTCATACAACAAAACCATAGAAGATTAGACATGGGGGGCCATATTTTTAAAGGTATTTAGGACCCACTGGGATATTCAAAAGCACCTATGATTCAAAACTCATCCATCTCAATGGGAATTAGTTACTTAGGTCTATTTGAAAATCCTATTAGGTGGCCTAAATATCTTTTAAAAATATGACCAGATAGTCCTGAAATATCTACAGTAGAAAAGAACAAGCAAAATATTTTAAAATCTTTCATATTACTAACTGTTGTTATTTCAACATAAAAAAGAATGAAAAAGGAAATAAGGCCAGTTTTCCTTTGCATGTCAATCTAAACATTCCTCCTCACCTATAGGATAGAAATATCATTTCTGAAAACACTTGTTATTTTAGGAGACTCACCACACAGAAAGAGGAATCCCCAGTCAGGGAGGTGTGATTTCCAGTACTGGATGTGATAGCATTTCAAGGAAACTTGTGGTTCTCAGGATATCCACTTGCTCGCCTATCTGGTTCTTGTGTAAAAGACATCGTATTTCACAAATGTCATTTGTGAACTGTGACACACAGAGTCCACATCCAAAAATACTACATTCAAAAATAAAGTGGTAATACAAAGAAATAACTGGGTGAAATTCTGCTCTACAGAAATCCATGAAGTTTTGCTGTCGATTTCACTGGCGAGACCCGTCTCTGCAAAGTCATCCACTACTTCATACGCATTTCCCACGGTCACGGTCCTTCATAGCAGGACTCAACTTATTGCCTGGCACGCTTGAACTAAGGCAGTCCCAGGAGTTAACTTCCCTGCTCCAAATTGCTTTGCAACCGACCAAGAGCAGTTTGGAGCCGCCAACTTCTAGAGAGCGATTGCCACGTGCTTCTCTGCTAAGAGGGCAGCTCTCATTCTGGCGTCTTTACACCGCTGATCTGGGCCAGGAAGGTGCCTTTGTGCATCTGAAAGTCCTATAGCCTCTGCTTTTCATCCCACACTTGCATGATGATGTTATCCCACCATTCAGTGTTTTCCCTAGTCCAAAAGCAATGATTTACCCTATGCAGCTGCTCTGCAAATGCCAAAACAATTGTTGAATTGCTGCTATCTGTATCAGGCAGAATGTTGGACACCTCAGAGTCTTCCTCTGTCACCATTACTGCACTGCCATGTGCAATGTCCTCATGACACTAAGCAGGGCATTGGAGAGACGTGTAGGGTCCAACCCTTCTCACTACAGGTGACGGAGTGCACAGCAAAGAATGGTTATTGAAAAAAATGACACAAAGAAGCCAGAAGCCAGCTGCCAAGTAGGACACAAAGCAATGCATGATGGGACATTTAGCATGGTCCCAAGATGCACAGTGATCTGCTCTACCTTCCCACAACACTTAGCAACAGAAGGTGTTGCCATGCACTGTGGGAACATACCCACAATGCATTGCTCACATTGTCTATGATGATGACCCCAATGTGGACATGATCTGTTGCCAGAGGGGGCTAGTGTGAACAAGATTTTCTGATTTTTATTAATTCGATTTTTGGGTATCAAAAGAAGTTTAGTCAACAAAACTTGTTAGTGTAGACTAAGTCTTAGTTAGGACTGGTTTCCTTAAGTCCTCCAGACAGACTGCATCAGCAGACTTTGACTGAGATTATTCATTGACCTAGTTTGTCCTCTTGGGGTAGGATTTTTCAGAAGTACCTACAAGTGGGTGTACATCAGGAGTGGGCAAATATTGGTCCATGTGCCAGATCCAGTTCCCCCAGGTGAGCCCTGGTAGGCTGCCACCACTGTATTTATCTCTGCATCCACAGGTGCGGGCGATTGCAGCTCCCATTGGCCATGAATCACCAAAGGGAGCTGTGGGAAATGGTGTCCTTGTCCTTGCTGCTTCATAAATCCCATTGGCTGGGAATGTTAATCTGCTGCCAATGGGAGCTGCAATCATCCATTCCTGTGGAGGCGCAGGTAAATATAGTGGTGACGGTTCACCAGGGACTAACCCTGGTCAACTGTCACCATTTTATTGTCCACTCTGGTGTAGATACAAACTGGTACTGAAAAAACTAGATCAATTTTAATTCACCCCCTTTTCAGCACAAATCTGTGTGTGGACACTCGTTTCAAAATAAAAGTATTGTATTATCATATAGAATAATCAATTGCTTAACAATTTCAATTAATCTGAATGTGAAATAAGTGTCCACTAAATTACACCAAAATAATAAAATAATGACTGATATAATCATTTCGCTGGAAATTAATGGTGGAACCAGCTCTTTGGAGTGAAAATTTCATTGAAAGTCAGTGGGATTTGTGCTCTAATCACTGACACTTTTAAAAATTCCATCTTTAACTAGAAAAGGAAAAAAACCCTAACATCCATCCCAAATTTTAGACATCTGAAATATCCAAGATTGGAAGCTAATTGTTATTATACAAAACATGATTCCATGCCACACTGATGGGATAACTTTTAGGTGAAATTCACTATTATTATGGAAAAGGTCCTACAAAACTCAGTTGAGAATTATCAATGCCTTGTAAAATGTCTAAATCAGCTTTTAGAATTGTAGAACTTGGATTAGAACTGTTGAATTCTCTGGATTGGCTCACAAATTCTGTCCAAATGGTCTCATTCTCTATTATATTTTGGGGGCAGTTTTAGAGTAAGATTCACAAATCCTATTTAATTTTTACCAATTGGTTTTATCTCTGATTTTTCTATAAGGGCTCTCCCTGTGAACTGGGTTTCCTTTCCTTTAAGAAGAGAGCAGCAATGCAACTTGTCAGCTATTTGGCACATTTTGTCCCTTTAGTAAATGATTGGCGTTTTATAATTGGCCTGCTAGTTTGCCCTGACAAGACAGTAGGTTGAGAATGGCCTGGAATAGTCTTGCAGTTTAAAAAAAAAATCAAAACTATCCACATCCAGTTTGAGTGAACGAAAATAACCTTCCAACTGCACGGCACTGTAATGCTTGAGTCCTAATTTTATTTTTCCTGAAAGGTTTTTTTTGTTGTTGTTGTTATGTATTGAGAACAGCCTTATTCTGACTGGACTTTCCAGCCAGCTTTCTGGTTGATGATGATAATGTTAAAAAAAATCCTTTCACTTGACAGGCTGGTGAGGGTGGTGTGATACTGTGACCTGCCAACAACAATTCCGTCTTGTGTTTCATTTAGGAAATGCTATTTGCATATTCTCTATTCACTTTATTTGCTCAAACACGCTTGAAAAGGCAAAGTTCTCAGCCATTGAGATTGAAGAATAAGCTGTCTGAGCACTTAGCTCCGAATTCTAACACGTTGAAAACTTTTACTTATTTTGCCAAGAAGAGATCTGAGCAAACAGAGCACTTGAGAGAGTATAAAAAGAGTGTAGAGAGTAGATCTAGATCATCTGCATAACCTAAAAGTGCTAATCCTGATGTTTTAGATCATTATGGAATTGTAAAATAGGGGAACACTGAAAAGACACTAAAGACCCAATCCAGTGCACACTGAAAGCTACTAGGGTCTGGTCTATACTAGACCTGGAAGGTCAGCGTACACAACTGCAGCTACATAAAATGCATAGCAAGAGTCAGCTTATCTTAAGCTGAGCCGTGGTGGCGTCTTTAGGAGACCAAAGGGAGCACAAGCTCCCATTGACTTCCCTAACATCTCACAGAGCAAGGAGTCTTGGATGTCGGATGGGGCTACCCTCAGCATTCTATTTATGGGTCTACATTAGACCTGCTAAATCGAACACTAGAAGATTGATCTCCAGAGCATCGAGCTTATTAGTGTAGACATGCCCTAGGTGTCTTCCTGTTGACAATGACAAGCTTAAGAGCAGTCCCCTTGAGTCTAGTATTGTGTCAATGTTGGAACAAGACTATCGCACCAGTAGTATGACTGCATGCTCTTCCCCAGTGCTGTGAGTGAGACAATTTAAATTTCAAAGCAAACTTTTGCTGGTATGGCATAATAAAGATGGGCATATGAGAAGCCCTGTTGGTATGTTTATGTACTTCTGTCAAAAAGTTCTGTTTGATTTGAGACATTTAAACAATATTTAGATGCAGTGACATATAACTGTTTTCTGTCTGGAGAATGATGGCCTGAGGCAAAGCCTCAGTGAAAACATTTGGAGCTTTCCATTGACCTGTGAGCTTTGGATCAGGCTCTTATTGAGAAGTACTCAGCACAAAATGTGGAGGTTACGTTCTTTGTAGTTGAAGATAGTATTAATATAAATTCGTACTTGGTTCATTTAACATGCTTAGGCTTCAATAAGTATTCAGCATATTTGTCTCAGAGGGGTAGCTGCGTAATCTATAACTTAAAAAAAAACAGTGAGTGGTCAGTCATATGAAGAAGTGGGTTGTGCCCAAAAGCTCATGATACTTATATATTTAAAAACTTCAGAGGGGTAGCCGAGTTAGTCTGTTACAGGAAAAACTTAAAAAACAACAACTAGTCTAGCAGCACCTTAAAGACTAACAAAACATGTAGATGGTATCATGAGCTTTTGTGGGCGTAGGTGGTCATCTGAAGAAATGGGTTGTGCCCATGAAAGCTCATGACACCATCTACATGTTTTGTTAGTCTTCAAGGTGCTACTAGACTATTTGTTTATATTATATATAATATATATATATATATATATTTGTTAGTCTAAAGTTCTACAGGACCACTTGTTGTTTTTTGCAGCATATTTGTATTGGAGTAGAAGTCAGGATCAAGATTTTTAAGGTATTTAGGAGCAGTCAATAGGATTTAGACTCCTAAGTGCCTATATCGCTACTGAAAATAAGATTTAAGCTCCTAAACCATTTAGGTGTTGCAATGCTGAGATACCTTGAAAAATCTGGTCCCTAGTGCTTAAGTGCTTGAGGCGCTGAGCATCTGTAGCTCCCATTGATTTGTGCTTCGCAGCACCTCTGAAATTCAAGCCTTTGTCTTCTCCATACCTCAGTTTCACATCCTGTAAAATGGGGATAATGAAGTTGTGAGGTATAGTTCATTTCCATTAGTGGTACTTGAAACACCCTTTGAGGTCTGAAGCGAAGTGCTCTGAGAGAAACATTTTATTTTTTATGTGTTACTTACAGTGCTTTCAAATCCCTTGAAGTCTTGCAAAAGAATCGCCCTTTCTGAGCGTGTCCATACATAGCTCAGTATGTAACATTCTTTCTGGATTTAGAATGTTGGCAAGTCTGCAGCTACTGTAACACGGAGTGAGGGGCTAGTGCTGTTCCCTAGATCGTTGATCCAAGAAAGGAATTTGGCTTCCTCTAACACTACTGTAACTAGGAGTCCACTCAGCAAATTGTTTGGCAGGGAGTGACATGGGCACCATTCAAACTGCCTACAGGTTATGTCATCTCTGCAATGCAGTCATTATCCATCTGCCTTGATAGTAGGAAACCCAAACCCAATTTTCTTCCCTGGCACCATGTTGTATTTCTTCTACCACAATTTCACCAAAAATAGGTTCTTGTATACCTTCAAATACGTAGAAAAGAACAACTGTTTTGCTTAATCGCTTTGTGTCTGGACAGTGTTGTATTTTGGTGAAGAAGGTAGGTGTTATGGTTAAGGAAGCAGATGCTGGTTAGTGTTTTTTGTGGGCACAACAGTCTTATAGTAGTAAAAGTCCTTGTGTAGTTTCCACCATACTAGTATGAAAGTGATTTTCCCAATATAGCTTATTTTGTTCAGGTGACAAATATAAGCTATTCTGGCAAATGCACTTTTTGCTGGTATAAGCTACATCTGTACTAGGAGGATTTGCTGTTAGAGGTTGAACTTCTCTGGTTTGGCAGGACCACAGATGTTGCTGGATCAGAGAGCCCCTGGGGGCTAAGAGCAGGGGCTGGCTGGGAGTCCAACGATGGAGGGGCTGGTGGCCTGAAGCCAGAGCCTGGCCAGGGGGCAGAGAGCAGAGCCAGGGCCCAGCCAGGGGGCCAGAAATGGAGCTTTTCCCACGGCTGGAGGCCAGAGGCCTGGAGCCTGGCTGGAGGACCGGGAATTGAGCTGACCTAAATCAGTTACTATAAAACAACAAGATTTATCACTACTACAACCCAATACAAAACATTTTCCTCTCCCTTCACCCTCCCGCTTAATAAGAACATCCCTTTAATAAAACATTAAACTAAGGAATGAGTGTAGACTGCCTCAGTTCCCAGCTAACCCTGGGGATTATTTTGCCCTGTAATCATGGGTTAACCTTAACTAAAGACCCAGACATTAAGGTGGCCTTCTCTCTCTAGGTGGATTATGGTGCATATCTGGCGCTCTTGGCCCTGAAGGGGAGGGATAGTTCAATGGTTTGAGCATTGTCCTGCTAAAGCCACGGTTGTGAGTTCAATCCTTAAAAGGACCATTTAGGAATCTAGCACAAATCTGTCAGGGATGGTTCTTGGTCCTGCTATGAGAGCAGCAGTCTAGACTTAATGACCTCTCAAGGTCCCTTCCAGCTCTATGAGATGATATAGCTCTATAATGATATGGGTGGGGGCCTGTTAATTTGCTTTGGACTCAAAGCATGAACAGGTGAGGCTGTCAAATTTGTTTGCTATGGGGAGGGAGTTTGTGTATGTCATAAGGAGAGTCAGGTCAGGAACAGATGACTCTTGACTTGGTATCTCACCAGTAGTGGTGAGGTCAGGTAGCTGAACTGGAGAGGTGTCCTGGGGGCAGGCATAACCTACCAACAACTTAACTACAAGTTGCTACCTGGTGAGATCATCTGCAGTCCAGACAATGTCAGAAACAGGTCCTATTTGAGTGATGATAGTGGCAGGGACCCATTTAGCTCCAGAAGCCTAGTTCCAAGCCAAAACCGGCTGTTCAGGACTAAAGGTTCAGTCTTTTGCTCTGGATGCACTCCTGATGACTTGACTTTGCTGTTGACATAGCAGAATTTATTGTGGTGGTTCAGAAGGTTTCACTGTCTGCACAAACCTTTCAGCTAATCCATTGGTGGATGAGTGATACGTACTGAAGTGATGTGATGAATCCCATTTGCGGTCATAAAATTTCCAAATTCCTGAGAGACGAACTGTGGACCTTTGTCACTCACAAGTTGTTCTAGCAGACCAAAGAACTAAAGGTTCCATGCAGTTTTTGGATAGTACTCTCAGCAGTAGCGGAGAGCATGATAGAGACCTGTTCCTAGGTCAGAGTCCTGTTCCTAGTATGCTCAGTACAACCTTTCAGGCACTGTCTCTCCCTGTGACAGGAGCACTAGTCTTCGTCCTGGAATTGGGTCATTTAGGCACTTACTATACCTCTCTTCAGAGGAGGAATCCCCAGCTCTCCTCCTGAATCTGGCTTAGTCTGCTGTAGGGCCTTAGCCAGTTTCTCCCTCCGCTGTCCTCATTTCTTCTCTAGGCTCAGAGGGTTGGCAGTTTTCTGCTACTGTTATCTACACTTCCAGGAGAGGGAGGAGGGAGCATTTATGCCAGTCTCCTACTCTCTGCTCATCATCAGTTGGATGGGAAGAGGAAAACCTGGTCCCTCCCACCCTCCAAAGCTCCTGGCCTCAGGCCCATTGAGAAATAGTAATGGGATTTCCTCCTGGATTCTATTTACTGCTGGGTTCACTTCCTCTCTCCCAAATCCTTGGATATATAATCAGACCTGATGCTTAAAGGGCCATGCCATGTGAAGGAGTGGACTGACCACTAGGCACTTCTACCCTTTTAAAGGGCACTGAGTGGCATGGGACTTATAATACTAAATTCTAAAGCACTTTCATATACTGTTTAGGCCATACCAAGTGCTACATATTGCAAGTGAACTGCCCAGACAGTAAATGAGAGTGCTGTCTTCAACATGTACCTCAATAAATAAATATATACACCCATAAGCCCTGCTAGCAAAGATAGAAATCATGTGTTATTGGAAAGTCAATTTCTTTTTAAATGGACAAAAGTTTAAAATGAACATTTGTACCTCTCCTTTGAGCTACTGCTGTTATGGAATGATCTTTATGCTGCCTTTCTCTGTCTCTCTGTGAAGATTCTGTGCAAGCCAACATTTCAATTACAAAAAACAACTGTATGTCCTTTGCTGTAGGAGTATCTTGGGTTTGACCCTTGGGACACCTGATAAATATATTTTAAAGCTTTAAGAGCATCTGCCATTTTAGCCAGTTAGAAATAAGGAGCCAGATCCTGAGCTTATGTAAATTGACATGACCCCATGTAAGCCATTAGAGTGATGGTGACATATGCCAGCAAAGGATCTGACTCAAAGTTCCTTGAAAATAAAGTATTCCACTTACATTGCTGTTGCCAAGGCAATTGTTTTATATTTGATTGCACAGTATTCATATTTGAGCCAAATTAGTGGCGGTTTACTCAAATTTTTGTGTAGATTTGTAGCCATTATGTCTATACCACTCTACCTCCCTAAACAGATAATTGTACCGTAGAATTCTTCAGAAAAGTAACATTATTGAATTGCAAAAGTGTTTGTAGAGATTTTATGGGTGACCAGCATACCCTTGTGTAATATAGGATGTATTTAGGGGTACTGCTGAGAGTGTCAAATCAGGGAGAATTGCTTAGAGATCAGTCTTCTTACAGCCCAAGATTGGGGTAGGGCCTCCACAATAAGGCACACCAAACCAGTCACAAAGAGCACTTCTGTTCAACACAGTGGCTAGCAAGAAATCATACAAGCAATTCTCTCAGACACTCCAGCTTTTCTGAGTTACGACTAGTACTACTTCTTACACTGATGAGAGGTTCTGAAAACCATTCTCACCAAATCTGCACAAATCCGATCCCAAAGGACCAACCACATTCTTAGGTCAATTTATACCTCAGATTTTACCCGAAAGAGTATACTGTGCCAATCCTTTAGACTCTAAAATCTAAACCTTTAGGCTATGTCTACACTACGTGTTTCGTTGGAAGAGGCAATGCAAATGAAGCGCTGATTAGCATTTTCTCATGCTTTATTTGTATAATTTATTCCAAACTGTTTTTCTACAAGAGGTTTTGTGCAAAAACATGCAGTGTGAATGTGTCCATTTTGCGTAACCCTCACCTTTTTTTTCAGGGAGAGGCATAAGGATCTTGCACAAAAAGGGGGTTTTGCGCAAGTCGGACACATCCACACTGCATGGTTTTGTGCAAAAACCTGTTGCGCAAAATAAATAGATTATGCAAATGTAGCATAAGAAAGCACTAATCAGCGCTTCGTTTGCATTGCCTCGTCCGACAAAACACATAGTGTAGACATAGCCTAAAGGTTTATTACAAAAAGAAAGAAATGGTTGACAGTAAAATCATTAAAGAAATCGAATACCATACATCAGTTGCAAAATTCTTGGTGCAGGCTTGTAGCAGAGATGACATAATCTGCTATTTTATAACTCTCTGTAATACAGTGGTTCCCAACATGGTGTCTGTGGGTGCCATGGAGCCCACCAGGGCATTTATGTGCACCCGCCTAGTGACCAGGGCCGGCCCGAGCCATTCTTGCACCCCGGGCTCCGGGCACCCGGCGCATGTGTGGCCCCCGCCCCAGGCGCACAGCACATTTGCGGTGTCCCCCCGGGAGCGCGGCGCATGCGTGGCTCCACCTCCAGGCACCCGGCAGCCCCAAAAGCTTGGGGACCACTGCTGTAATACATCCTTTGTTAGGATGGGTCATCAGTCCTTTTGGGCTCAGTTCATAGCAAAGATGCTCCAGAAGTGATGAGCTGGAATGAAGACAAACGGAGGAACCTATAGGGCTCTTTATATAACCTTGCCCATGTGGAGGGAATTCCATTGTTCTTGCTATGTGAAAGTATGTCACAAGATGGAGTTTGTTACATGAGCACGTCACCTGATTATGCATGTTCTTTTTAGGTAGCAGAATTGCCTGCATGCTGGTCTGAATGTTCCCTGCAAATTTCCTCAGATGTGGATGGCCTCACCTGAGGTGCATTGTCAGTGAAGTACTGCTATTCACTTGACTTGCAACCCTTTCACAATAGGTTGGCCAAGCCTATTGATATGTCCCAGAAGCAAACATGTGAAATACAAGGACATAACTTGTACTCATAACTTCAAATACAAAAATGATTCATGCATTTGAATAGTATAAACAGAATAGTGAATTATAAGCTTTCGATAGCTACCTCACTTGGCCCACTTTGTACAAGATTTGGTGAAAACTTACAGCAGTGTTTGCAACCATGTTTTGTATGTTCACCCCAGAATTCAATAATGTCACACATTGACAAAAAGCCTTGCTGGCTAAAACAATGATTACCTGCAGCTCTTTGAACATAACTGTGTTTGCAATAGTCTGTATAGATAGGTTGGTTCTCGAAGCACTTTATTGAGATGTCTTTGAGTAAGTTTTTAGTTTGTGTTTATTCTATTCCAAGTATAACAATTTTTCAGTATACAAAAACTCCATCGATTTACTGTCAAAAACTTCAAGATTGTGTTCATTTTCTGGCCATTACTTAGCAAGAGAGGATCCTCCCTTCTGCCTACTAACAACTCTGTATTTGTTATTACAAATTTACACCCAAAAACCTTTGCCCTCATTTCATATGGCTAGGAGTTACAAAACTTTTAAAGTCTATTTCACATAGATTTGTGTCAGAATCGTTTAGCAATCAATGTTGCGTGTTGTCTAGATTTAAGCATGTTATAGGCCACTGAAAACTAAATGAAATAAGGCAATCTGCCCTCATGAACTAAGGTACTTGGTACATCAAGGGTTACTTTCTGACTAGCAGTGACGCCTGTAATGCAGACTAAGCTGATATTAAACGAGCTTAACTACTTTTGACAGTTTCCAGATGGGGAGGGGATGGGAGGTTCTGGAGTAAGCAGCAGTTCCTTAACAAGTATTTCTACCCAAGCTCTTGGCATATTTATTCTCAGCAATGAGTTAATTGGATCAAAGGCAAAATATATGTTTTAAGAACCTAACCAGTTCACTGAGTCTGTTGCAACTATTTATCTGATTGGACTTGTACCAAGGTAGGAGTGTTGCAGAATCTGTTGATTACTTCAGTACTCAAGTGTTGTAATTTCTGCCCCAGGGCAGAACAGAGCAAGGACTCTTGCATTGGCCTTAAGTCTCTTATAAACAGGAGGAAAGCTTTAGCTAGTTACCAGCTATGAATTCTCACAAGCAGTAGGCTCTCTAGAAGTGGCTGGGGAAAGGTAGGGTATATTTCACTACTTACTGAGCACCTCTTGCTTGAGGAAAGGCAGAGTGCAAGGTGAAGAAGAAGAGGGGCTACAGAATATTGAATGGAAGCTGGTATATAAAATAACTCAAGACCTTTTCTTACTGTGAAAAGGAATAATTTCTAATGCATTTCTATTAATTGTAATTGATGGGGGAGGACCCCTTTTTTAACCTTTATAGTTTTATACAGATGAAACATTAGCCACAAAATGATTTATGAAGCATTCACTGTTTCTTAAAAGACATCTGAAGAATCTTAAAGGGGGGAGGGCTCTAATATTTGCTGCAAAGAAGGCTCAAATTACATAAGGCAGTAGCTCCACAGGTGGCTGACTATGTCAATATGGCCATGCAGGGGGTTGAGCTCAGCTGCAAAAACAATGAGAGTTTTATTAAGTTTAAGGCATTTGCTCTTCCTGTCAGATTTGGCTACTTGTGATTCTAAAATCCTTCTATATCAACAGGGTGAGGCTATTGCTAGAGTGCTAGATTGAATGCTACAGAGCAGCCCAGCTAGGCTTTTGAGTTAGTGATATTTGTACTAAGTATTTAAGTTATAACATACTGTGCAGAATTCTTCTGAAACAGCTTTTCTAAGACGTGTTTGTCAGGCTGAGATGACAGTAGCCTCTGGATCTAGATAGGATTTTCTTCTGCTTACCCAGGGTATTTGATCAGTGCAAGCATTATAATGCTAAATGTGTCACTTTGAGAGGGAACCTGGCCCTTGATGACTCAACTTTATTTTCTATGGATCAAGTCCTGAGGTTCTCTGATGTTATTTAGCCCTTAGGAAACTGCACTTAGAAATTAGTTGGAATTTTTTCTGGGTAATGGCTATGTAAAAAAATTAAGCAAGGGTCTTAAGTTTTGAACTTAAAATTCTGTAGCATCTTGCATTCTGTTTTTAATCATGGTTCTTACTTAGCATTAAGCATGAGTTGCTGATTTGTGGTGTGTGTGTGAGGGGGAGGATTTTTTGATGGTACCAGCTCTCCAGAGAATGGGTAATTATTTAAATTGCATTTTATCAGACTTGTCTCACTCAACTTCAAAAACAGGTGTCAGTGTGTGTATGTACACTCATAGACTTCTCTCTCCTCCAAGAAGTCTCAGGATCTCCTCTTTTGTTACTGGAGGTATCTATGGGGGATGAGAAGGGACTGCTGGGGGTGCTGATGGAGCACAAGAGGCCAGCTGTGGGGAGGAAGATTCGCTGTCTTCCCAGCTGTGTCTGTGTTGGCCGAAGATTTGCAAGCAGAGGAAGATGGCCACAAGTACATTGGATATCAGATTCCAAACTTTTATTGTGTTTGATTTGAATATCTCCTGTCACTCTGGAGATTTAAATATGCTGAACTTGAATGTCCTAGTGGACTTACAGGATTTGATTTCCTTCTTAACCCTCCAAACAAATGCCAGAACTGGATTGCAAATCAAATGCTGTAAATTCAGCACAGACCTAATGCATGTGCATGCCCACACCTACAAACACATTATTGTTTGTTTCATGCTTGTCACTATATAGTCTGGTTGTATATGGATACTTAGTTTGATTAAATAAACCAGTTGGCAGTGAACTAAATATACACAAAGATATAATCCTCCATGCTAAATGTAGGATGCAGTTCATTATTACATGTTCCACTCTATTTATATACATGGCTTTGTAAGTCATTGTATCTCTAGTGAAAATGGCAAAAGACCACTAGTAAAATTAGTGGCTTAGAACTCTGGCTGTCTTATACAAAGCCTCATCTGAAGGAAAACTTAGCTCTATATTTTTGTCTGCAAGGCAGGAAAGGCCAGCAAACATGTCCGTAGGACTGTCTATAGTCTGCAGCGCTGCGCTCCAATCAAATTACCTAGTTCTTTTTCTGACCACTTACAGTTTCTATTCTTAGCGGGTTTCATTAGTATTTCTCATGTGATGAGGAGTCATTCAATAAACAGTGATCACAATGGAGATGTTCCTAGTGATCTATGGCAGCCTCATGCACAAATGCAAAGGAAGATTGGTTCCTATTCTGAATGTCATTGGGCCTCAAACAGTGTGTATCTGCTACAGCCAATGACTATTATGCCATATGACAACCTTTCCTTGAAGACACATGAAAAGATTTTTTTTTTTTTTTTTTAATGCTAAACCTGGTATCTCTTTTAATTTCAAACTTCTGTAGTAAGTTTTTGGAATGACAGCCAGTAAGAAGAGGATAATAGAGCCTAACTTATGTACAATGTAAAGGAAAACAACATGCTGCAAATGTAGCTAAATACTGGGTTTATTTTCTGTTGAAGATCAGAGTAAGCATCTTTTTGAAACTTTCCAATTTATGCAATAAAAAGTACATGGAAAGCTAAATAGTGCTTATAAAAATGTTTTCTGAGAACTCAGCTAATTATATGTATATTTGGAGATTTCAAATGATAGAAGATACTATCAAGTTTGACTGAGCCTGACTATCTTGGCAGAGCTGGATAAAAGGCTGCTTAGATACGTAGGGCCTCTCTGAAAAGCTTCTGTATGAACTGAACACGATAGCAGGTTACTCACTTATTTTCTATTCCAGTGAGAAAGCTAGTCCTTAACACAACAGCTATTTGCCATAACCATCTATTATTGGTTGTGCATGCAAAAAATTAAAAAAAAAACCCCTAAATGTTTTAAAAATATAGTGAAATTGTTGTGCATAGAAAAGCTATCTGAGATCAGTTAGAGGTTTCTTGCATTTACTAATGGTCAGATTTTTATTAACTTTGAGGTCAGTAGGAGTTTGTCTACATAGCAGTGTTATTTCAGAATAACTGATGTTATTTCGAAATAAAATGCGCATCTACACAGCAAGACGTCATTTTGAAATAATTTGGAGATGGAAGACTTCTTACTCTGACTCCTGTAAACCTCATTTCACCAGCGTTAGGAAAGTCAAAGGAAGAGTATTCTTCTTTCGACTTCCTGCTGTGTAGCTAGTGCCAAAAGTGAAATTAAGCTATTTCAACTTCAGCTACACAATTGACATAGCAGAAGTTACATTTCTTAATTTGACTTTTACCCTACAGTGTAGACATGGACTGAGAGATTTAACCCAATTTCTGTACATTGAATAAAACTGATGTTTGGTGTGGAAGCATCTTCCTCAATCTTGACTGGGTTTGATGCTAGAAAGTGCTGCCAGTCACCCAGCCATCACTTATCTGTAAGAAGGAAGCAGCACTCTAACGTTATTTTGTTCCATATATTGTTATCGCTTATAACCTGTCACTTTACAGTACTGATGGAGCCAGCAGCTTTAAGATACCTATGCACCATTACTGGTTTGTCTTGGTGCAGAGTCTTAGACTTTATTTAAGACGCTCATTGTGAATTTAGCCCTATGGGCATTGCATATATAACAAAAGATTTGGTTAAAACACAGATATCCCCACACACCAAGTATGGCTGCGACCCAGTTAAAACGTGACCAAGGTCCTCTCACTAAATTATTTCTGCAGCATACTATCCTTAGGAAAGGCAGAGAGCATTGTTTACAACTTGATGCCTAATTACAGAAGGTTTGCTGTATTGGAGGGGACAGTGGAATTAATGGAATGGATTCAGCCGAATGGCTGAGTCGTTACATGAGTTTTACTTTAACTAGGGATGTAAACAAATAATTTAAAAACGTAAGCGTGTAACCACTAAAAATTCTTGTGCTTACATGGTTACGTGCACTGTGGGCTCTGCAGCATTAAGCTTTATATGGCAAAGCTGGCTCCCTAGGAGAAGGGCCAGCAGTAGCTGCTGACCCTGCTCCACAGGAGGCTTGACAATGGGGCTCTACAGTATGCAGCAAAACCCAGTGGCTGGGAAGCGGAGCTGGGCTGGCCACAGACAGGCTTGGTCAATTGCATAGCTTATTTCAAGTTTTGGTGCTGTCTGCACAGCACTTACTTTGAAATACAGCACTCTCTCCCTCCAACTTCCCTTAGTCCTCGCACAATGAGGGTTACAAGAGTTGGAGTAGGAAGTCCTTCAGCTTGACAGTATTTTGACATTGTTGAAATAACTGCCTGCTATGTAGATGCTGACTGTTATTTTGAAATAATGTTGCTGTATAGACATAGCTTTATTGATTGTGTTCAGGGAAAGGGAGAGAAAAAGGAGGGCCCATTCTGCATGCATTTTGAAATGAATAACTGAATGTATAAAACCTAATGAGCCAGATGCTCAGCTGGTGTCAATTGGCTTTGCTCTGTGCTAAGTGAAGATTCCTTGATTTATATCAGCTACATACAGGCCTGACAACGGGGGTGGGGAGCAATTGCACAGAGGTCTGGTGGAATTAAGGGGGCCTGGGGCTGCCGCACGGTTGACCTGGTCCTTTTAAACAGTGGCGGCCCATCAATACAGGTAACCTAGGCGGTTGCCTAGGACTCCAACATAAACAGCTGTTGAGGGCTTTGGAGGCAGGGGCGCTGATTGTGCACCGATAGTGCATTTCGCCTAGGGTGCCAGTTGTCGGCAGCTTGTCTAGGGCCGCTCCTGCTTTTAAATAGTGATGCTGAAGCAGTGAGGCAG
>JANRFK010006688.1:23134887-23163995 GCA_030068395.1 Apalone spinifera
TCGGTGAAGACCGAAACAAAGAAGTCATTGAGCATCTCTGCCATTTCCAAGTTATCTGTTACTGTTTCTCCCTCCTCACTGACCAGTGGGCCTACCCTATCTTGGGTCTTCCTCTTGCTTCTAATGCATTTATAAAAAGTCTTCTTGTTTCCCTTTATTCCCATAGCTAGTTTTAGCTCATTTTGTGCCTTTGCCTTTCTAATCTTGCACCTGCATTCCTGTGTGGTTTGACTATATTCATCCTTTGTAATTTGTCCTACTTTCCATTTTTTATATGACTCCTTTTTTATTTTTAGATCATGCAAAATCTCCTGGTTAAGCCAAGGTGGTGTTTTGCCGTATTTTCTGTCTTTTCAATGCAGCGGAATAGCTTCCTTTTGGGCCCTTAATAATGTCCCTTTGAAAAACTACCAACTCTCCTCAGTTATTTTTCCCTTCAGTCTTGATTCCCATGGGACCTTACCTATCAGGGCTATTTAAGGGATATTTAAATTATTTTTTGATACTAGAAACATTGGCCTCTAATTTTAGTCTGTGAATAAAAGGTATAACTGCTCCAAAAAGTTAAATAGAAATGATAAGAACGTAACGATTCTTGTTCCATGAACTTGGAGAAAGTAAAGAAGCTATAGAATCATTTATAGCCTTAGGCCACATCAATACGTACCGTACCAGAGATCTATTTTCCAGTGGTCTATTTAGCAGGTCTAGTTAAGACTAGCTAAATTGAACGCTGAGGGGAGTCCTGTTGACACTGGTACTCCTTGCAGTTGTAAGGAGTTAGGGAAGCCAGGAGGAGCAAATGCTCCTGTCAGCCTTCCTCTGTGAATAGAGTGCCATGTTCAGCTTAAGGTAAGCCTATTCCAGGTATGTATTTTACATTGCTGGAGTTGCGTACTTTAACTCAACCTTCCAGATTTAGTGTGTACCTGATTTTGAAGGGAAGGAATGGGCTAAATCCTGGGATGTGGCTGCTGAGCAAAATCGGTGGTGAAGCTGGTACAAGTGCATTTGGTATGGGCAAACACAAAAGCCCAGTATTCTCACTAATCAGTAACCTGGGGGCTCAGTTATTGTTTGCCTTTGTTTCTACTTTGAGAGATGCATTTGGGAGTGAAGAATAAATGTGCTTACAAAGTGAATCGCATAGGGTGTGTTTTGTAATTTATTTTACAAAGCCCTTATGGCTTTGTTTTGCTTTCTTATTTTTACAGCAACAGAACTGTGGGGATTTTTGTGGTGAGTTAAGGAAAAAATCGCAACAAACCTGCTTATCTGACTACTTTACACAGTTTTAGCCAAAAGCAAATATTTATGGCAAGGCTAACATAGGAATATTATTTGAAATGTTCCTCCACAAAAATATTAGCGTACCTGTAACATTCAAGCTACTGTATCACACTAGTTATAAGCTAATGGCAGATTAATTATTAAGTTCTACCCACCTTCAGGTTTATGATACTTAACTTGCCTGATGTTACATTTTATGTTCAGGCTGTCATGACCTACACTATGGAACCAGATTCCAAAAATGGTAGTGCTGGGTTTGTTTGGGTATTTTGCCTCTCTCTTTCAGAAGGTTCTGATCTGATCACTGTATGTCGGATTGGTTTCCATAGGGCTGGGAAGGAGCTCGGCGGTCCATGATAAGTGACAGCCCAGAATTATTAACTCAGTACTATGATGATGCAAGGACAATGTATGAAGTATTTAGAAGGGGATTTAACATATCTGGTAAGTGATGATGATGGGTAAAGATCATTGACTTGTCTAAAACCCCACTGGGCTTCGATGCTGCTATCCCAGCACTGGTCAAAGGGTAGAAATAGCTACACGGTACTGGAATTTAATCTTGCTTGCAGTGAAGTCAATGAGAGCTTTGCTGTTGACTAAGACTGGGCCTTGCTGGTTAGGGAAGTAATAGGTCCACTGTTTTGTTTTTGTTTTTTGGCCAATCAGGATAATCAGCTTCTCGATGGCAGAAACCAGCATACAATCATGAAAGCCCTTCACAGGCTACAGCAAGTGTGGAAGCCATGGTACTTTTTCTGAAGCGGGGAGTGTGGATGAATCTCCAAAAGTGGCAAAATGACTTAGGTCCCTAAATCCCTTTGGCTCTCAAACACTTAAATCACTTTGGCACTCTAGAAGATATTTTATCCTGCGGCCATAATTTAATCTTAGGCACCTAAATTCATATTTAAGTACCTGAGCATGTGCAGCTCCTCTGGCAATGTCTGTGGAGTTCCACATGCAGCAGGCTTGAAAAATTATACCTTCTTGGGTAAATGACAGAAATTTTTCAAAGATCTAGCTGCATAGCTTAACAAGTGAACTACACTCCTTCCACAGCTGATCTTTCTCAGTGGATCCACATCTGACACATTGTATTGTAAAAAGTGTTGTTTTTATTGTCTAGGGATAAACCAGTGGCTACAGCTTAGAGGGAACAGAAAGAAGAAACAATGCATCTATCCTGCAGAAATTAAACTAAAGGGAGCAAGCATTAAATCACTCTGTGGCCTCAGTTGATACTAATTTTGTAGTTTGAAATGTCCTCGAGAAGGCATCATGTTAGTGTTACTAAAAATTATAGTTGATACAAATCCTACCAACTGCTGGGTTAGATGGGTAGAATTATTAAGCATTTGTTGTCTGCATTTATTTATATGAACTGTGACTTTCTTTTTGGTAGGGCAGGACTGGTCCAGTGGATAGGGCACAAAGAGCCAAGAGTAAGGGAGGGTCTGAATAGTTCCAAGACTCCTTAAGGGATGCCTTTGTCATCCTCTTAAGTCCCAGCTTTTCCTGTCAAAGCCTTGCAAAGACACAAAAGGAGCAATGAGGAGGAAAGCACCTGAAGAGGTTTTGACCTTTTATTAGGCCAGGCCTACACGCAAGGGAACAACAAATGAAGATTTGCAATTCCAGCTACGCTAATTACATAGCTGGAGCCAATGTACCTTGTTTCATGTTTCATCGCCTCCCACAGTGGGAGGTCGATGGGAGTAAATACTTCCATCAGCTTCCCTTACTCCTTGCATAAGCTGGAGTGCCAGCAGGGCACCCTCTGAGTTCAATTTAGCAAATTTTAACTAGACTTGCTAAATCAACTCTGGAAATTCGCTGCTGCTGCAATCGATCTTCTATTTAGTGTAGACATGGCCTTAAGGAAGACTTTGCAAACACAGGTCTTGATTAGGGATGTTAAATTTTGATTAATCAACTAATCGATTAGTTAATAAGGGGGGGAGCTTGCTCCCCCATGGCTCTTATACATTTCAAAGAAAGAGGCGCAACAGCAGGGATGCCTCTGCTTTCCCTGCCCCCCACGGAGACAGTGCTGGGGGGAACCAGCTTTTAAGCCAGCTCCCCCCAGCATGGGCTACTGTCCCGCCCTCCACCCCCCGCCCCCCCCACTGCCTCTCTCTGATAGAGGCAGCCAGGGGGGAGGAGCAACAAGTTGAGTGACTACTTGACTATCTGATAGTCGACTAATCGCTTATCCCTAGTCCTGATAAGGTGGGTTTTGAGTCCAATAGGTCTTGAACTGGAAGCTGTGAATACCAGAGTCCATATCCTAGCTCTAACATGGATCACATGAAGCCTAAATTCTTAAATTCTGTTTCTCAGTTTCCCCATCTGTATATAATACACTGGTCTTGAACTCTGCTGAAGTGTTAACACTGTTTTGTTTTTGTTTGTTTGTTTGTTTGTTTTACTGCACCTGAAGTTTAAGGCAAAAAAATGTAAATACATGAATAACTTTTAAAGTGATAAGATGAGGAGGAGAAGAAGACCAGGAACAGGAGTGTGAGAGAGGGAGTTGTAGAGGATGTAATGTGTGAAAGGAATGCATGTAAATGTGCCAATTCTAGTCAGAGTCTAGTGAACTGCACGATGGAATTTGCCTCAGAAAATCTTAGCCCTGGTCTGTGATGAGTTATTTCGAAATAACTCCCCTTATTTAAAAATAACAAGAGCGCATCCACACTACCAAGCCCATTATTTCAAAATAAGGGGTGGTTATTTTCAAATAAAAACTCCTGCTTTCCATGGGGAATAATGCTAATTCAAAATAATTATTTCAAAATAGTGGTGGTGTGGACGTTTCACTGCTGCTATTTCAAAATAACCACTCCCCAGAGTCATTCAAAGTAATTACTTCCCAGTGCTTCCTGAGGCTCTTAGCTGAGGTAGTGTGCCCACTTTAAGGGAGCCTGCCTCAGACTAATTTTGAGGCTTCCCTGTAATGTGCACACTCTAGTTGAAAATAGTTATTTTGGGAGTCATTATTTTGAAATAATTTTCTAGTGTAGATATGCCCTCATATTACAAAATTGTGCCTTGGAATCTCAGAACTAACTCAATAAAATCCTTCCAAGTATAAATCAACATAGAGATGCTTGCCTGAATCTGCAGACAGCCTGAAACAATAGCTTGGCGAGGTGTGTGTGATCTTGCTCTTATCTGTGAGATGTTAACTTTTAAACTATCATGATTAGGTTTCAATGGCAATACTGGTAATTAATCATTTAGCAGGAACATATAGTAAATGAGTCCCGTAATCCTTAATTGCTTCCCACAGCTTCTGAGATATCAAATTCTGCATCCTGCACAACTTTTTCAATACAATATTTTGTATTTCATTGAAAATTAAATGGATAGGCAGGGTAAATTGAATTACATTCAGTATAAAATTAAATGACACCTGAAACGTTCTCTATTAAATGCAATTCAGCCTTCATATTTCGCATGTATTGGAAGTTTTCTGAGCATTTTCACTCTGGTACCTGACGTGTCATTATTTGTATTTCCGTTTCCCCTCGGAGCCCAACTTTGGACCAAGACTCCATAGTGCTAAGCGCTGTGCAAACATAGAACAAAAAGGCCTGCCCCAAAGAGGTCACAATTGGAGTATGTAGGCTCTTGGCCACAGAACTCATGGGGGCCCTGCTGTGATTCTTTTTGGACTTGAAAACACACATGAGCTTTGTTCTGAATGGTTAGTGTTTGAATGCCAGAACCAGAACCCTCAACAGAATAACTGCTGTGTATGATACAGTGTGTTAGTCTGGGGATGAGGTCCATGTGAGTATCTCAGCAGATAGGGAGCTTCTAGGTGGTGGAAGTATGGGAAGAAAGGCAATTTAACACTTTGAGTATTGCTCTCCCCTTTTTGTTCCACACACCTCCTCCATTTTCATTAGGAAAAGTTTTGACTTCCTGACGCTTCATTGAAAGGGCAGCAATCCAGCCTGTGTGAGGTGACATTTAGGATGAAAGACACAGTGTCTTAGGGAAAAGTTGGTTTAACTGGGCAGTGGATCTATTCAAAGCTATCCCCATCTTTGCTATTTTGAATGACGGCTCCATAATCCAGTACCCAATTACACAGGGCTGTCTTCCTTTTTAATGTGGTAGCACTCTGTGTGAACCCTGCCTCAGAGAAACATGCATTGACCTTGATCATAAGTGGTTGTATTTTAGAGGAACCTCCTCAGGTGCTCAGGATGCTATACACTGACTAGCCTTTGGTCCTAAGACACACACAACCCTCCCCCCATAACTTTGTAATCTGTTTATTTTGTTTAGAGAATGGCCCTTGTCTAGGATTCAGAAAGCCCAAGCAGCCTTACAAATGGTTGTCGTATAAAGAGGTGAGGTTACCCTGAATCTTTCTTTCATCAATAATTCTTCTCCTTTCTGTCTAAACGTAGCTGCTTTTAAAAGAACTCTTCTAGTGCTGTGCTGGGAGGGCTGCTAATAGATTCTTTTACCACTTTCAATTATTTTCTTGTGTGGGGGGGGTTTTTGTTTTGTTTTTTAATTTGAGCCAGATGCTGCACGCCTTCTGGTGGCTATTATAACCTCTCTTCAGGTCATTGAGCTATGTTGGCACTTTGCAGGACTAGGAGTTGAGTGTACACTACCAGTAGGATTGATTTACACGGCATCTCTCTCAAACCAAAGCTTTGGAGAATTGCACACCCCGAGTTGAACCCTGATGGCTTCGCTCATGAAAATAGTTTCGCTGACTCATGGAAGGTGCACAGATTTGATGTGATGTGATTACTTTGCCGTACTCCCCACTGAAAATCAGCCACTTCTGGGTGGAGTAGCCATGTAATGTGCTCAAAGTAGTACACATGCTGCAATAAATAAAACTATTGATTAGCGCTCAGACCAGAAATAAAGAACAGCATAACAATTTCAGGAGACGGAAGAGTTTTAAATAAGCAGCCAAGACACTAGAATTGAGGACAAAAAATATTGTGAGCTCTTTAATGGCTAGAGGGTCTCAGAGAGGTAGGTGTATTAGTCCGTAACTGTAACAACAATGAGGAGTCTTCTGGCACCTTCAAATAGGGTTGTGAAAGGTTAACCAGCAAGCATCATCTTAAACGGGTGATGCTTACTGGTTCCAATTAACCAGTGGGGATGGGAGCAGCACCCTGCCTGCTGTGGGAAGGGGGCTGCTCCAGCCCCATGGGGCCTGCCATGGACAGGGGCTGCTTTGAGCATCTGGAGTAGCCCCTGTCTAGGGCATGCCCAGGTGCATCACAGGCAAAGCCGCTCCAGCCCGGCTGTAGTGGGGGGGGGGAGGGGAGGATGCTTCAGCCCAACTGGGCTGGAGAACCCCCTTTCCCCTCCCCCCCTTAATTGGTTAACCGCTTAAATGTGAAGTTTACTTCACATTTAACTGGTTTAATGCACTACATGGGATTTTATATCTCTACCTTAGAGACTAACAAGACTTAGAGGTTTTGCAGGTAAAACCCACTTCATCAATTCATCTGATTAAATGGATTTTACCCACACACGCTCATAACCTAATAAATTTGTTGGACTCTAAGGTGACTACTCATTGTTTTTAATGGCTAGATGTCACCAGAGTCTATTTTATGTGCTTTTCAGTGAACCAATATTAGAGCCCACCACTGTAGATTAAATTACATTTTTGTCTGCTACTTACATTCCTCTTCCCCATTCACTTTTTCCTCCTTTTCTAGGTCTCTGAAAGAGCAGAAGCTTTAGGATCAGGGTTAATCCAACAGGGATGTAAACCATCAGCAAGTCAGTTCATTGGGGTCTTTGCACAAAACCGTCCAGAGGTGAGATGTTGTTGTAACCTCTTGCAGAATGAACAGTGTTTTTGATCTCACTTTAAATTTTAATCTCATTAAGTGTTTTAATCACTCCCCTCCCTTACTCCTTTTCTCTTGTAACATCTCCTTCCAGTGGTTCATTTCTGAGCTGGCTTGTTATACCTATTCCATGGTGGTGGTCCCCCTCTATGACACATTAGGCCACGGAGCAATTCGTTACATTATCAACAAAGGTAAAACCAGACATGCATAAATACCATTGAGTGTAAGGTTCTCAGAAAGTCATTCTTTTTATGCAGAATGACGGACTTCTCTTCTGCTTTCCTACATGCAGATGCTTTGGCACAGTAAATCATTTTGGCTGGATAGAACCATAGCTGAATTATATAGTGTATCTTTTTGTATCCTGGCAGGAGGGCTTTAGCATTCTGAAATGATCTGTAATGGATAAGCTTTATACATTTCCAGCTATGCATTGTCTTGCAACTTGTTCTATTGCTGAACTGAGTGTAATATTTAAGTTTCCCGAATCTGTGATACATTTTCCCCTGCAACATTAGCCCATTTCTGCATATTTTGTTTTAATGACAAATGCTAACACTGATCTATCATATGGTAACCTCACTTTATGCATGTATTTTACTTTGAACATTATTTGAGTCTTAACATTGCACCTGTCTTACTGATTTCCTGCCTGGCAGGGTAAAGTCTATTCTGTAATAAATTTCCCATAAAAATGAGTCTCTCCTTCCAAATAGAATTTAAGGTTTTAGAGTCCCATTCCTGCAAAGCACTTAAAAGCACATGCTTAACTTTGAGCATTTGAGCCAATGGGACAACTCACAAGTGTAAAGTTAAGCCCTTTCTTCAAAATTTGCAAGATCAGGGCTTAGGACTTTACGAGCAAAATATTAAGATTTTTAGCTTGTGACCAAAAGCTGAACACAAGGTTGTACAATTGTTTTGCAGGACTTCTCTAAGCTGTACTAAATCAAAAGCAGAACAGATTTTTAGTTGTATCTAACTTTATTTCCTATCTAAAAAGGAGAATTATGGACACATACTGCTTTCTCATAAGGGAGTTTGTATAAAAATCATTTTCTTTAAGACTTCTGGAGACTTGTTTGATTTATATTTTTAAAGAATGAGCCAGCTGGTGCAAACTGTCAATTTACAATTAACGGCTGACACAAATTGAGGATTAAAAGTTTTAGTCTGTAACTGTAACTGGAAAAACAACAAATAGTCTTGCAGCATCTTCGAGACTAACAAAACGTTGATGGAATCATGAGTTTTCATCTGAAGAAGTGGGTTGTGCAAATGAAAGCTCATGATACCATCTACATTTTTTGTTAGTCTCTAAGATACTGAAAGATTATTTGTTGTGTTTCCAAGTTGAGGATGTATTTATTACTTTTTTTTTTTAAAGTCCTTTCTCTTTTTATGGCCTTTCTTTCCACTGAGTCATATATGTTGCATAGATGGCTGATTCCTATGGAGGTCAGCGAGAACTTTTTTTTTTTAATGGACTTCACTGGGACCAGGGGTTTGGCCCAGGATGCATTTCAACTTGCAGAGGGCTTTGCTGTGATTTCTGTGGCTCTAAGATAGCTCAGATCATAACAGTAGCCAACCACTGACATCATTCCAGCAGGAAGAATTATCTCAGTGCTACTAAAAGTGTGTTTTAGCATTCTGGATTTGAGTGTCTAACAAGCTCTTCATACCATTCAGGTTTATTATTTCCTGCAGTTTTTAAATATTTTTTTAAATCGAATCTTAAAATAATTGTAGCTGTCAGTCTGACCCTCTTTTACTGCAAAACAATATCTTCCTCATCGCTCATTCAGTTTCAGAAACAGTAGCATACTCTGTTTTAGGGATGTAAAGGCTTAACCGGTTACCCAGTAAGCATCACCCTTAAGCTCTGGGCCTGCTATGCCATGGGCTGGGAGGCTGCTCCAGCCAGACCAGGCCAGGCCTGTCGCGCCATGGGCTGCTTCTGCCAGGCTGGGCTGTTGGTTAACCAGTAAGCATCACCTGGTAAGATTAAACACACAGTTTAATTTTTTAAATGACAGTTTGCATCTGTACTGTGTTCAGTGTTGATTTACAAGTTACTAGGGTTAAATACTAAAATGCACTTGTTTCCTAAGTGAAAATATATATTCTATTCCAAGATCTCATGGCATAAATATAAAATGACTGTCAAAGACTGATGCACAATAACTGTGAAGCTGTAGCTAGTGTTACATATAAGTAAAAAAAAATGTTTTTGTTTTTTAGCTGATATTTCCATAGTAATTTGTGACAAAACAGAAAAAGCCAGAGTCCTCTTGGATCATGTGGAGAAAAGGGAGACCCCAGGCTTAAAGTCTATTATTCTGATGGATCCTTTTGAGAACGACCTAATGGAAAGAGGAAAAAGATGTGGTGTTCACGTCCAATCCATGCAGGAAGTAGAGGTGAAGTTCCTATCCCTCTTGTTTAATGTTAGACCCAGAAATAATCAGCTCAGATATTATTTGATGGCAATCCAGAGATGGCTGTTCAGATAAAACAAGAAGTTGCTTCTCATTGATGAAGTTTGTTATTAGTAGGCATGTTGATCAGCTTCTTTTCACTTTTACGTTGGATTGTATGTATGTTGTCCAAAGGTTTTGCTGCAACTAAAGCTTGTTCCAAGCCAGATCCTGTAGAGATGTCAAGGCAGGATTTTCCTGCTCTTCTTTTTCTTCCTTTCTGTCTCCTGTTTCCTTGGTCATTTACAGTTTTTAACAGGCACATTAATCTGCATAGGTTAGAAATAAGATAATTTTGTTTAATATTCTTTCAGAATTGTGGCCGGGAGAATCCACATGCCCCTGTGGTGAGTCCAGTCATTTTCTCCAAACTTTAACTGTGCAGTTACTTTAAACAAAAGAATAATTTGCCAGAGTGTGGAGAACATCTCCACTCTGTGTATACGTTCATTAAATATAGTGGTATATTCCTCAGTAGGAAGTGACTGACAATGAAGGATCCTAAAGATTCTCTCCTATCTTCCGCTAATAGCAAATGAGATTCGCTACTCAGACTAAGATGCATGTTATTTGCTTCATAATGATATCCCCTGAATGCTTAAATAGAACTTCAAGACATAAACCCCAGGAAGGGATGATAGAGAATGAGATGATAGAGGTGCTCTTTAAAGAGTTTTTTGTGACTGCAAAGTGTGAGAATAAGTAGGGAAGATTAAATGAGCTATTTTCAAAAACTGACTTTAGAATGGATTTCAGACTATAAACTTAGTTATGTCTTTTATAAAAGGCAGTTCAGCTACAATTCAATAAACAGGCCACATAAAAACAAAGTAATAATTATTAATGGCTCTAGTTAAGAGATCTCTATTGCTAATCAGAAAAAAAAGAAACCTCTGATTAGATTCGTATAGGTTCATCTGGGTCCACTTACAAACCCAATCTCTAACCCTCATTTGGGAACTCCACCCAGCCCCTTGTTCATGTCTGCTAACTGATTTCATCCTTAACTCTTGCCCCAGCCTGCTAACCAGCCTGAATCCTAACTCAAATCCTAATAATATTGGCCCACCTACTCCGGGTCGTAACAAGGGCGCATAGCTGAGGGAGTGCAGAAAAGACAGCTACTACGCTGTCTTTGCTTGTGCCTCGTGCCACGTCAGTACCCCCACCTGCGCCGAGGATGGTCTTGCTTCAGGCGTCATATTAGCTAGTTACAACGCTGCATCTATTATCCTAACAATAACAATAGACAAGGCTCTCCAGCGTGCCCTCTATTGTAACCGTGAACTTTTAACCTTCACCTGCAGTGTGATTCTACACCTTTCACCAATCCACCTCAGTCTTCTGGCTCACTGGGGCCCATCAGATATCCTGTACTCCTCGGATAGCTGTAAGGTTGGGGCTCTTTCAAAAAGGGTTGGTTGTGTGTGGGGTGTTTTTTTTTGTTTGTTTGTTTGTTTTTTTTTCCCCCCAAAAGAACCACGTCTAGATGGCGGTTTCTCTTTCAAAAAGCCCTTTCGAAAGAATGTGCAGCTGCCATTATGCAAATGAAGCATGGGAAATTCAAATCCCAGCTTCATTTGCAATTTTGATCTGTCTAATTTACATCCCTCTTTCAAAAGAGGGATGTAGTCTAGACGTGCCCTTATACCTTCAGTTCTTCTCAGGAAAAATCAGGAGTTTTATCTATGCATACAACAGGACTGTACCCTAAATCATTAACTCAGCCTTTGTGATTTCAATATGGATATTTCTAAATCTTTTTATTATAAAAGACAGATAACGGATCTCTTTGAATTGCCTTCTCTCTCTATTTCAAAGGAAGAGACTTGTGATGTATTTGAGGATATGGAACAACTTTCGTTCTTTTATAAGTGGCCCTTTACAACAGAGCCTAGTGGTAAAAACCACAGTCCTTTATTAGTTGTTTCCCATAATCTTTTTCTCTTCCTTTTTCTCTTGTATGATTCCTGAATACTTAGTCCTGCAAATCAGACTACATGCTATTATTCTGATGTAATACCTAAGAGCAGAACTGCCTTTTATTCAGCTCCTGTCCTTGTTTCCAGGACAACCTCCCAACAAGGAAATCTGTCCTGAGTTCACGGATACCCCCTATTCCTTGACACTTCCATTTAAAATGCTCAGCATATTGTCACTAACCATGCTGGGAATCAAAAGGCATTGTTTGGACTACAGCTCTTTCTTTCATGTTGGGAGGGTTCTCACAGAGTAAAAAAGGGACAGATCCTACAAACACTTACACATGTATGGGTTTTTTTTTTAAGAGGTCTTCTTGATATGCTGTAGGATTTGACCCTAAAACAGCTGTTGCAGAACAGGATTCATGTATTGACAGAAGTAATCTTCATGGTGTTGGTGATGCTGTCTAATTTTATGCTCCATAGCATGTCAACTCAGAGTAAATGTTCCTTAGGAAACAAAACCGTAACCAGAAAGACCAATCACAATGGGTGACAGTCATAAGTTATCTTCTGATCTAGTGAAAGAGGATGTGTGTCATCCCTGCAGACCCAGCTGTGCATAGCATGATTCAATTCTAATAAGTACAACTGATTTAAATGATGATTAGCAAAGTTTACCCAATGTGTATGAGTGCTTTCCTCCACTACTGCTACCTTTGGAGACTTGTCGGAGTTTCGGCATCATGGCAGCACCAGTCAGGAGCATCTTGAAAGCTGTCAAATTAGATATTAGCACTAAGAATGACCATTGCTACTGCTGGGTACACTCAGTGCTAAATATTCAAAAGTAACCTTCTGGGTGTGTGTATTTTTTTGGTGGCCCAAGCTGAACCATATAGGGCTCGATAGCTTATATAGCTAGAGCCTTGCCGGTAGCCAGATATGTGGATATTAGAGATGTTAGATATTGGTTATTTTAGTAATCATGTAACCAAAACAATTGCTGCCCCCTGGGGATGGGGCCAACAGCCAGTGCACTCCTGGCTCCCAGTCCCATTCCCAGGGAGCCCCCCACTACCCCCGCTGCTGCCTAGTGGACAGAGGCTGCTCCGGCATCCCACCTACCCTCTTATTCTGCCCCCCCCTTCCCTTCTCCTATTTATTTTGAGTGTTCACATCCCAAACTCAAAACTCCAGTCATTTGAAGAAGTGGTCTGTGCCCACGAAAGCTCATGATACCATCTACATGTTTTGTTAGTCTATAAGGTGCTACCAGACCATTTGTTGTTTTTTTTCTGTAACAGACTAACTTGGCTACCCCTTGAAGCTCCTGATAATTATTGGTTTGTTGTTTAAACAACTATATGCTAACATCCTTTGTGGATATCCACGGCTTATTTTTACAGATATAGATACAAATTTGGTATCTAGGACTCTACAAATTTGTAGATATCTGCTTTATATCCATAGGTATCCACATCTGCAGATATGAATGCAGATATTTGCGGTTCATTTTTGCAGATACAGATGAGGTTTGAATTTAGTATTCACACAGGGCTTTATATATAGCGGCCCAGCACTCACTGATCCTAATGACTTCAATTACAGATAGCATCAGTCAGCAGTGAAAACTAGGACTCAGGTGTCTCAAACTGGGCTTCCAAAAACTAAGGCACCCAGATATTTTAACATATTAGCTGCATTGTCAGAGCAAGGCTGGATGTATAGTAGAAAGAAACCTGAAAGAAATATTTTACAGGTAAACATGCTGAGGTTTTCTTTCTACAATCATGTTTGCATGCATTTGGTCTTTATAGGCATTTTTATGAATGCCCACACATTTTTAGAATGAATGAGCATTCAGTCAGAAATTAAAACAGTATTTGTTGCTGTTATTAATAAAAAGTTTATCATCCAGTTAGGAACCCAGGAAAAAAATGCTATGTGACTTAGGGGACCCAACACATGCCATAAATAGAAATTATTATTTTCAAGCAACTCATGTATATAGTATTCGTCCCCAATGTTAGACGCTCATGAATAACAAATACAGATGAAGAAATCAGGATCTGTTAGCAAATGATTTCCTAAACCCCCCAAGAGGTCAAATGCTTACATATTATTTTAAACCAGTAGTTCAAATAGCTGTTATGCAGAAGCTTAAGAACTTTGCAGGGGGAGGGGTCATTAGGCTGGAGTAAAGCATATTATAAGGAATCCAGGATCTTGCATGATGAATTAGTGTCACTAAAGCACACTCCCTTAACTCACCTAAACCTTGGGGAAAAGAAGGAATGTAGTCCAAATGGACAAACGTACCAAAGGAAAATTACATGTTGTGCTTTTTGCAAGCTTCAAGGAAAGAAATCTAAATGACGGGGTTGTGATATGATCGATTTAATAATGAACTGAGCACAAAGGCTAATGATACAAAGCTGTGACTATAATTTTCCTGTTTTCTTTGTGCATTTCTAGCCTCCTCACCCAGAAGATCTATCGATTGTCTGTTTTACTAGCGGCACTACAGGTAACAGAACAGGCATTTTAATCTTAATATATTACATTGGACTACAAAATCTCTCTGAATAACAGCTCATCATCTATAAACACAATCTAGCACTGTCATATATAAAACAATCTTTGTTTTATGCCTAATAAATGTGTGTGAAACATACAAATGTATATAAAGTTATAATTAAAAACAGAATACACTGACATAAAAACACTTTTTTTGCAGATTCTTAAATCTATTTTGGCAGTATGATTTTTGCAAGAATATGAAAATAGTGTCTGTCTGGATCTTTTGGTTTTAAAAAAAATCTGCAGATTGGGAGGGAAAAGAGCATGTCTGATACTTATTTCCAGTAGCACCATGAAAGCATAACATTTCATAATAAAAAGGCAAAAATAGAAACCTAGAGCCAGTCTTCTTGCAAGAGTTCTTCAAGCATTGGTGTGAATTCATATCACATCATGCAAAAGTTATCTGGGGATCTGGAACACAATCCGGAAATGCACCTTAGTCCTGAAATACTGTTTGAAATATCTGTCTTTTGTCCACATCTGTCTGCTCTTGGAATTGTCTGTCACTTTGTACTACCCACTAGTGTCCTCAAAATGGCTTCTTTTCTGGTAGCCATGCAAGAATCATCAATTGAAACTGAACAGCCTTGTGCTAAGTTACCTCTCAAGAACTGAATTGCTTGCTCCTTGAAAAACAGAATGTAGGCTGAACAAGAGGCTAGGTCAGGGCTACTCAACATGCAGGTGCATTTGTTTGCAGCCCGGGGTGCAGTTTGGGCTCAACATGTGGCCTGTGGGTGGGTTCCTTTGAACATGGCCTCTACTGGGAACATGCTCCACAACGGCGAGGCGTCTCCCAGGTGGGGTGAGCATGGAAAGATGCAAGCAGATGGGCTGGCTAGAACAGACAGGTACAGGGTGTTGGCATTTCTAGCCCCCAAGGAAGGAGGTACTGGGAGCAGTAGGGCCACGTTTGGGTCCAGCACCGTGGGTTAAGGCTTAATCTTTGTATTCATGCCCATCTGTGTGAGCGAAGCTATTTGCAACCCTCAGCATGTGCTGTGAGTATCATTGTGCCCTCACACCCCCTCCCGGGGCTTCCAAAGTTGAGTAGCCCTGGTCTAGGTTGTTATCTGCCATTTACTGGGGAGGACTTGTATTGCAGAATAGGAACGTTCTTGTTCCTCTGGTCCAAGTACAGTATTTAATGCTGCAAGGAAATACTTTTTTCCATGGCATCATATGTGTTTTACTGTGGGAAATCCTGCCTATAGTGTTCGGCATTGCAGAGAATGCAAACCAATGTATAAGAGGAGTTTCAGTTGTTCCATTCAGAACTATACAGTGGGGTTCTTGGTAAAGTAAAGAGAAGTCATGGTACAGAATAAATGCCTCATGGTGAAGTACATTCTAACTATTGGACAAACCACGACAAAGTCAGTGCAAATGCAGGCACTTATTTTTAGTTTAACATCATCCATTATACATATGTGTCCCAGGTAGTGGCAAGACCACATACTACAGTGGTAGGCAGTCAGATTGTGAACACAGATTTGCTGTGTTTTGGGCTGAGAATATTGTGGATCCAGTATGCTGAGCCAGTGCATGGGAGAGGAAATCACTTCACTCTCGACAAGCAGTGCCTTGGCAACTCGGGTTCTGCACTAGGGATGTTAAATTGCAGTTATCTGACTAATCGTGTAATGAATAAAATTAGTCGATAAGGACTCCACTCTGCAGAGCCACAACAGGGATAGCTCTAGGTGCTGGTTTGTTCTGGCTCCGGGAGTCACCTGCACTGCAGCTCTGCATTTTAAGTATAGTAAGAACCGCTCGGCTCACACTGAGTCCAGCAGCCTCTGCTCATGGCAGCCAGCCCTGTCCGCCCCCTTTTTCTCCCTGCTGTCTCTAATAGAGGCAGGAAGAAGGGGGCAGGAAGAAGACAGGAACCATGGAGCTGGTGATGAGGGGAACCAGCTCCTGTCCTCCCCTTGCTACCTCTGAGATAGCAATGGGGGGGGGAGCAAATAATTGATACTCCAATCGACTACTTGCTAACATCCCTATTCTGCACTGGCATTCTGTGTGCAAAGGTGTACAGAGACATTAACTACATCCTCCAGGAGTTGGGACAGCCACTGAAGGTAAGGTCTTTCCAGCTCAGAGAGGCTCTCAAAAGGCTCCTGTAGGGGAAGAATTAGCCCACAAGTTAGCTGAACTTTTGGGTTGTTTGGGATTACAGAATGTATAGAAAACTTAGGATCAGTGTTTCCTTTAAAGTCAAGTTTCTTTCTTATTCCTTTCAGTGTGGTCTATTTTTCTATATGGCTATATCTACACTGGCATGATTTTCCGGAAATGCTTAAAATGGAACAGTTTTCCGTTATAATTATTTCCGGAAAAAGAGCATCTACATTGGCAGGATGCTTTTCCGGAAAAGCCCTTTTTCCGGAAAAGCGTCCGTGGCCAATGTAGTTGCGCTTTTCCAGAAAAAAGCCCCGATCGTCATTTTCGCGATTGGGGCTTTTTTGCGGAAAACACTACTGTGCTGTCTACACTGGCCCTTTCCTGGAACAGTCTTCTGGAAAAAGGACTTTTGCCAGACCGGGAGCAGCATAGTTTTTCCGGAAAAGCAGCTGATTTCTTACAGTAGATAGTCATTGCTTTTCCGGAAAATCAAGCGGCCAGTGTAGACAGCTCGCAGCTTATTCCGGAAATGCGGCTGATTTTCCGGAATAAGTGGCCCAATGTAGACACAGCCATTATAGGTATAGCCCTTTATTCTGGACAGGGAAGGAACAGAAAACTTGTGGAAAATTCATGTAGCTCTTGGATGCTGCTAAAATTCGGGCTTGGGCTATGCTTTAGGGCATACCTGCAAAGAAGGGGATGATGTACACAGCCCATCTTCTAGCTTCCCCTAAACCTAAGATTTCAAACTCTGCAGGTCATCAGTAATCTGAGCTCTTCCAGGGACATGGCCTTTGTGTTTTAGTATCTATCATCTCATCACATAGTTGTCCTCCCCTATTGGAATAAGTTTGATTTCTTTGCCTGGTTGATTACACCAGGGCTATTGTGAAGGTTGTAGTGGCCCTCATAGGCTTTTGCAGCTTTAAGATGCTTCAGTTTATGGGGTGGGAAAGTGCCTGACCTGGATTGGGTCCCATATTCATTTATAGCTAATTTTCAGATTTAGAATTATTGTGAAATGGAGCCAATGTCTGTAGCTTAAAACTTGGGAAGTATCTATTCTGACTTGAATTCTACAGTGAAAATTTGAGTTAATAACTTACAAAAATTTAAAATCCACTCCTAAGTTTAGTAATAAACAATCAAATATAAAATTTGCATGTGATTCTTGGGATCAGACATACAAAATGCCTTCAGAAGGAATAGAGAGGCTGACCCTGAGAAATGTGGAATCCAGTCAGAGGGATTCACCTACACTTTTTTTTTTTTAAACTGAGTGTCATCACAACTCCTGCATGAGCACGAGGCAATGGTTGTTGCTAAGAGTGAAAATATACATGAAACATTGGACTGCTCTGAAAAACCACCTTTAGTTTTTCAAGTACAAACCCATGACTAATCTTCCTAGAAACCCTATCTCCAACAGAGCCCGTTGGCTGTTGATGAAGACTTTTTTTTTTTTTTTTTTTTTTTTTTTTTTGGTGGCTTTTCAATGTGCCAGTAACTCCAGGATGCTAATTTTGGAGTAAGCAATCATTTATGGGCTCAGAAATGACACCGGATGACATTAATTCAGTGCTGGAAGGAACATTTAAATAGAAGTGTTCAGTGACATTGAAAAGATTCCTTTCTTACATATGAAAAGTGTCAGACAAGCTCCTTACTGACATGACACGTGAAGACTGTAATGTTTTGATTATTGATTAACTGACTTGAATCACTTAGCATTGTTTACACTCCTCTGTACATCTGAGTCAACGTGTAGTACAATCTTCAGGATATTTTCTGCTGTTATATCTGTGAGGCAAATTCAAGTAGGGATACTTTAATTATTCAAAAAGCTGTATCAATAATAGGCGGCTGTTCCATCCAGGATGGGCCGTGGAAAAGGATTTATAGCAAAATAAACTCTGTTCTGCTAGATTTTCTGATAAATAGTCCAATGTACTAAAAAAGGGGTAAAACACGTATGGCACATCTAGCTACATCAACATAATCCCTGCAGCACTGTTTTGTTCTGGAATTTTTCTTGATAAAACTTCTGGTGATGAAGGTTATGAAAACAGGGATGCTGATTTCAGCTGTTACTCATAGAAAAAGGAGAGGAGGGAGGAAGGGATATCCAGAATTTCCTTCTTGCAATCAAATGGTGATAATAATGATGGTTTTGGAGCAATCTTGGCAGATGTTCTAGGATCATCTGACATGCAGTAAAAATCTTCAGAGACGCAATAAACAAATTCAAGTGTTGAAATAAATGAAGAAACCATCTAATTTCCCAGGCTGACTGAAGATTTCTGCCTGAGTCCTGAAACAAAAACACTTAAGTGATATAGCTGGGATATATAATCTAGACCTGTTTCAATGAGGTAATCAAACTAAGGCAATCAATCACTGTTTTGGAAAAAAAAAATCACAGGTACAGGTTCCTCTTGATGGCTTGAATGAGAAATGGATGAGTGGACTGGTGCAGCCACAAGCTGATTTTGAGAGGTGTTGGATTTTGTTTTTTGTTTGGTGTGGGTTTTTTTGTTTTGTTTTCTGTGTTTTTGCAAGACACAGAATATAAGAAAAGCAATTACTTTGTCTCCTATGCACATATACTACTTAGCTTGGCTCACAGTATTCTGTCTAGATTCCCATGCCTCTGAGGTGTGGTTTGTTTGGGGTGTGTGTGTGTGTGTGTGTGTGTGTTGTGGGGGGTTTTTTTGTTTTGTTTTTTCCATTTATCAACACATTAGTGCTTTGTAAGAAAACCTGTCTTATCAGTCAAGCGTCTGCCTCAGGGCTGGCCTTACCATGAGGCGAACTGAGGTGGACGCTTCAGGTGCCAGACTGTGGGGTGGCGTCACTAGGACCCAGAGTGTAGAAAATTGTGTCTGCTGCTGGTGCATATGTATTCTCTCTGCTCTAGATGCACAGAGATGGTGGAGTGCTGTGCTGGAGGAAGGAAGGCACAAGAGACATAACAGGCAGGCAGGAGAAAAGGTGGCATGGGGGTGTCAATTGAGCTCCCCACTTCAGGTGCCAAAATGTTGTGGGCCTGCCTGTTTGATGTAGCAGTGAAACTGTTCCTGACGGTAGAAATATTGATCTTTACAGGTATGTCTACATAGCAGTTTTTTTCAGGATACCAGCAGTATCTTGAAATAGCTACCCCACGTCTTTTGAATGCATCCGCTATTTCAAAATATAGTGAATGCGCCATTTCACCATTCCTGTAAACCTCATTGTACGAGGAGTAAGGGATTACTTGAAATAGCGCTGTATTTTGAAATTTGATGCTGTGTAGAGAGCGTCAAATGATTAAATAAATTATTTCAAAATAGACTCAAAATAAGCTATGCAATTTGCATAGCGCAAATTGCGTATCTTATTTTGAGTTTCGGGTGTTGTGTAGACGTACTCTCCCTGTCTGTGGGTTCTGGACCAGAATAGCATCCATGTAAGTTTCACCAAACTAGTATGACATTTTAGGACTCTTTCTATGTAATGTACTGATTTTGCCAAGATTTTAAAGGCTGGATGAAAGTGCTTGGAGAACCATTTATGGACATGTTCTAAAATACTCTAAATGTCCATTCCAATAAATATGTACAGTGGCAAATAGTTGTGTTCAAGGTTCACTTAATTATTTTGAATGTTTGGGTGAATTTGTTCATGCAATTAAGGGAGAACTAAGAGAATGTGCATTGTACAGTCTTGTCCATGTGGCTCTGTTAATTGATATCAGAACCCTTGCTGTTCCTGGGCAGTAACTGCTGATGGTGCTAACCAGAGCAGGGTCTTTGTGATCTGGAGAAATATCCCCAGAGGGACTAAAATGGTACCAGCAAAACTTGTGAACTAAAGTGGAATTGAACCCCAGTCCCTAGAACATAGTCTAATACATTGACTCCATAAGAAAAATTGTGACTCTTACAAAATCCATGGGCACAATTCATTTGTCCATGGGGCAAATTCTGCCCAGACATAAAAAATTTGGGCAGGCCCTTTAACTTCAGTGGATTCCACATGGCATGGTTTGATTCATTATGCAACTGCAATATGACTGAGCTCCTTCTACTTTACATGAAAGAATGAAGGTTTCTTTGAGGACCAGTTTCACCTAGCCAGTCCCAGGAACAATAGTACAGTGGCTCAATCTACTTTTAAAATAATCTATTTACCACATATGAGGAAAAATAGGGCCCACTTCTGCCTCTTGTACTCACACACTGAGTAGCACTTTACTCTGTGACTTGTCCCTTTTAAGAGTATTGGAGAGGGTCAGTGCAGAGGCAAAGCAAGAGATGTCATGTCCTAGTCACCAACACTGCAAGAGGTCAGAAATCCATCTCCTGCTCTTGACTGGTCCTGAAAATGGATCACCAATAGGTGTTCTCTATTATTTACTTGCTCAGAAGTATTTAATGTGCTGTGCTGACTGTGTTCTATTTGCCCAGGGATATGAGTGCTGCAGATTTTGTCAATGGCCCTGTGGCTATATGAGTCACCCAGTAATCTCCACATGTGGGGGTATTGAGGACTCTGAACACGCAAAAACATTATTCATGTGGTCATGGCATAGCCATAACTCAATAGAAAAGACAGTGATAGTAAGATGGTAATCTGCCAAAGAAACCTTCAAGTTAAATGCTAGTTCTAGAGATCATTCTTAACCAAAATCAAGGTGACTCTTCTGTGTCAAATGGTGTCTTGAGTAGCTGCAAAAGTAAGACAAGATCTTGAAATTCTTACTCACATAGCTGTCACATAAGTCATATGTGGGTCCTGCAGCTTAGCAGGCCCAGGATGGAAGTTTCCATCCTAACTATACATAGCCTGGGACCCTGCAAGTGCAAACAGCTATCTGTTATCAGCTTTAACACATGTATTTGAGCTGGGAAACTACTAAGCGGTAAATAGGTTTGACCTTGGTCTCCGCTCATAAGAGTGATAAGAATGGTGTTGAGCCAGTATGCGCACACCTGGTAAAGAACTCTAACTAGTGTAGGGAGTCCTGTGCCTGTTGAGTCTCACCAGGGACCTAGACCTTGGAGGATGCCCTGGATTCCCTTAGCTGGAGCCACATCCACTGCAGCCTGATGCAAGGTGACAGGAATGGGACTCCCCACAGACTGAAGGGACGTAAGCATGTCTAAATGCCTGTTGCTCTCTTATGCATTGCTCTGCCTGTGCTTATTGATGTATCACTTTGCAGTAGCTGTGAACCATAGGGCAGCATTAACAATGTAATAGTAGTGATGTAGTGAGATTAATAAAAGCAACTATCCCTAATCAACTCAGTGTAAAGTGAATCCATAATCCTGTTTGGCCATGACCCTGTGAGTTGTCAATAGCGCTGTTCTCCAAGGAGTCTCACTGATTTCAATCAAACTACTTGCAATGGAAGCTATTATTCAACATACGGAGATCACAAAGTGGCCCATAGAAGAAACCCTTCAATTAAAACATGCTACGCTCATTTTGCAATAATATTTTTCTAAAAAGTTGCACATTTGTTCTTAAATCCTCTCATTCACTGGCTTATTCTCAGCACCTGACCTAGAGAATGCAATAAACTCCTGCTATTGATGGTCTGTGCATTTATACTAAACTGTTCAAACGTCTTTCTATATTTTTCCACATAGAAATAGCTCTTTTGTGAAAACTGCCATTTTAGATTTCAGGAAGGGACGTTGGTTTAACACCTCTGGGTCTTAGAAGCTTTTGAAAATTTATTACAGATCTTTTATTAAAACTGCTCTATTTTTTTTCTTTTCTTTTCAGGGAACCCCAAAGGTGCTATGCTGACTCACAGGAATGTGGTTGCTGATTTTTCTGGCTTTCTGAAAGTAACTGAGGTGAATACCCTGATCTATTCACGCATACTATGAATTTTTCATTTTGAATTTTCGGGTTATTTTGAATATATCCAAGATGTGGAAATATCCTGGAGGAGATAACAAAGTGAAATCTCGGTCTCTTGGGGCCCAAGCCATTGAAATATGAACAACACTAAGCCGTTAGCAGTGAATGACAGTTGATTCCTCCTCAGTTACAGGTATATGCATTTGGGTCTTGCTCCTGCAAGATGCTGAGTGCTTAATTAACTCTGATTAAGTCAATGAGCTGATTTTCTAGTATTGGGCCCCTGGTGAAGGGCAAAGAACTCCAGTAAAAGTGTTTGAGTTCTAAGCATCACTCTCCATAACTACAATCTTCCCTAGGCAGCTCATTGCATAAACCAACCCACAGAGAAAATCAATTTCCCATATTTATTATTTGTTTGATAGCTTTTGTTCTGCACCTAATACACGTTTGGGGTTCTATGCATTATTGCCCAGCATTAACCACCCCCTTAGTGGCCTTCTCACTCAGATTCCCCCTCATTCTTCCCTCAGCTGCCAGTTCTTTGCTCATGAGCGGTTGATCTAACCGGATGACCTCCATTTTCCAGAAGGGGGAGTTTCTCCAGCTTGATCCCATCGCCACTTAGGCCAACCAGAAGTGCCAATGCTTCTGCTCATTTTGGAATCTCAGCCTGCGGTCCATAGTAGATGCGTTCTCTGGGCTCATGTATGCATTTCCATTGGTTCACAAGGTACTCCTCAAGATTTGCAGAGACAGGGCAAATATTATCCTGATTGCACAGGCCTGGGTCCGTTAGCATTGGAACTCCATTGTCTTGGAGCTGTCGGCGCAAACACCCATCCCGCTTCCTCTGACCCCAGACCTCATCACGCAGGACCACAGGCATCTTTGCCATCCAGACCTCCACTCACTTCATCTCACACAGCATGGCATATTTGTTGCTAAACTTGGCTAAGCTGGCCTGCTCAGAACAAATCCAAAGAGTCCACTTTAGTAGTAGGAAACCCTCTACCAGGCTCACTTACTCTGCTAAATGAAAGCACTTTTCATATTTGTGCCTGCAGTGTAATTTGGACCCTTTATCTACCTCCATTCCTCAGGTGCTGGAGTACCTTGTGTACCTGTAGCAGCACGGTTTAGCAGATTCATCACTTATGGTCCACCCGGTGGCTATTTTGGCTTTCCATCAGGGAGAAGCCAGCTGTTCTCTTCTCGAGCCCCTGGTAGGGAATTTTCTCAAGCATATAGACAGACTTCACCCTCCAGCTCAGCACTCTGTCCCTGCGTGGGACCTCAACCTGGTCCGCTCAGCACTCATGAGCCCCTGGCCTCATGCTCTCTGCATTAACTCTCCTGGAAGGAGGCCTTTCTGGTTGAGATCACCTCTGCTGGGCAAGTATTGGAGCTTCATGCCCTGATGTCGGAACCCCTATACACTGTCATTGACAAGGACTAGGTATAGCTTTGCCCTCACCCAGCTTTTCTTCTGAAAGTGGTCTCCAGCTTCCACACTAGACAGGACATTTTTTCTCCTTGTGTTCTATACTAAGCCCTGCAAGAGCTTGCAGGGGGAAAAGACTGCACTGTCTTGATGTGAAGCACATGCTTGCCTTCTACATTGACCAGACCAAGCCCTTTCGGAAATCCTCACAGCTGTTCATGGTGGTGGCAGATCACTTAAAAGGGCTACCAGTCTCATCGCCACACATCTCTTCCTGGATCATGGTGTGTATCCATGCGTGTTATGATCTGGACAAGGTTCCCCCACTGCCTCTTCTGGCACACTACATGAGCACAGGCATCTTTGGCAGTTTGCCTGGCTCATGTACCATTCCAGGAAATCTGTAGAGCTGCAACTTGGTCTTTGGTACATACCTTCACGTTGCACTACACCATCATGAAACAATCAAGACAGAATGAGGCTTTTTGGTGCCACAGTTCTAGATTGTCACCCTCTGACTCCAGCTACTCCTTCTGGGTAAGGCTTGTGAATTTAATTGGAATAGATATGAGCAAGCACTTGAAGAAAAAATGGTTACTCAACTTTTGTGACTGTTGTTCAAGATGTGTTGCTCATATCTATTCAATACCCACCCTATTTCCCCACTGAGGGAGTAGCTGGCAAGAAGGAACTGAGAAGCGGTTGTTTTGGCAGGATCATATATAGGGCATCACCCTGGTGCCACTCCGGGGGTGGAGGGAAAGCTCCACACCCAACCCAAAGGGTAGCAACTAGGGTAAAACTTTCCAGCAGCTATGCATGTGGCGCATGCACACCTAATTGGAATAAATATGAGCAACACATCTCAAAGAAGGTAAGTACTTTTTTTTTTCAGGCTTGAATATGCAAAGGTCCCCACAATTAGTTCCCAATACTGCAAATACTCATGAATATGATGAGAGTAATCCATTGAATTCTTTTCAGTGCCTGTAAGATTGGGGCTAAATGAATTATCCCAATAAAGTGTCAGTGGAAGTGTTCACATTAGTAAGCACTAAGAACTTGACCCTGCAAGATGTTGAACATCCTCAAGTTCAACAGAAATTGAAACTACTTAGTATTTTTGCAGAATCAAGCCCCAAAGCTTGATTGAATGTCCATTGCAGGAAATAGGATTATTTTCATTCATTTTTAATGGGATTGGATCAAGACCTAACACTGTCATTATGTAGTTGAAGACTAAGGCAGTTAGCTATTTGAACATTACTGGAAACCAGTATATTTATTATCCACCTTTAATATATGATAATCCAATATCTTGCCGCATTAAGGAAATTTAACCAAAGTATGAAACATTCAAAGAGAAACAAGGGAGTAAAATCCCATGAACCTTCTGTGTGAGAAATACATGCACATAGGAAGTTCTTTCTGTGCCATGGTTGCTTTGGCTAGTGACTTTTTAATTGGACATTATTTTTAAAAATAACTGAATTTGTTTTCTAGAAAGTATTTGTCAAATACCAAGGAAAAGAAATTTCACAAAGGCCAAGCGTTTACCCTGGAACAAATCTGACCATATTTGCCAAATATAAAATAAAAAACCGCCATGGGTTTGGAGAAGGGGGCAAAGATTTTAATTTTTTTGGAAAAAACAGGAAAAAATTGCATCAAAGGCACAAAATATTTCTTTTTTTAGCAAAACTGAGAAAATACAACCTCTCCGATGGTGAGACTGGTTTTTTACAACTGTTCTTATAGATAAGGAGATCATTTTGAAGAGACACTTGCAGGAAGACTAGCAGCTCTCAGTACCTTAGTCTCCTGTACAAAAGTGAATATTCTGACTGCCATATAAAGGCACAAGTGAAACAGGACACTGAAAATACTAAATGCTTACTATATCTGACCTCAGGAGATTGCAGGAAACAGTGTCTGAATGAGAGGCCGCCTCAGTATTCCTTTCCATGGGAAAGAAACTCAGGGGCTTCTATTGACAGTTACAGCAGAGCATTGGAAGTACAAAGCGGATGTAGAATTATACCATTCTGATTAAGCAGGGTTTTACATCCTCTTTGCACTGGCGTACAAGGCACAACATAATGGACAGCCCAGCCCTCAGTTTCTGTAATAGCTGTAATATGGCTATCCCTACAACCTGAGAAACTGTCCTATGCAGAGAGGTTATTTTTTTTTGTTGTTTTCCTTCTGATGTAAGGAATATGAATCTATGGATGGATCTATGAAATTGGCCCTTGTGGCTCTGCAGAGCTCCACTAACTTCAGTGAGGATGCACATGGACAAAAGGGGTCATAAAGCCTAGACGCCATGGCAGAGGTGGGCAATAAAAGGCTCCCGGGCTGGATGTGGTTCACCAGGGTTAGCCCTTGGTGAGTCACCAGATGCTTTATTTACTCTGCAGGTATGGCTGCTCACAGCTCACGTTGGCCATGGATCACTGTTCCTGGCCAATGGGAGCTTCAGGAAGTCGTGCAGGCTGAGACACTGTTTCCTGCAGCTCCCGTTGGCTGGGAATGGCAATCCACAACCAATGGGAGCTAGCGTAAAGCTGGAATAGCTAACCTCTGGCTCATGTCAGGATCAACCAGATAAAGGACGTATTCCAGGAACAAAAGAAAGTTGGAGATTGGTGGAATACATTCTGTTCTATCTCCGGCCAGCAAAGCAGCCCTGGGACACCATTCGAACTTATGCTGCGGGCTATTTTGGCTCTGGCCATTCCCATTATTGACAGAGCTCCTCCTGTCTCAGCTGCACTGAGGCTGAGTGGAAGTGTGAGTGGGTACTCAGTGCAGCTGAGCACTGGGTCTGTAATAGTCACATCCTGAATCTGGGCATTTCAAATACCCAGACACCCATTTTGAGGCACATGTCAACCCTGAGTGTGCAACTCTTTTTTGGTCCCCTCACTTTAAAATTCTATGGTGGGAAATTGTGTTCTTTGGCATCAGGACTTGTTTGCAGTATGAGCTGCAGAATGTTCTTGATAAATACAATTTTTGCACTGGGGAGATTTTTGCTCTCTATGTACATCCTTGAGCGCTTTACTACTCCTGCTAACTTAGCTTCATTGATGTTGTGGCCTAACACTTCACTTCGTACGCTGCTCTCTCTTTCTTGACAATCTTCACCCTTATGTTCCTCTGGTGCCATTTTTCTTTTTATTGTTTTATGACTCTCTTGTTGTCTTCCTGTCAGTGTTTCTTTCCTTTCTGTCTCCCATGCCCTTCACCTGCAGAAAGTGATCTTTCCGAGACAGGACGATGTGCTCATCTCCTTCCTGCCTCTGGCTCACATGTTTGAAAGAGTTATACAGGTAAGAAACCTGCCTGAACTGACTAGGCCTTGTGGGGCTCCTTGTGTTTTTCTTCCAGAGTCAGTGGTCTCCTACTTGTGAGGATGTACACATTTCCTATTTGCCTTTAGCACACATGTTTGAGAGAATGGTACAGGTAAGGTCATAGTGTGAGTGGAAGTCCTGCTTCCACACTAAACAATAAGCTATAAAATAATAAACATAGCAAAATACTCCACAATATATTATAGAGCTAAAACGGATCGTCTCCAAAAGTGTTGTGGGGGTGTGGGTCCAGGGTGTGGTTCTGATTTCATTTCAATAGGTAAATCTGGGGCAGCTCCAGGGGAATCTCTGGAGTATAACTGAGATCAGAAAATGGCATATGTAGAGAAATAATTATGTTCTGGGGGCAAAAGAGATCTATTATTTGAAAAGCTGCTCCCAAAAAGTATAACCAGCAATCATGGTGGTTAAAATAGTATTGCACATATTCTTTATCAAATTCACTCTTTATATGGTATATATAAATCAGATATGCAGAAACTGAAAAGCAGGAAAAAAAATCTATGGTGGTGGCGTTTGCAGTGATCTTGGCAGATAGGTGCAATAATTATAGAAGCCATTGTGTCTTGGAAATAATGACAAGTAGAAGTACTGACTCATGCCGGCCCATATAAGTGACTTCTCTTTCTTTCCAAATAAGAGATGTGATAGCTTGTGTTATAACTCCTATTTTGTGCAGGAGGTCAGATAAGATTATCATAGTGATTCCTTGCTGGCCTAAAAATCTATGAACTAATGATTGACAGGAACTGTGAAGTTTGGATCTGGATTCAGTTCTGTGGTGAGATTTGAGACAATCCAATTTTTTTTATCCGAATCTGAACACCATCTTTCCCAAAGCTTTTATTTTTGAGGGATTTTTGCATTTGTAGTTCAGCTTTGGACCTTACTCTAATAACCGCTATAACAGACTTAAATTACTCTCTGCTATATGAAGAAACCTGCACCTTGGAAAAATGTGCTTCATAGAGAATTTGGAGAGAAGGATTCAGCATATTTCTAAATGTAATCTCATTTTTATATTCACCCTGGTGACTCTACAATAGTCTTCTTTTTTTTTTCTTTCTAAGACAAACCTCTCTAGCCAGCAGCTGTTGTTTAATCAAACATAGTTTAATACAGACTCGGTTGATGAAATTACTTAATCAATGTTAGGAACACTTGAAAGCAACTGAGTTCACAGGATACTGTTGTAGTAAAGAGCTCTGTGTCTGCCTGCTAATTAGTCTGTAATTAAAAGTATATACCACCTGCATTTCTATTGCAAAACTTCCTTTACAAGATAGGTTTTTCAAATACATCTAAAAATTATCTTTAAAATAACCATTATTTTTGCAATAGCAAAATAGAACTTTCACTGGCTTCAGACATTTTTATGCACTCATAAAACATATAAATAAAACTATTCAGACTCCTGGGATTACTCTTTAAACCTCAATATCTCCATTAATGATTTTTTTTCTCTGCATATACAGTGACTAATTTTTTTCCATATGGATCTTTAATTATTTAACCATGAACCTTCTGCATGTGTGTGTGTGTGTGTGTGTGTATATGGGTTCAGGGAAGCAGACAGCCTTGGTAGGCCCCTGGGCAAGATGGGGGGCCAATTTCGCGCACTCAGAAGAGACAAGGCCTCAGGTGGAAGGGATAGGGCTGGGGCAGCCACCTTCAGTGATGCAGAGACCACGAGATGCCCCCTCCTCAGTGCTGCCTGGAGTGTACCATGCAGTGCTCCAGCAGCTATTTAAAAGGCCCATAAAATAAAGTAGCAGCGGCTGGGAACCCCAGGCCCTTTTGAATTGCTGGGCCCTGGAGCAGTTGTCGCCTTTACTCCCCTCCCCATCAGCAGGCCTGTGTGGATTTGAAAGAGTGATATCTCTTAAATCCACAAACTTTCATTGATTAAATTCCTATGAGTACCTAGAGTGTAAATATTAACAATGTTGTAGCCACGTGAGTCCCAGGTTATTAGAGAAGCCAAGCGGGGGAGGTAATATCTTTGATTAGACCAACTTCTGTCAGCAAGAGGCAAACTTACACAGAGCTCTTCTATGTGGTGTAGCTGCATAACTCCCATTTACTCAGTAGAAGTTATAAGGCTATTCCCTCATAACTTTGGAAATGTAAGGCTTGAGGTGACGGGGGGGGGGGGGGGG
>JANRFK010006688.1:23168689-23195936 GCA_030068395.1 Apalone spinifera
GCGGGGGGGAGGGTGTTTGGTATTTTTCTTTCAGCCATCTGGCAACCCTATGTGTGGACCACTTTAAGAAACACCGGTTTAATCTGCTTATTTTTGCTATGACTTTGGGCAGTTGGATGAAATCCATCCCTGTGCTGAGGGTAAACACAACATATAGGTGTCATTTAGGTATTGCTTAAGTGCTATTTTATGGACGTAATAGGTGCATAATATGAAATCCAAAATGGTGAAGAGGCAGCAGAACACTCTGCTGTTTCATGTAAAATTTTAGGAATCTGAACAAATTTCTATTTATTATTATGTATGGGGAGTAAAGTGCCAAAGACTCTGTTTCACAAGAGCTAGGCCACCAGAGAATTTCACCCAGAGGTTATGTCTACACTAGCCTCTTGCGCAAAAATATGCAAATGAGACGAAGTGTGGAATATCACTGTGCCTCATTTGCATAATTAGTGAGGCTCCGTTTTTGCGCAAGAGGCTTTTGTGCAAAAAGGAGCTGTCTACATGCAAGAGCCATTCTTCCACATTTTTTTCAGGAAGAATGGCTCTTGTGCAAAAGCCTCTTGCGCAAAAATGGAGCCTCCTTAATTATGTAAATGAGGCGTGGCGATATTCCACACTTTGCCTCATTTGCATATGTTTTTGCACAAGAGGCTATAGTGTAGACAAAGCCAGAATGTTTAATTATATATTGAAATTCAGTATGTACTTCATATACCTAAAATGTCCCAGGTGAGCCACTATAAAACAATGACTCAAAATATTGGGGACAGAGGCAGGAATGGAAGAAAAATAGCTACATTCACACAAAAATGGGCTTAACGTATCTATTTTCTCTGAGTCTTCCTGCTTCCTTAATCATCCAGACTCTCTCGGGGATACAGGGTCCCATCCCTGTGAATTCAGCCTATTAATGAGATAGAATTGTGGGGTTTTTCCACTGAGCCCCAGCAGCAAGTACTGTATGTATTTGTGGTGATCCTTCTCTGATTCCGCTCCAGTCATGCTGAAATAAAAGAAAAAAGTGGAAGGGAAAATGTATTTTTGCTAAAGATATTTAAGTTGTTCCAAAATCCATTGAAAGATTCCATTGATTTCAGTGACTTTTGGATTAGGGCCTTTGTACATATCCTAAACCATTTTCCCCTAGGAGAAAGCATCGAAGGCCACAGAGATAAAGCCTGGGCATTTAACATGTAATTGAACAAGAGGTAAAGGAAAACAGAGTATCTGAGGGCCTTTTGGAAGCAATCAGAATAATCCTGCTGTTTGCTGCAGGATTCCTCAGTAAAACATGATGTGCTATATCGCTCTAGGAAGTTGTGGTTAATTAATTTTCTTATTGGATGACTTATCCAGTGACATGTCACTTTGTTTAGCTAGCTAACCTGACTGCTCCTTTCCTCTGTGAACTGCTCACCCTGACTGAGTCTGCAAAGATAAGCATTCAAATGATGCAGACCAGGCACTGGTCTTTCCAGATATAAGGCAAATCAGGGTCTCCATTTATTTAGGATCTAGGAAAAATGAGAGTGACCTTCTAACCTCAAAGCCTAGAAATTACAAGAAACTTTTTGGCTTCCTTTTTGGACTTTCAGCATAGCTGAGGTCATAGATGGGGTTGATGTAATACCATACAGGTACTTGTAGGACATCAACATTAAAAAAGGAGCGGAATTGTTCAGGGAGAAACCACCAAAGCAATACGATAAAAGTGAGCAAAAAAAAATGGTGGCAGAACATTAGGTTGACTTTTGTCCTAACTATAAAGTCATACAGAGTCAGATGGATCAATGCCCACCTCAGCATGGAGTGATGAGGTGCCTCTTAAGGTCCTGGCTGACTCTACATTTTTATGATTTTATATAGGCACATCTCTGCATCTGTGCCAGGCAGTATTGACTTTTGAAGGGGCACCATTTGGGCAAAAAGGTCTGCCTATGCAGGATCAGTTGGAAGCTAAGACTGTGGAATAATCTTAAGAAAGAGAGTGATGGAATCGCTAGTATTTATAGGGAAATACTAGCCTATAGGGACTAGCCTAAGCACGGGGGGGGGGGGGAAGAGGGGGAGTTGTTTTGTGTTTGTACAATGGTTAGTAAAATTGTTTGTAAAATGGTTAGTAAAATTGTTACAATGGTCCATGATGTACGTGGTTCCTCGGAGCCATGATCAAGACTATCATTTTCTATGGAAGAAGGGCTGTTTCTTTGGGGGGTACCTCAGTTAGTGCATTTTTTTTTCAAGATTTGACTAAATGTTTATGCTCCTATGGGAGGCTGAGTTGTTGGGGGGTTTTTTAATTTTATTTTTTTTAATTATCTAACAGGCAAGCCTTGGTGGGTGTGTTAGGATGATTGTCACAGGAGCTGCCCCTGCTTCTCCAACTGTTCTAGGGTTCCTTCGGGCAGCACTTGGATGTCAGGTATACCACATCAACAGTTATTCACATGCCCTGCTGGACTAGCTATTCTAGTTGCTTAGAAATAAAGGGGAATGTATATTTAAAATAACATTTACCAACATCAGCCACAATAGACACTGTTTTTTTCCGGAGGGTCAAAGATATGAGTAGCAAGAGTGGGTTTGAACCACAAAAACCAGACACTGCTCCAAACTCCCCAAAGTTTAGAGTAGTTTGGATCCAGGACTTTTGCTATTTCTATATAAAGGTAGCCAATAGCAAACCTCAGATGTGGATCTGGATGCAGATTCAGGAATATCTGGATCTAGGTGTTAGAGGGTTTATCCCATTTCCCCCATCCACTTCCCTGGTTCTTCTCAAATGCACAGAGAGCAACAATACCTGAAGTCCAGAGATGCAAACAATTCAATGGGGTTAATGTCTGGCAAGCATGAATCTAGTTTCCATTTTTCCTCTGGTTCCCATGTTTTCTTCCCCCCTACTTCCTGTTGGCCCTAATATATAGAGTGATATTTTCAGATATACTTTAGCCCAGGGCTACTCAACTTTGGAAGCTCCGAGAGCTTCCAAAGTTGATATTCCTAGCACATGCCGAGGACCGCAACTTAAGTGTGGTTGCATATACATGCAAATATATGCAAATAGCTTCTTTCACACTGATGGGCATGAATACAAAGATTAAGGCAAGGCTACACAACAGGCAGGCCCCATTTAAGTCAGTTCTGCTGATATTAATTAAATGCAATATGTACCTGATTTCCACCCATCTGACAGCACTTTTAATGAGCAATAACAGTCTGGGAATTTAACTACTAAAATGCATATCAACAGAAGACCATTATATTGACTATTTTTTTTTTGTTTTGGCTCCTGGCCATGTGTTGAGCCCCATGTAAATCCAAACTGCACCGTGGGCCACAAACACCACCGAGCACATGTCCCAATCCAGGAGAGAAAGAAAAGGGAGGAGGCAAATATGTGTGCCCCAGCATCCCAGGACTCTAGAGTACCAGGGAGAGAGGAGGCCAAATGGCTCCAGCTTCCCTGGCTCCTGGACAGGGAAGGCGGGCACTGGGGGCAGCAACGATCCGCCCCAGAATGCCTACAACAGGTGTTCTGAGGGTGGAGTGTGGGCGGGGACATGCCTGGCACTTGGTGAAAGCAAGCCTTCCCCCGTCTATGCTAGCAGACACCCCTGTATGTAGGTCTTTGCTGGCCAGAAGGCTATCAACCTGTTTTCTTTAAACCTTCTAGGCTCTTTCCTTTACCTGGAGGCATTAGATTGGATCATTTTTCTATGTGACTGGTTTGGAATGTGATAGGCAACTTGTGGCCTGCACGTCACATGCAGCCCACTGGGACTCCATCTGTGGCCAGTGGACCCTCTGGCTGTCCCCCACCCCCAAGTGCCTCTTCCACACTGTAGCACTGGAGCCCTGTACTTCCTACTCTTTCCCCCTCCCTTCCAGCATTTTCAGAGCACCATGAATCTACTGATTCATGCTCCTCCCCAACTCTCCCAGAGCTTGAATGCTGTGAATTAGCTTCTTTGTGGCTGCTCAAGCTGAGGGAGGGAGGGAGAGGAGTGTGAACGGAGTGTGAATCAGTGGCTTCATGGCATTCTACAAATGCTGGGAGGAAGGGTGAGGAGTAGGAAGTGTGGGACTCCAATGCACAAGAGGCAGGGGAGAAGGGGGCATTGAGAGGATACGCAGGTGGCAGGTGAACTTTGGAGACACAGACACATACTGAAGGGACCTTTCTAATGTTCTGGAAACAAGGTACTGGCTACATTGGTTATTGTACAGGGAGTCCAAGGAAACATAACTAGTACTCTCCTAGAACTCTGCTCAGTTGGTTGGCAAAGCTAGTAGCCTCTAGAAGTAATTGGTTGACAAGCCCCATCCTTCTCAGATGCCTGAAGATTACCAGCAAAGAGTTTCCAAAAAGCCCCTCTTCAAAAATTTATTGCAGATTAGCGGAAAGAATCGGGTTCTCTGAAAGAGGTACATGCTCCTTTATTCAAGCAACCACTAGCAGTACACTGTCCTCTCTTCCCACTATTTTCAGATCCTTACAGTGATGTTCATTCAGGACAGTATATAACAATGTTTTCTATACAATTTGGACCAGAGCAACTTTCCCTGTCAATCTGAAGTGTATGATTGCTACCATGCCAATCCCAGGATATTAGTGAAACAACCTAGTGAGAAGATATCTAAATACTATTTCACCCAATTTGTGTCTCAAACCATAATGCAGTGTGTGAATTAAAATTCACAGTATTGCGCAACCAGAAAGAAACTGAACAATGTTCAAATCATATGCAAGTGTTACTCTTTCATCAGATTTAAAGCTATATATCTTTTTGTCAGGTTTATGAAGGCTATGGTCAAACAGAGTGCACAGCAGGATGTACGTTTACTACTCCAGGCGACTGGACGTCAGGTAAAAATTATAGTCTCTCCAAAAAGGACAGAATTGTTATTCTATTTAGAATTCTACAAGCTGTAATGTCTACAGGATACTTATCATTGTGTTGAATAATTGGGGTGAATTCAGTGTTCATGAAAGTGAGGCATTAATGGCATTAATTAAAGCCAAAGACAGTTAAAATTTGGTTAGATGCTATGCAAGTTTCCCTAGAGAGATATGGAACCACTCTTTGGTACTGATCTGCAAAAATCAGTACCCATCCTTTTTACTTCTGGCCTGCCTTCTGCAGTGATTACTCATGCTATTGTATTGTACTTTTCAGAGGTACCACTCCAACAAAAAATAGACCAACAAATTAATATTCACTTGTCTCTAAAATCAAGCTTTGAGCACAGATGCAATGCCAGATAATGGAGAAATGAAAAGATGCTCAGAGATTTAAAACAAAATACAGGATTATGTAGCCTGGTTTAAAGATTCTAGGTTGTTATATTTTCAAATCTTTGGGGTCTTATAATTAGATGAAAACTTCAATCAGAACACATCATCTTGTCAATGCTCAGCAAATAATAAGAGTAACGCAGCATTAATTATCAATTTTTACAGAAAGGCATTGGAATAGGTCTGAACTAATTCATTCAACTGAATACTTGCATAAAACTGGACATAAATGATTAATTAAAAACCTCTCCTTCTTCAGCAGTAATTTTCTATGATTGGAGTAGAGCACAGAATGTTTTTCAGTGCCAATTGCTGTGCATTAGGATGTTTTTCTACAAAAGCAGAAAAGGCCAGTTACCTACTATGAGATGCACAGACTAGACAATTTTCCGTCGTATTTTTCACTATGTTTGTGTCTCTCTCTCTCTCTCTCTTCATTTTGGTACCATAGTCAGCACATAATTAATGAACTCACATTCACAAATCTATACTAAGGACTGGATCCTCACTTTTGTTAAATTTGTTAGTCCTAAGCACACTTTACCCTAGGCAAATATGTGAAGGATTCTCCTAGTATGGATGGCAGAGAAACTGTGTACTTTGCCTTTCATAGGGACCATTCCTTGGGATAGACCTGAACACCTTTGGGCCCTGTGATCTCTGTCATTGACAGCTGGAGTAATTTAGAGTAGTTAAAGCAGATACAGTTTGTTTTGGAGAAATTGGAAGTAAATGTAAAGGCATTGTAGCTACATTTACAGTCATGCCATGGTAACTCAAAGGCTTAGAGTTTTCTAGATGGTGCACAGAATTGAACTTTGTGTTCTGTTATTAAGTTACTCTGAGTTAGGTCTTAAAAAGAGGGATTGATTAAATTTCCGGTTGGTCAGAGGAAGATGGTAAGGAGAAAGGGTCCTGCATTGTTACACTTTAAAAAAAAAGGGGGGAGAAGCGGGGCTATCCAGACTGGATTCTGCACACAGACACGCTGAACGTCAGGCTAGAAATGTATGATGTACTAATAATCTCCTGAGTACCGTTTATAGAAAGCAATGACAAATGACTCTTTAACTTTGATTTGCAGGTCATGTAGGAGCCCCTCTGCCCTGCAATTTAATCAAACTGGTGGATGTGGAAGAGATGAATTATTTTGCTTCTAAAGGAGAAGGAGAGGTATCATCTCCAACATTAGATATTGCCCCTCAGTAGTTAACTCTTTGAGACAGGCTGTCATAAAAATCTGCGAGCCATTTGTTACTGCTTGTATGTGAGAATCCTTTTTAAGTGCCTCTTGTAGTTATAGATGCATTCTATACACCAGTTGACAGGAAAGGAAAAAACAGAACAGAGGAACAGGTCAAACAGCTGTAGAGCATCATAGTGTTTATTAGAAATACAGCGTATTTTAGAGAACCTACAAGTAGGGCTACAGCTAGTTACTTTTGAAGGGGCTGAGGGTCCACACAAAGCAAACTCTTACATTCCTGCAGAACCCCATTGACTCCACTGGGATAGAGGCATAAGGATTTACCTAAGTAGTAGTGATGTAAATGGTTAACTGGTAAGCCTCACCTTACCAGTTGTGGTTAACTGGTAGGGGCTGAAGCAGCTCCCCACCTGGCTTAGGCAGAGGGGCTGTTCCAGCTCCATGGGGCTTGCCAGAGCAGCCCATGTCTGTGGCCAGCAGGGGCTGCCGGTTCCACTCCTGGGAAGCCAGTTGCAGAGCCTGCAGCTAAGCCTCTCCAGGAGCCTCGCTCCCAGGGAGGTGGCTTCACTGCCAGTCCCGCTCCTGGGACTTATTAAAGCCTTAGACTGCAGAGCCCACAGGACATGTATGTAACTGCTATGAATTTGTAGCAGTTGCATGGTTACATTTTTAAACAAGTTTTTACATCCCTACTAGATCCTTCACAAGATTAGGGCCTAGGGTTATAAGGATCAATTTGTCCAGGCGAGTGTATCCTTAGTTCAATGAAAATGCTTATTGAAATAAATAGGACCCTACCAAATTCCTGGCCACAAGATTTGAAAATTAGTAAATTTCACCTTTTCAGGTGTTTAAATCTGAAACTTCAGGTGTTTATAGCCATGGGGATCCCAACCCAAAAGGTGATTGTGAGGGGGGTAAAAAAACTGGTTGTAGCTGGACTCTGAAAGCAGCCACCACAGAGCTTCCTGCAGCTGCAGCAGGTTTCAGGAGGTGGAAGTGGTTCTGATCTCCCTCATGCTGCTTAGAGCTCCCCAACCAGGGGTTCCTAGCTGCTGATACTGTTTGGCTTGGGAGGGACAAGACTTATGCTGCTTCTTCTGCATGGCTACTGGGAGAGGTACCCAAGAGCAGCCTTGCAGGGAAAGAGCAAATCTTGTCCTGCCCCAGTTCTGCTCCGACTAGAAGCTAGGTGCCCTTGAGCTGCTGGGAACACCCCAGCAGGAAATGGGATCCAACTCCACAAGTGTCCTCCAGCTGCAGGAACATCTGGGTGGCTGTCCAGTCCCAGAGCATCCTGCAACAGGGGGAGGCACCTAAAGGTGAGTCTAGTCTCCCCATGCTCCCAGAAGTAGCTGCACAGGGGATGGACAAGTCCTGTCAGTCCCCAGCCCAGCCAGAGCTAGGAGCCTATTTTGCTGGGGCACTTCTAGGAACAAGGGGATATCTGATCAGGGTTGTCCCTACTAGTGCTGGTGCCTTATGCACCTCGGCCCCAGCACAGAGTGGCCACTGGTGCTGAAGCTGTGGTGTCAGAGTTGCCAACTTGGATGCAGTGATAGCCAGTCCATCTGGTCTGGGAGTGTTGGCAACCCTGGGGCAGGACAGGGAGGGAGTCTCACCTGCAGACTCAGGGCAGCAGGGGGAGGGCATGGGCAGCCACGCTGCTGGTCAGAGAGATGTGGCGCTTTGAAGGGGAAACCACTGTTTCTCTCTAGCCTCCGGCTATGTGGCCAGCCCCTGAGACTGCCAGAGTTCTCCAATCCCTGCTTGCACCATTCACTGCTGCCTGGTGAGCAGGTCTGGGCACTAGGCCTGCCTCCTGGGGGCAGGGGATGATCACATCTTTCAGCAAAATTGTTTCTTCATGAAAATATGTGGAAGATTGTGGTAGAATATGCATTAGCAGTCCGTTTTTCTATTCTCATGAAATATTGTCAAAAGACAATTTTAGGGATAGGAGGGGGAGAAGTCCAGAAAATTTCACACTCAAATTGACCATAGTTTTGCATCATCTTGTTTTCCTACTTTAAAAAAAACCACAAACTACTGGAGATTTAGTGGTAGCATAATTTAAAATGTTTTATTTTGTAGGAGCACTCAGATGGGAAAGATTCCACTCCTTTAACAATTTGATATGATTCCATAACAAAACCTCTGGATTTTGTCAGCAGCCATGTCTCTTTTGCAGATATGCGTGAAAGGACCTAATGTTTTCAAAGGTTATCTAAAAGATGGGGAGAAGACAGCTGAAGCTCTGGATAAAGAAGGATGGCTTCATACTGGAGACATTGGGAAATGGTTACCTGTATGTACTGAACAGTTTCTTAGTTCTTGTGTTAATTATATATCCCTATGTAAGTTCTAAGGTGGTACACTTACATTTTCAAACAAGTCTGTGTCTGTCTGTGCACGTGCACTTGTTTTGTGTGTGTGGAATAACCATATGTCAACCACCAGGAGTTGGTGTATCCTCAGAGTCAAGTCCATCCATGTGGGTACCAGATACAGGTCCGCTTTATGCCTCAGCATAGCATAAAGAAAAGTTTCTTTGATATCTCATTAGTTCATGTAAGATATCAAGCAGATTTGCTTCTCCCCAGAGGCTATCTTAATATCTAAAGTCAATCACTCAAACTTTAATTACTTTTTGAAAGAGATGACACTGGGGAGAGTGAGATCAGTTCAACTACTACTGAAATTAAGCCACCTCTCTGGCAGAATGCTGAAATCAACTCACTTGTTTTAAAGACCAGACAGCTTGGTTTTTGTTGTTGTTGTTGGGGTTTTTTTTTTGTTTTTTTTTTTAAGGAGTACTGAATATCCTCAAATATAACTCAAGTCAATGAGAACTGCTGGTTCTCACTTAAGAAAATCACTTTTTTCATATTTAAACTCCAATAATATTTGAGGAACCATCAACATCTACATTGAAACATATTTTTAAATTATCAGGTTAAAAAAAATCCTACCTGGAACAAGAGGTATAAAGACAAATTCAAAACAAAACTGGGAAACCTCTGAATAATAAAGCATTTTCTTTATCTTTTGAGTTTTTTAAACATTATTCTGGACCTGGTTTTACACATGCAAATGCATGCAGACAGAATACTTTTTGAGACTGGAAAAAAAAAATGAGAGGAGAAAAGACCTTTTGAGTGTTTGGGGTTTGTTTTTTTTTTTAATTTTTAAATTTTGTTTCTTATGGGCTGGGACGAAATGGCAAATATAGTCATGAAGTATTTTTTGGTTAAGTCAGTTCTTCTGACTACCACATTAGCACTTTCCTTGCCTGTGTGATGACAGTTTAGTTTAATTTATTTTGGAAGTTTGGATCAAAGCCTTGGTCTATACTAGGGAGTTATTTCGAAATAACTCATCTTATTTCAAAATAACACACATTACCAAGACCATTATTTCAAAATAAGGGGCTGGTTATTTTGAAATAACTCCTGCTTTCCATGAGGAATAACACTTATTTCAAAATAGTTACAGTAGACTTCCGATAATCCAGCACCTTTGGGACTTAGGTGGTGCCGGATTATTGGATATGCCGGAGTACCGGGAGGTACTATAAGGGGGCATACTCCCAACCCAATCCCCCTCCCCTCTCCTACTCCAGAGCCAAACACCTCCTCTCCCTGCTGTAACCCAGTCCTCCTTCTCCCCCAACCTTATGTCCAGGTCCCAAGGCAGCTGCCTGTGCTCAGTGGCCGGCTGCTAGCAAGTGCAGGCTGGACACTGTGCATGCTGGGGACCATGAGCGGAACGGCGTGGGGCCACAAATGCGCATGTGGCTCACAATGGCCCGGCCGTAAGAGCGGCTGATTGGAGCACTTCCTGGTTCCAGTTGATGCCAGACTATTGGGAGTGCCGGTCAACTGGATCCCAGACAATTGGAGTTTTAGTGTATTTCAAAATAGCAGTTGTGTGAACACTGCTGCTATTTTGAAATTAACTACTTCCCAGAGTCATTCAAAGTAATTACTCCGCAGTGCCTCCTGGGGCTCTAAGTTGAGGTAGCATGTCCACATTAAGCAAGCCTCCCTCAGACTAATTTCAATGCTTCCCCGTAGTGTGAACACACTGTTTTGAAATAGTTATTTTGGGAGTTATTATTTTGAAATAATTTCCTAGTGTAGACATGCCCAAAGAGACTCCATCATGGCTGACAGGCTAAAAATACATCCTGTATTTAAGAGACTATATTTATCAAAAATGTCCTCCTGATCCATAAACTCTTTTCCAAGTGAAGGCTACAAGGTTGATTAAAGTCAACATTTTCTGCTGGGCCGCTGAACCCCAGTAAACCCTGGGAAGGACCAGTTTCCGGGGTTCAGACACTCTTGCTCTGATCTTTTTTCTGCCTGGATGGTCCATTCTTGCTGGTAGGCAAGCGACTGTGCACCTCCTACTAGTTTTACTGTAAGCACTTTAATTAAATGAAGAGTTCAGTGCAAAAATGCATTGCTTATGGGGCCTGTATATTCAAATAACAATGCTGATAACCAACATCTCTCTTTCCCAACAGAGTGGGACACTTAAAATTATTGATCGGAAAAAGCATATATTTAAACTTGCTCAGGGAGAATATATTGCACCTGAAAAGATTGAGAACATTTACATCCGCAGTGAGCCTATTGCCCAGATATATGTGCACGGAGACAGCTTACAGGTAAAATGTAACACTTCAAACTATTTTTAAAGTCAGATCCTGTACTAGACAGGACCTGCGCCTGACACTTGGGTTAGTAAAGGTGACCTTTCTACCCTTCACATCCCTCCTTCCTAATTCTGGATTTGGCTACAATCTCTGGTTAGGTCCCCAAATACTCAAGCAACTATACACAGATTGAATGTGCAAGAATCTAGCTTAATTTGTCCTCCTTCAAATCTCTTCTTAAAACGCTCCTTTGCTGTGATGCCTATTTTAAATAAAACTTGAAAAAGGTTAGGCTGTTGGTGTGCTGAGCCATTTGCATCAACTTTTAAAAATAGAGAACAGCAGAGTGCCTGCTAGAATGCACTTTAATTCACAAGTGTGGGACAAGTGCAGGACCATTCATCACTAAGGTTCTGCATTGGACCTGCAGTTGAGGTCTGTCTACCAAGTGCTTACATAGATGGGCAGAACTAGTCTCTGTATTAAAACAGAGTAGTTGGGCACATATTTTCAAAAGTGGCTTCTAAAATGCTGCCCACAATTCTGCTCACTAATGTTTTCTGTGTGAAAAATCTGCATTTGTGTACAAGGTGGAAATAGCTGCATGTGTAAGCATCCAATTTACCCATCAGTGGTTGGTGTTTTACATACCACCAGGTACAATTTCATACACCATAACAACTAACCCTAACAACTAAAGACCAGGACTTTAACAGGGTTCAAAAAAGAACTAGATACATTCATGGGTGATAAGTCCATCAATGGCTATTAGCCAGGGCAGGAATGGTGTCCCTAGCCACTGTTTGTCAGAGGCTGGAAATAGATGACAGGAGAGGGATCGCGTGATGATTCCCTGTTCTGTTTGATCCCTCTGCGTCACCTAGCATTGGCCACTGTCAGCAGACAGGACACTGGGCTAGATGGACCTTAGGTCTGACCCAGTGTGGCTCTTCTGATGTTGTTACTCACTGATCATGCCCCTGAGCCAAACATTTCCCTGACATCTATATGATTTCTCTTGATCAGAGGTGGGAAACTATTTCTGGCTCTGGGGCTGCTGACCCATAAAAAAAATCAGTCAGGGGCTGCACATAGATGAGAAGCAAAAAAACCAACAACCCCAAACCCTCATAGACATGGCCCAGAGCGTAGGAGGGCCCAGACTAGTAGATTTTGTGTACTTCAACACCATGGAAGACTGTGGGGGAGGGGGCTGGAGTGCCAGCGCAGGAGCCCTTAGCCTTGGGAGCTGCATCCAGGCAAGCTGGGAGAGGGGGGGCGGGGAGGCGAGAGGAGAGGGGCACATATGGCTCCCGGGCCTTAGCTTTCCACCCCTGCTCTAGATGGTCAGAGATCCATGAATGGACCAGTGAAAAACAAAATGGACCAAGATCCCCTTTCACTTATACCACCATAAAAGCAAAATAAATGTATTAGCTTCAGTACAGAGTTAAATTCAAATTGCAGAATCTGAGCCAAATTCTGACATATGTTAACTGTCATTTTTGGACTCTCTTATCTTCATCAGAAATACTTCCTCATGAAATTTGAGCCAAATACAGTGCTTTATTGAAATTATTAAACCTAGCAAACTAAGAGAAATTATTTATGTATTGAAATATTTTATGTTAAATATGGGTCTTTCCTCAGCTGATTTTATTTTATTTTATTTTAAATGAAACAGGCCTTCTTGGTCGGAATTGTTGTACCCGATTCTGAAGTGATGCCAGGCTGGGCAAAGAAAAGAGGATTTGAGGGAACATATGCAGAGCTCTGTAAAAATACGGTGTGTCCTTAAAAATACATACGTGGGTACATTTAATTAATCTTGAACTGTAATATCATGCAGGAAGTGCTAGCACTGAAATAAAGGTATGCACACATAAAAGAGAATAGGCAAACCAAGCTTTTAAACGCCTTAACATCATTGTTATTTAATAGCACTACTAATGTACTTGGCACTTTCCTAATACGAAAGAAGACAAAGTCATCAATAATCTTACACCTGCATATTCCACATTTTTTTTTCCCCCAAGGGCTGGGCATTGCCTGAAGTCAGACGCTGTACCGAACTAGATGGCTTATTTGTGCAATTACTCCCATTCTTCTGAATGTTTCAGTGTATATACATCATACAATCTTTTTCTATAAGTAAACCTATGCAGTGTCTTTTTTTAGATATGTATGAAAGGTAACACTTTCTCTCTTGTTGTTGAACTCAGCTGCAAAATTAACAGTAGTTTATAAATAATGGCAAGATGCAAAGTTTAAGGAAGAATATTCTGCCTTGGTGGCTAAAGTTAGACATTTATATTCATAGGTAGGCACCTTAATAAGCATAATGATTTTTAAGAACTACTGAGCACCAACTAGTATAATCAAATGCAGATGATTTAAGCTACAGTACGTCTGCGCACACACACTTTAAAATCATGAATACCATTAAAGCAATGGGACTATTTGGGCACTTAAATGTAAGCATGTCTATAAGTGTTTGAAGGATTACAGCTTTAAATGTCCATCCTTAACCATCGTAGTTTGAAAACGTTAGCCTTTACATTTTCTATAAAAGATAAAGAGCATAAAATATTATTACATTACTCATTTATAAGACATTCAGACAAATTTTCTATTTATAAAGACATTTCTTTTAAAGCAGCATGCTAATTGACATATGAATTGCCAGAATCAACAGCGTATTTGTGCTTTGATCAGTAAAGTTTATTTTCCTACGGATTAATAGCCTTGGATGTAAAGATGTCTTTTGAAAAGTAATGGAGAATTATTTGTTCTCATGCAGGAACTGGCAAAAGCAATAATGGAAGATATGGTGCGGCTAGGGAAGGAGAGTGGACTTTATTCTTTTGAGCAGGTATGAGAACATTATTCCTTATGGTCAAATAACGTGCCCTTTATGATGAATAGGAAGTTGTTAGTATGCATCATATATACCCTAAATGTCTGATTATAGTGTGTCTGTAAGTAATTATAGCTTGCATTTGTGAATTTCTTAAATCCTTTGGTTCCTAAAGAATGCACCAATATTGCCACAAAGGTCCACAGAAATTAAAGACTCGTAATTAGTATTTTAGTGGTTCCAGGCAGGAATTTTGTGAAAGCAGCACTATACCACTGACAAATTACTTTTCTCTTTCGGTTAAATAAAGACTTTAGTCCCTGATCTAACTTTCCACACATGGCAGCAGATTTGGTGGGAATGATGGGTGCATAGGCAATACAATAGCATGCTCTGTATAATCCTTGATATAATCACCAGAGGTCAAGACCAGTATTTTTAGGAGCCTGATCCTACTCTCATTGAAACCAATGTTGAAAAGTAGGATCAGGTCCACAGTTACAGTATAATTCTGGTACTGACCTAGAAAATACAACTGCTCTGTTTATTTTCAGTGCATGCACTAATCCTTTCTGACACTTGCCTAAATATTTTCTGCAACAGAACTACAAACATTCCAGCAGGAACATTCTGAAACTGATGCAGTAAGTGATAATATGGATCAAAACACACAAAAAGGCCAACATCAAATATCTCCAAGTTAATATTTTATTGTCTATCTATTAAAATATTAATATAAAAGTGAATATCAGATTCTAAGATGTTATTATTTAAAGGTCACTAGTAAGCTTCATTTGTTTGTCCATTTTTTGCTTGAGAAGTCCAATGAAAATCCAGTTTGCAGAAGTTCCTGAAACCATACGTCTTGTCTCCATTATCCTGACATTTCCATAACTGATTAAAGAAATTCCACATGGAGTGAGGGTTATAATACATTAAATTGGCTGTCTAATAATTACCTTGGGTTGTTCCTGTCCTAACCTTCACAATATGAATACCCGTAACTCACCAATTCTACTGACATGCATTAAAAAAAGTGAGGTTATAACGAGAACTTAACGGCAATGCTAAAAATCTAGGGAGAAACTATATGCAAAGGAAATTCCTGAATGTATTGCAGTTTGAAAACAAGTGCCTTCTGTGTAGAATCTCCTGTGTAAAGCAGTATGTGATTGTTATGACCTAACACTGGGCCAGATTATCTGACCAGTATGAACCATACACAGAGTCCCTTGGCATGGGTTCAGCTTCCCTATGGATAGAGTTGAGTGACATTTTTCACACAAATAGTTTATTTGCTAAAAATGCAGTTTCAGTCAACCCAACTATTGCTGAGACGTGAACTTGGTGTCCTATGTCCCAGGTGAATGTCATAATCACTAAGGCTATGTATACATCGCAGCATTATTTTGGAATAACTAATGTTATTCTGAAGTAACCTAGTCCGCATCTACACAGTAAGCAGTTATTTTGACATAATGTCAAGTTGGGGGATTTCTTACTCCAACTCCTATAACCCTCATTTTACGAGGAGAAAGGTAAGTCGGAGAAAGAGTGCTCTAACTCACATTTCCTGCTGTGTAGACCGCACCAAAAGCTGAAATAAGCTATTTCGACTTAAGCTACGCAATTAATGTAGCTCAAGGTGCGTAGTTTATTTTGGCCTTAGCCCTGCTATGTAGATGTGCCCTAAGTTACCGAGAGTCTCTGGTTTAATGACTATTGGCATTAACTAAATAAAGCAAACCCAAGAATTTTTAAACAAGTTCAATTAAAAATCCTTTCCCCTCACAAATTGCTCCACTTCCACTATCTTAATTCTTGTGATATCACCATTTCACTAGTTCTCCAGTAACCCCAAAGCACTTCTGAGCAGAAAAGTTCTGAATTTCCAATACATAAAAATATTTTGGAGAGTAGTAGATTCAATATATTCTGCATGTTTGTCATAGGGATTTTTTAAAGAATTTTTTAAAGAAGTTACAAATGGTATGTGAATTTACCAGAAACTCTTTTCTTTGATGTGGGACGGTATACTTTTTCTCTAAATCTTTTCTTGAATGTAGGCAGGATATTGCTAATTTGAGGAATCTTGTAATTTGTATCAGACTCTTTCATACTCTTTTAACTAGCTATAACCTCAAGCCATAAGTTTACCATTTTAAGTACCACTATGATGATGATGATTTATGTAAACATTTTGTTATTAATTACATATCATTCAAGACGTTTTCAAAAGGTGCTCAACTTAAACAATTTAGAGAGGATGGGTATTTCAAAATCATGCCTCCTTAGTATGTCTCAAGTGAAGCATACAAAAATTACAGTGTTCAAGATCACCAGTCCCTTTTAAAAGTCACTTGGCCACAGTATGTAAAGAAAGTATTTGTGATCCTTTCATTTTGCCCCTGGAATAAAATGCACATAGGGAAAAGAAAGCCACAGATATTTATGGAGTAAAAAGGCCGTTCTTACACCACACTTCCTACAACTTCAGTCTGTCAAATATGAAGTGGATTGATGATGGGCAAAAAAGGCAGCGGATGGCTGAGTCCTATCTGAACTCAGTGAATTGTGGCCAACAGCCATGCACAGATGTATTCTATAGTTCCCCACCACACAGCACAACCACCTGCCATCTGCACCACGAAGCCTCCTGCTGTGCTCAAACACCAAGGATTAGTAAGGGCAGCCTTGTCAAATGCTGTTTGCCTGGGACTGAGTGATTTTTATTTAGAGAGGATGGGTCACTAAAGCACTTCCCCCCCCCCCCCCCCCCCCCCCCCTTTGCACGAGCATCATCATGTTGACTTTGGATCCGAAGACTTTTATGCCTAGGCTAGTAAAGCGACATGAAGGCCGTGTCAGTGCTAGTTAACAATTTTGGGTAGATGTAAACCTATGCTTCAGAAAGTGCATGTCCCTGAATATAATTTCTACTTCTCTTGACTCTGACACCTTGCTATCTTCTGTGACCCTTCAGCTACATGGAAATGTTGTGATGGAGAGTCACACATATCCCCACAGAATCAGAGTGGCTCGAGCAGATGGGGAAAGGTGGCTATGTTCCTTTGCCAACCAGACCGTGTGAGAGCAGAGCAGACTGGAAACATACAGTATTTCTTTTAAGGCTGGGGGGTAATATTTTTGTGGGGGAATGGTGTGAACCAAGGTTTATGGAACAGGATGAAGATGATGGTAATAAAAGCAAGAAGGACAGATTGATTGAAAACTGGGGAGAGACAACCATTGTACTGACCGGTGGTATTTAAACTTCCCCTCTCCACTCTGTTAGTGCTTCTTAATTCCAGCCTGCAACTAGAGATGTAAAATCCTGTTCAATTGGCTAATCAGTTAAACATATTGTTTAATCAGTTAACTGATTAAAGTGGGAGACAAGGAGGTTGGAGTGGCTCCCCGCCTGCCAATGGACTGGAGCACCTCTTTTCCTCCCCCACCGCTGCAGGCAGGGGCTATTCCAGCCCGGTCAAAGCTGGAGTGAGGCTTAAGGGTGAGACTATCAGTTAATTGGTTAAACCTTCACATCCCTATCTGCAACTCAAATCTTGTATCAGTCCTGAGCATTCTGTTAAACAAAGAAGAGTGTATGGATGCTTTGGGATATGGACAGACAACCAGTAGGATTGCAAATGGATCCAACAAAGTCATTTTTTGCTGATGACCTAAGCAGGATAGTTACAATTTCAGTAGTTTCGATTAGTACTACTTAATAATGGATTATATTAGTTTAGTTTTGCCATAAATATTTGCATTTTCTATTTCAGGTCAAAGCCATTTACATCCATTCTGATACGTTCTCAGTACAAAATGGCTTGTTGACACCAACGCTAAAGGCTAAGAGACGAGAGCTAAGAGATTACTTCAAAAAACAAATAGAAGAGCTTTATTCAAGTGTCTCCATATGAAACTTCAGGAAAATTCTTCTGAATAATGGACTTTATAGCAATATTGAAGTGAATACTCAAAAGTACAGAGCCAGAATGACAGAGTTGAAATGAATAAGCATCTGACTTTGTTTCTGAACTTTTTGTTGTTCCAAGACCTCACCATTGATATAACAGTAACTTCTCTTTTTCATAAGCTGTAGTATCTTCTCTTTTTACAGTATGTAAACTATAGGAGACTACTGAAAATTACACAATATATCCATAAAAACAGGCATAAGTTCCAACAAATCTTAAGTACATCATGAAAGATTATGTTGTTATTAATTCCCTAAAACTTTACTGATTACACATCAGGAAAAAGGTATGTGATATATCTGTTGATATGATTGTATTTAATGTTACAGATTAGTAACTACAATCCTGGATAATTCAATAGTGTGGTCTACCTCAAACATTCAAAGACTTGTCATGAAAATCACAACTAAATCTGTCTTCCCTATCTAGAACTTCAAGCTAGCTACTTGGCCAGAGGTTTTTGTTGTGGTTTGGTTTTTTGTTTTGTTTTTGTGTGTGTATATGTGGGGGGTTTTTTGTTTTTGTTTTTTTCAAATAAGTGATAGCTTTTATACGCTGCAGGACATGAATTCCATTGACTTTATGTTATCATCAATGATCACACTCAGGGTCTGTCTACACAGCAAAGTTATTTCGAAATAACAGCTGTTATTTTGAAATAACTTTCCTAGCATCTACACAAGCCAACAGCGATTTCGAAATTAATTTGAAATAACGGAGGGCTTATTTCGAAATTGGTAAACCTGATTCCACGAGGAATAGCGCCTATTTCGAAATAAGCGCTGTGTAGACACTTATTTTGAAATAGGGGGCCTCCAGCCCGTCCCCTGCTGGCCACCCTGACCACAAGGTAACTTCTGACCTGATGCCCTGCCGGACCCAGTTCCGCACTATTTCGAAATAGCAAAAAGCTGTTTCGAAATGCATTTTGTGTGTATAAGATATTTTGAAATAATGCTATAGTGTAGACATACCCTAACGGAAGCTTCAGAGGGGTAGCTGAGTTAGAACAAGGAATGAATGTCATGATTTCATTTGTACATAATATGCCCATTAGCCTATTAGGCCTAATGGAAAAAAGCCAGATTAATACCATTTTGTAATTGCAAAAATGTTTTAGGAAGTTATAGAATTCTCTGTGTTTCTTTTTCAGTGCATCTGAACTTAATTTATAGCACGGCAGATAGAACTTCCTTAAGGGGCTGATTCAACACGCTATGCCTCTGGGTTCATAAATGTGCAAGCTGGGAAGGCTGTGGAAGCATTGCTGGCTCTGTGGCAGACTGATCTATTCAGAAGGATCAGCTTCCTGTGGGAGCTTCAAAATAAAAAGCATCACAAGAGGAGGCTAACTAGTGTAAGTGAGCCCTCCCCATCCTAGGCTCCCTTGTTTTCTTAGTTTATTGCTTCACCTGCTGCTAATGCTGTTCAGTCCAATCAGATTAACTTCCTGGCACAGCTGCAGGTAGAGGAATGGAACTCTGGCCCAATATATGAACTATAATTGTGAACAGTATCCAGTCAAACAAATTTACTTGCGACAAAGTTTAACACACATGCCTAGTGTGTAGAATAGTAATAGACATGTAGCTGTGTTAGTCTGGTCTTGCTGAAACAAAAGACAGGACTATGCAGCACTTTAAAGACTAACAAGATGGTTTATTAGGTGATGAGCTTTTGTGGGCCAGACCCACTTCCTCAGATCAAATTGTGAAAGAAAATTGGCATGATGGTATATGCCACGAAAGCTCATCACCTAATAAACCATCTTGTTAGTCTTTAAAATGCTGCATAGTCCTGTCTTTTGTTACACCTAGTGTGGTTCACTGACCAATGCAGTGGGACCTAGACCACAGCAACAGCTAAGATTGAGAGACCTCTACAGCATGGGCTAGGAGCCAGCTGGCTTTTAGCTCAGAGGGTAGAGGTTTCTATACTCAACTCCAGAGGTCCCAGGTTCAAATCCGCCTGGTGGTGGTTACAAAAGCATGGCCTCATATTCCCATTGCTATAGTGCAATGGTGGAGGGCCTCCCTTATGTTGCTGGAGAGTAGGAAGAGGTGTTACGCCTGAGTGTCCATATGGCTGAGGGATGAGCTTCCTCCACAATTTTCCTTCCCACCACCACTGTGAGGTGTCTTAATGGGAGTGGAAGGTCAGGTTACAACCTGGCTAATATATGACTGGCTTGGCCAGGTATTTTTTTAATGGATTTACCAGAAAAAATAATTGTCTGCTGGGTTTTTTTTTAATGTGGGTCTAAAGATTTGCATTGGCTCAGTATATTTGGATATTTAATGTTAAGTCTTTGTGTCCAGCTAAAGATGCTGCAGTGTTCCCACTTCTGCAGTTTAAGGGTATGTCTACACAGCAACATTATTTAGAAATAACTTAGTCCGCTTCTACACAGGAGGCAGTTGTTTTGAAATACTGTCAAGCTGGAGGACTGCTTACTCAGTCCTGTAACCCTCATTATACGAGGAGTAAGGGAAGTCAGAGGAAGAGTGCCCTGTTTCAAAATAAGTGCTGTGTAGATGCTCCCAATTTCAAAATAAGCTACGTCAATTGCATATCTTATTTCGAGTTAAGTCCTGCTGTGTAGATGCACCCTAAGCAATATCGGATCAAAAGTGTTAAAAATACATTAGCTGTCTGTCCACCAACATGCAAGCATAGCATGCATGTATAAGAGACGGGGTTTAAATCTTCTTGTAAGTGGCTGTTTGAAGGAGAGGATGGTTGTGGCATTGTCTAGCCGTTAAGGTTGCAGCAGGCTTTGGGAAGGAGGGGCACTGGGTTTCATTATTTTTCTTTTTGTATTTCAAAAGTGGAGGGGGCACAGGTTTATTTATTTTTCTCTCTAATGGATCTTAGCAATTGAGCTTTCAGCTAGGGAGACTGATGTTTGTGTTACAACCACTTTAAAATTTTTCTTTGACTAACTGAATCAAGATGTATTGAGGAAGGATCCTTCTCTATATTTTGGACATTTGCAGAGTTCTAATACAATTCCATGAGCCCAGTTACCATATAAAGCAGTTGATCTGGATGAAGCCTTAGCCTTCACTATGGCAAAGGGGAAGTCACTGGAAAGCCAATGTCTCCACAGTGATCTGGAACCACATGCTTAAACAGCATAGTTGTAAGCCTGCACAACTCATGGAACTTGAGAAAACTCTGAGCCAACAGCCTTGATGGCTTCTTCCTGCTGATCAAGACTCTAAATTATTTTTTTTTAGTAACTCCTGTTCTACCAGTCTCTACACTAGCATGGGCTGCTAAAGTATATGATTTGTTAGGGCAGTGAATATAAACTTATTTTTCTGTCTGAGATTGGAAACCATTATTGGTTTTCATACTAAAGATCCTAAGTTAAATTATTAATCTAAACTGTCATATATTTTTTCCTTCTGAAATTGCACTGCATGCTTTTAAAGAAATGAAATACATTGAACTAATGAGCTACTTTTATGCAGGGTCTGTTCTATTAAAGTCATTTCAGAACAAATAACTAAAAATACCTACGAGTCTGCCGCGGTTCTATAATCTTGCTGTACAGCACATCTTTATTTGATTCTATCGCATGTGGAAATGTTTGCATTCTATGGGTCTGATTCTTCATTATCCTGGATTTTGTGCAGTCATTTCCATCCATACAAGATTGGTGTAAAACACTACCATTGTGATCTGGAACAGTAGTGATTTACACTGATATAAATGACTAGCCACAGTGCCAGGCATCAAGTGCAACACCTTTTCTTCATCTGGAATCAAATATGATCTATTTTAAGAACCAGTAACTAGCTCCTTAAATAATAATGTGTGTAAAGAAGCTATTTTCCACAGATCTTTCTCTATAGCATGAATTTAATTCACTTGCCTTTTTCTTTTAAAGTGACTCAGTTCACTTGACCTGTCCAGATAACTGATCTCTAAATTTGTAGAGATATTGAGGACCCTAATATGATTCATTTATGGTTCACATGCTTTTTTATTTTAATATTAAAGAGGATGGGATTAGAAGTGGGAAGAAGAAAATATGTATATGAACACACTAAGCTAATGTAAAATTTGGAAAAAATTGTCACTGATGAGCATTGTTCTACATCCATGTCTCAAAAGTGTGTAAATTTTAAAATCCCGGAGAAAACGTTAGCTACAAAAACTAAAACCACACACTCGCACCACCCGGTAACTTTATCTTGTGTAATTAGAACTTCGTCTCTGGATTACCCTCAGACTTGCTAACCTTGGAAACATTTGAAGGGATTAAAACCTCAAATGAACGTGTGCCTATGTTCTTTAATATGACCAGCACTAGCATTCTTTTCTTAAATAAGTATGAAACTCGTCTGTCTTCCTTGAGCACATTTTGTTTTTTCCTTAAGTAAAAAAATGTGTGTCCATTGCAAGGAAAATCCCAGTATTTATTTAGGTGTGAGTTCCCCTGTGACCTTTTTATAGTATCTCAGGGTAATAATTTACACAACATGTTGTAAAATAGTAATTCCACTGAAGTCAATAATGGTGTGGTATCAGGGTGAGAGCAAAATAAGGCCCCTATGTTGTGCCAGTTGTCCATTCCCTTAAAGATGGCAGCGTCTTGAGAAGACTCATATGTTGAGGTAGTTCTACAATCCATATTATTTAATATGTGCAATTCACAATATGAGGCACTCTTTCCAGAGGTGAAAGTAAGCAGGTTCACCCTGGTGCACAGAGCTGGCTGAGCTGCAGCAAAAGCCAGCAAGGAGCTATTTAAAGAGCTAGAAGGGACCTGGCTTGCCATAGGACGGTACCAATAAGAAATTTTACGTTACTTTCAAAGCTTGCTCTTCCCCACTATATAGTCTTAAAAGAGTTTTCTTGGGCCTGATAAAATGCCCCCTGAATGTCTCCTGTGGTCATATGAGAGAACCAGATTCAAACATAACTTCTAACCCAGTGGTGGCCAACATGCAGCTTGCAGACCCTTTGGCTGCCCCCCATGCGCCTCTCAGCACATCAGAGAACCGAAGCTCCTCACTTCCTGCTCCTCCCTCTCCCTCCCAGAGCTGAAACACTGCAAACACCTGATTCACAGATTTACAGCTGCAGGAGGGAGGGGGAGGAGTGGGGACAGAGCATGAATTAGGCAATTCAGGGGTGCCAAAGTGCTGGGAGGGAGGGGGAGGAGCAGGTAAATGCAGGGCTCCAGTGCACAAGAGGCAGGGTGGGAGAGAGAAGGGGAGGGACAAACAGCAGGCCCATATGTGGTGATGTGTGCGAAAGCACCCCACATGGTCCCCCAAGTAAGAATGTCCTGGCTAGCCAGGGGAAGGCAGGAGCAATGCACTGCCTGAGTCTCCCTCCCCCATGCTCTGGCCGTCTGGGGGAAGGCTTGGGCTGATTTCCCCCCCTTACTTGGGGGACCATGAAGGGTGCATTTACACCCTTGTGGCCCACATTTACAAAAAAGAATCTCCTCCCACCCCCATAGAAATTCATGTGTACGGACATGAACAGGGAGGGGCTATGTGGGTACTGCAGCCCAATGAGATGAAGGAAGGCCACTCAGACGGCCCACCCACCATTCCTGGTTGCCCATTCCTGTTCTAGCCCAATCCCCTTGAGAGAATGATGCATAGTTATGTGTAACTGATGTTCTTCATTCAATATATTCCATAGTCAACTTACCTTCCCTGATTCTTAAACCATCAAAGAAAAAAAGATACATAATAAAACTTGGATAAAATCAGCATGGAGCCCTAACCCTACAGGACTGGCCATACATGTAATTAAGTAATGCTGAGCTTGAAAAGCAAATGGATCACAGTAAAATATTTGATTCTATATTGTACATTAGAGAGAAGAAGTGGTAATTCCTTTGCTGCTAAAGTATGCTTTTACTGAACATTATGCAATTGTTACAATCTTAGGAATAGTAAGGTCCAGTGTCACTTCTGCCCTTGGGTATGATTTTGCTGCATTTAACGAAGTAATCAGTCTTTAATTCTTCTAGAATGAAACAAATTGAGGTAATTTCTTTTCATGTGTGAAAAGCACAAACGTATGATCTATATGTAAATAAACGACTATAAGATAAATGTAAACAGAAGGAATATACTATTTTTGCATGAAAACAAACCATCTAAAGATGAGTTGATGTCTCAAAGAAAACCTTAAAAAACATTTTGAGGCAGTTATATCTAAGTTCTGCATTTTGTGAGTTCTTTGTTGTTGTTATAAGGGAACAGATGGATGAAATCGGGATCTTTGTTGCTTCCTTAGCATTTTCCTGTGCCTCCTTTCCTAGGGTTCCATTCCTGTAAGTAGAGTATCTTCTGTCAGTTGCTAAAGTGACTTTCCTCCTGTTTGGAAATTGAGGGCACTCAGGATTCATTTTGGAGAAGATAGTAAAGAACTATTAGGCCCATTTTCCTTAATTTAAAAAATTATTACTAGCATAAGCAGGTACAACTCCACTGACTTAACATCCTTAAGAGGCAGGTAATTGGCAAATTGTGTAGTCAATACAACTTGTATCGACTAAATGATTAGCTGATAAGGAAAGGCGCTCAGTCCCAGCTTGCGCTGAGTCCAGGAGCTACTCCTGCTGCGTCTCTGCAGTTTAAATCTAGTAGAAGCTGGGTGTGCCGATAGTGTGGCTCCTACTACATTTAAACTATGGAGCTGCAATGGGGGTAGGTCCCTGACTAGGGATGTTAAATTACCTTTAATCAACTAGTCGATGGAATTTCCGTTGATTAGTTGATAAGTAGCCTCGGGAGCTAACCCCACTGCGGCTCTGCCTTTTAAATGTATTAAGACATGGCAGGCTTTTAATACATTTAAAAGGCTGAAGTACAGTGGTGGGGACCAGGCCTGAGCCAGAACAGCTGATTCCCAGCTTGCACCTGGTTCCCTCTGCTGCACTTCAGCCTTTTAAATGTATTAAGAACCTGCAGGCTCCTGCTTCGCCTCTCCTTGCTGCCTCGAATACTTTTACCTCCTTCCCCCCCTCAGCCCCCCACCGTACCTCTGTGAGTAGTTGACTCAACTACCTGATAAGCCTAGGCTTATCTGGTAGTCGACTACTTGACTACTCCCTTACATCCGTACACTGACTCCAGTAAAATTATGTATTACAACAGTAGTAATTTGGGCCAGGGGATTGTCAGTGAATCACAATTAGTTGTTATAATTATGACAGCACTCAGATCATTGCATCTTAAAATGAGGAATTAATAAGAAAAGATTAATTTTTAAAGAATAAGATCCCAGATGAAATTCTGGACCCACTGAAATCAATAGGCATTTTAACACTGACTCCAGTGAAGCCAGGGATTCATTTCTGTCTTTAACCAAGCACCTTTAAGTTTCAACAGTGAGGGGAGAACACAGAAAATTGTATGAGTGGAAGTGTTCCTAAATAGAATGTTTTCCATGAGACATCAGAGCTCTTTAACCCCTTCACTTTAGTAGACCATTTTATAATGCATTTTAAAAACATAACTGCAGCAATCACACAAATCTGGCATTTTCCTAATTGTTGCTTATTAATTTTCAACTGAAGTGAAGGGATTAAAATCTATGACTTATAAATACATGTAAAAAAGCATCTTTGATATATTAGCATGTATATCAAATATAAAAGGAATCTATGTAAACTTTTGTAAAGAACTAAACTATCACATTTCTCAAAATTGCTCATAAAATATTCTTGTGCATTGACTTATAATAAAATCTTTTATAAAATCTTATTCCAGCACTCCGTCCACATGGTCAGAAACTAGTCATTCAGAATGTGTGCCTATACTAAACATACAGGGGGGAAAAACAGTGACCAAAAGAACACTGGAACCCGATATAAATATTAAAAATCTGCAAGGAACTGATTGTTTCAAATTTCTCTGAAAATGGCCATACAGGAGCCTTTCTGTAATGGTTTCAGCTCAGTGTTGTTTTAAAACAAACAATAATAAAATAACCAAATGTGTAAGCTTGTTTAATAGAATTGACAATGGGAAATGCATAGTATTTTTTCAGAACTTGTGTGTAAAACAATAAAGTTTAAAATAATTGAGTCTCTTAATTCAATTATTTTGTGTATGCACTCTTTTTAATATTATAGATTCTAAGAATTAAAAAAATGATGTAAAATGAAAAGTATCTGCACTATGACTAAATGAGCGCTCTGTTACATTAGCACATTTTGACCATAAAAATAATGTAACATATAAGCTTGGATTCAAGAAGCACTCAGTTGGCTTATAAGAATTCCAAGCAGTGAAATTGTAAGACTAAGCCTATATGCATATAAATGTATAAACCAAGAACTAGGGATGTCAATGTGTAGTCGACTATATGATTAACCGATAAGCCTAGGCTTATTGGTTAAATGCATGTAGTCAACAAGATTTCTTCTCACCTTTTTGCCTTGTATATCTTAAAAGCTGGTTCCTCCCAGCACCAGCTCCAAAATGCTGCCTGCCCCCTCTGGCTGTTGCCTCTATGGGGTGGGAGGACTGGGCAGGCTGCAACGAAGCAGCCCCTGTCTGCGGGGGTGGGGGGGGCTCAGCTCTCCCTGTGGACAGAGACTGCTCTGCCTCCCACACAGCAGCCTTTGTCTACGGCAGCCTCCCCCGCTGCAGCAGCCTCTGTCTTCAGGGAGCTCAGACCACGGTGGTGCTGCCACCCCACCTTGTAGCCTCTGTATCAGAGGAAGCAGCATGAGGTAGTGGGCAGCTGGTCTGCATGGGGAGCTGGTTTTTAAACTGTCTTCCCTCACAGACCGGCTCCTGCCTGGCACCCCGCACTGCTGCCTCTGATACGGAGGGAGCAGCATGCAGTGGCAGGAGGCTCCCGGGGGTGAGGTCAGTGCTGCTGGCCCCACCCCTGGGGACTATAGAATAATCATGTAACCGATAAGCATTCATATGGTTACCCAACTATTCAATTACCCAATATCTAACATCCCTATCAAGAACAGAGAAATGGAACTGCGATGTTGTCCAGACCGTTTTCTTCTAAAAGATGCCTGCTGGACAAAGCACAAGTCCTCAGTGCAAGCTAAGGGGATGTACGTTCTTTTTGCTGCTCTGGGCAAGAGCACCCTGTGTTCTTGGCTAGCACTTGCATATTACTTGCAGGATATATACTACAGGTTGTACCTCCCTTAACTGGGACTCTCTGGTCTGCCAACGAACCATGGATGTTCCTGGACCATAGAGCCCAGGGACGAGGAGGTCGGGCC
>JANRFK010006688.1:23222596-23243904 GCA_030068395.1 Apalone spinifera
ATTTGCCTTTTTGACCGCCGCTGAACACTGTGTGGAAGTTTTCAGAGAACTGTCAACAATAACTCCAAGATTTCTTTCCTGATTTGTCGTAGCCAAATTAGCCCCCCATCATACTGTACGTATAGTTGGGGTTATTTTTCCCGATGTGCATTACTTTACACTTATCCACAGGAGGATATTAAATAAGAGAATAAAAATTTTTATATTGTATCTGAGAGGAAGATTACCAGCCCCAATACAGATTTATGCCAGTAAAGCTTGTACTAGAATGCTAAAAATAGCATATTGCATGGCTAGCCATCAGTGCTCAGAAAGAGAAGATTGGGTGGTTTTGAGCTCAGAATACTAGCCTGAGCTTTCACCAGCTGCAACATCCACTCTGCTTTTAGTGTGATACCATAAGCCCCCCATTTCAAGTCTGTTTAGCTGGGCTGGGTGACTCACTCCCAGCTGTGGTGTAGACATACCTATGATTTGCCCAATATCGTAGGTGACTCTTCAGTGATTTGGGCATTTGTCATTCCTAATCCTGTCCCCTCAGCAGAGGCCATATATTCTTTAGGCTAGGTCTACACTATACCTGCAAGGCTGTCTTAAGGTATGCAACTCCAACTACATAAAATACGTAGCTGGAGTCGGCTTACCTTAAGCCAAGCTCGGTGGCGTTCCACAGTGGGAAGCCAACGGGAACAAATGCTCCCGTCGGCTTTTCTTACTCCTTGTGACTGCGAAGAGTATAGCGTTTGCTTTACAGGTCTTTGACATTCTAGCATTCGATTTAGCGAGTAAATCAATCTTCAGTGTGGCAAGTGAAAACGTGCCCTTAGGAGCTAGCCAATTTGAATTCAGTTTTCTTTATTACCTTACTAATAAATAAGTTTAATTTTAAATACACATTAATGATATTGCTTATATTTTGGTTGAGGTGTAGTTTAACTTGTCACCAGTGCACAAGACCTCTTTTGGTGAAGACTTATTCCTAAATTCATCGGGTCCATATGTAAACTCAGAAGAAATTGCTCCTGCATCTTTGAGTTTAGAAGAAAAAACTGTTAATCAGGTTGTCATTTATTTTTATTCATTTTTAGCCCTGGTATAATAGTTTCATGATAAAAATGTGTTAAAGTATTACAATATTATACACCGTTTACTAGAACTTAGTCATAGAAATATTTCAATGATATTCTTGACTTAAAGAATCTTGGGTTTTTTTTCATAATTGTTACTATAGTAATTCATTCAACTCACAAGAATAATCTGTTTAATATTCTGTAGCAATGCTCTTTGATATCTGATCTCTAATGGCCTTATTCCATCCTCCTACTGATATCAAGAGCTTTCCCTAAAGAAGGTTTGAGAAGATCCCTTACATGTCAATAGCTATTATATAACTGGAGTCACCTCACTCTTTTCAGTCTGTGCACCATGAAGAAAGACAAAACAAGAAATTGAATAGAAAAAACAAAGAAATCTGCTCTATTCTTAAAACTTCACCAGGGCCTGCCATCTCAATGGGTCACCAAATTCCAGTGAACAGAAATACAGTGAATCCCTCTGAAGGAATACCTGAAGGTAACAGAATACAGAAAATTGTTTCATATGCTTGAACATGCAAGTTGTCTTTTTTGTTTTTTAAAGAACTCCTCTCCTGCCTCTGAGAGATGGAACTATTTTAATAAAATAGTGCAACAGCAAAGCATTAAAATTCTCAGTAAGGTTCATTTGGGAAGCTCAATAAAATGACAGAGCTTTCCTCTTTGAAAAAACTTTCAAAACTGTAGAGTTAAATTACTGTGCGTTCTAGGTCCACAACTGCATCCAACCCATCATGCAAGGGCCACAGATAGCTGCAGTTTCTGCATTTCCTTGCCCATGGGTAATTTTCACCCAAAACAGATAGGAAGGAGGCATTAACATTGGACCTGTGCAATTTTTCAAGGCATTGGTCCTCTACCACACATGTCCCTGTTTCATTTGCCCACTTTTCTGATGCTTCAAGTACTTCTGTGCTTTGGGCCAATGCTCTATGGCATTTTGTTCCGCTCTCAAACCATTTTTGTGGTTCCCAATTTTTCAACATCCTGTTCAAAACATGAACACGAGAACTGGAAGTATTATTCCAGTATTAGTCTCCCTAATAATTGTAAACTTCATTTGCAAATTACTTGTCTATTCAGTAGTTAGTTTTAAAAATATTTTCTTTCAAGCACACTTTCAGAACCCTCCCCTCCCCCCAAATATATAGCTATTTGGCCATTTAGACTGGCATTATTTAACTTCAAAAAGATTATATTGTTGTACTACGTTAAAAGAATACATAGACATCTAGAACATAGGCTGAGCGCTTTTAAAAAATGTGTCAACTATCAATAGTTACTCCTCTGCATAGATAAGGTTAGAAAAGTGTTCTTTTCATCTGTGCACAGTGGCATTAGGAAAATGCAGAATCTATCCCAAAATAACTGGTAATAAGTATAGGGTGTTCTTGCTATAAGCCACCCTGGTATACATCCGTTCCACACTAAAATCTTTGACTGTAGGAACTGATGCATTATAAGTGCCCCCTACTCCATGCTCTTAAGTTGCAACAAAAAAAATTGTGCAAATGGAAGTCAGTTGGGGGGGGGGAATTCCCCATTTTAAGTTGCTTCACTAGAAGTCCAACTTTTTTGGATCATATCTTGGACTTGTAGCAAGAATGACCTATAACTAAAATAAATATTGGATCAAAAACAATGGGGCACTTACGAAACATAACGGGTATGTCTGTACTGCAACACTATTTTGGGATACCAGAGTATCCCGAAATAGCTATCTCACGTCTTCACAGCAAGCCTGTTATTTTGAGCTCGCTATTCCGACATCCCCTGTAAACCTCATTCTATAAGTAATAAAGGACGTTTCAAAATTTGGCAGAGTATAGACCGTGCCAAATGACAAAATAAGCTATTTCGACATAGCATCACAATAAGATATGCAATTTGCGTAGCTTAAATTGTGAATCTTTATTTTGAGTTATGGTGCAGTGTAGATGCACCCAGTGTGATCTAGTTTTCAATAGAGATGTACACATATTTATAAAGTATTGAAAACTGCTTGGTCACATGAGCAGAAGGGGGCTTCTGAGCTTGAGCACTTTCTCATAAAGGAAACATTAGCAAGATGGTAGGCTAGGATTGCACTGTAGCCTTTATCGTGAAAGCTGAAATCAAATTTTGATCAGGTCACAAGTAGACTTGTAATATCTTCAATAAAATATCCACTCTCCATTGTTAAACTCATTTGACAAACACTTCCTGGGGGGAGATGGTAGAAATTAGTGGTACTTGGCTTAAGTGGGCTTGATCCTGCAGTGGATTGAGCACTCTGGCCCCCTAGCCCAGCAAAACACGCTAAACTTTAAGCACAAGCATATGCCTGCTGAAATCAAGACATTAAGTGCATGCTTAAAATCCGGGCTCTCCAAACCGCGGCGAGCCCCACTTGCCAGCTGCGCTGTCCGGCAATCTGCACATACGCAGATTGTTCTGCACATGCGCAGATCGCCCGAACCCAGCTCTTCCGGGTTACAATCTACTTGCCTGTGGCGAGTAGATTGTATTATTTGTTGAGCCCTGCCTAAAATTAAGCACCTGTAACTAACTGCACTGATTTCAATCGAATCTGCTTATGTTTAAAATTAAGTATGTGCCTAAGTACTCCTGGATTGGGCTCAGTATGTTCAGTATCTTGTAGAATTGATCTCATGTTTATTTCCCATAATATCTTATTCTCCATGAATGGATTATCACATTATTTCTTGTACCTTTAAAATGTTAAAAGTATTAGACTGATATTTAGCTTCAAGTAATAGTTTCACTTAATGCTTGAGTATAACACAAATATTTACTAAAAGCTTATGCTGTTAGTTTTGAATGTCAAATTTCTAATAGCTGTACAAAAGGCTTAAATGCCATGTGTTCCTCTTTCTGCATACATTTTCCACTTCTCCATACTGTATATTGTGCTTCCATTTCATCTGTTTCCCTGATCCTCCCTCACTTGTTTAAATTTCATTTGAGGAGGCTCTCATTTTAGTTTTATAGAGTAGATGTCAGTTTGGGGTATTCTGTGTGCAGAATGGCTCTAGGTTCAGTTCTCTGGCAAGTATTTAAAAGGCTGGCCTGAGGTATTCAAGATGCTAGAAGCCCATGGTTCTCAACTGGTAGTCCATGGACCACTGGTGGACGCTGTTAGGCTGTTTTAAGCTGTGTTCACAAGCATGCGGCACATCCTCCATAGCATCACATAGGACTCAACTGCGTTGTGTTGCCAGTAACTTCTGTCTGAGGCTCTGAGCGTCAGTGTAGCTGTTGCTGTCGTGCTGAGTGGTTGTTGTGTCGTTCGTCCTGTGCTACATATGCTGTTTTACAGGTGTGGTGTAGTTTGTTTATAATGGCAACGACGGGAAAAAATGTCAAGCGCAAGTATTCAGAGGACTACATCAAATTCGGCTTCACTTTTCAAGAAAAAGAAGGCATGGATTTGCCACAATGTGTTTTTCAAAGTCTTGGGGAATGACTCTATGAAGTCAGCTAAGCTGAAACTTTTTGAGATGGAGTGTCACCCCAACTTGTTACAAAAGGATGAAGATTATTTTGAGCGGCAGTTATCGGGTCTGAAACGGCAGCGCCTCGACTCAACAAGTGCATTCTACAATAAGACAAACTACAGTGTGCGCTCCCTACATTGTTGCATACAAAGTTGCACAGGCGAAGAAGTCTCATACCATTGTAGAGCAACTTGTGCTCCCCTGTGCAAAAGAGATGGTGCAGCTTGTTCTTGGCGAGGAAGCAGTAAGGAAGCTGAATGAAATATCTGTCACTAACGACACAGTATCGAGACGGATAAATGAGATCACAGAACATCAGTGAACAAGTTGTGGATGAAAATAAAGACCCCTCCATCGTTTGCCATACAGTTGGATGAATCGACCGACGTCGCATTGTGCTCTCAGCTATTGGTGTTCGCACAATACATGGTTGAGGGAGACTTCAAAGACGAGTTTCTTTTTTGTAAGATGCTTGATACCACCACAAAGGCTCAGGATGTGATGGAAATTAACAATTTCTTTGAAGTACATAGTCTGGATTGGGTAAATCTTATGGGTGTCACCACTGATGGTGCACTTGCCATGCTGGGCTCAAGATCGGGCTTCCAAACGCTGATAAACAGTGTGCTCCAATGGTAACCGGAGTTCATTGCTTCATTCATAGGGAAGCTTTGGCATCAAAAACATTGTCTGATCAACTGCACGCCATTTTCAAAGGGTTGGTAAAAGTGGTGAATCACATCAAATTATTGGCTCTGAACAGCAGGCTGTTCAAAAGATTTTGCCTGGACATGGGTTCCAACTTTGCTGTTCTACCCTTCTTCTGTATGGTGGTTGTCAGCAGGGAACGTACTCAACAGAGTTTTTTTCAATTGAGAGAGGAGTTGGATTTATTTCTCCAGGCTCAAGGGAAAGAGGAATTCTGAAATGTGCTGATGCAGTCAAATTTAGAACTTGCTTATCTTGTCGATTTTATTTTTGGAATCTTGAACAAACTGAATCTTCAGCTGCAAGGGAAAGGTGCAAATTGTTCTCACCAAAGCATCAAGGCTTTTCTTGACAAATTGGAACTCTGGATCATAAGAGTCGAAGGCAATAATTTGGTTCAATTTCCATATGTGGATGCCATGCTTGGGGGGGGGAAAGGAAGCCATTTGGATTCAAATTCTCGATCATTTATGGAAGCTACAAGATGAATTCCAACAATACTTTCCAGAAGTGGACAGGACAAGGAATGGATTCTTTCATCAGGAATCCATTTACAACAGATGTTAATAGTGTTCCAGAGGATCTGGAGGAGGAATTCTTGGATCTGAAAAATGATTTTGCAGCTCAAGACGTGTACCAGCAGTCTACCATAGAAAAATTTTGGGCCAGCATGACCGGCAGTTACCCAAATCTGTTTGCACATGCAGTCAGATTTCTTTTGCCATGTGCATCAACGTATGTGTGAGACTGGATTTTCGTTTGTGTTGCACATTAAGTCCAAACAGAGGAATTGGCTTGCAGTGGAAAGTGGTATTCATTGTGCATTATCAAGTACCACTCCAAACATTGAAAAGCTTGTCAGAGAGAAGAGAATCCAAAAATCTGTTAAGAAATTTCAAACCAAAATGTTTGTTTGTCTGCTCTTATGTTTCAAAGGAGGTGGTCCATGAAATTTTTTGATTGGCCTGGTGGTCCGTGGACTGAAACGAGTTGAGAACCACTGCTATAAGCACATCTTTTCATGTATTTGTCTTGTTAAGTTATCAAACATGAATACACCAAAAGAATTCCTAGGACCATATCCTGAAATGCATTTCCATGTAACTGGCATGCATATACATCTGAACTATGCAAATTGTGTAGCTTATTTCAAGTTAATTTTGAAATTTGGCATTGTCTACACAGTGCCAAATTTCAAAATATACTGCTGTTCCAAAACGTCCTTTAATCCTCGTGGAACGAGATTTGCAGGGACATTGGAATAGCGAGCCTGTTATATTTTGAAATAACGGGCTTGTTTCAAAGACACGGAATAGCTATTTAGGGATACCAAAAGGATCATGAAATAGTGCCACAGTGTAGACGCACCCTGAGAAACTTACTGTCTGCAGACAGTAGTCACTAACTAATAAGAGTAGGATCAGGACAGAACTCCTGATCTCACTTTCAGGGAAAATATCTGCAAGTGCAGAAAAAATTGCTGTACAAATTTTAAATACTGTTGTCACCAGATGGCACAGTTGCATGTAGTCTTACAAAATCTCATTATTGGTGTGAGTACTTTACTTTCTTTGAAGAAATACTTTATGACCTTTCCTGTGGCAAGAGGTAAAAGGGAGTTTGTTCTAGTCCTTAATTTTTTAAACTAGTCAGCTATTGAAACAGTTGCTTCCTGGGAATCAATGTTTTGGAATTTTATGACCACCAGCACTTGACAGAGGTGACCACCTATAATGTAAAATTAACTAGTTGTATTAAGTATTTAACCATTCCTTGCATCACTGATTTGTCCTAACAGGAAGCTGACCTGTAAGGCCCTGATACCTGCTGCCATTGCTGATTACACATACCAGTTACACCCCAGGTTATGCAAAGAATTTGATATAGAAAGACACACAATTAAATTATTTTTACCCTTACATTATTTTCAGATGTTATCACAAGTACCAAAAACTGGGTCTACAGCGAGCATGGAATCAAATGAAAGAATTAAAGGTCCCATTGTAATGAGCAGAAGAGTATGATCAAAATATAGGAGAGGAGGTTCACAGAAATGTAACTTGCATTGTGTAGTATCCCATTATCTACAAATCTAATTTGAAATGGTGTTCATGCATATCTTGAAGTTTGTAATAATTTGTTTAAAAAATGGTACAAATAAGTAATATTTTGACTCTTGGTCAGTGTTCTCTACGTGCACTATATTCAATTAATTGAAAGAATATGCATGAAGGGATGAGTGATTAAACTGTATTAAATAGAAATATTTGAACTGATGTGCCAACTTGCTAAATACTTATAAATTATGAAAATGTTAAGTGGTGCTAATGTCTGATCATTTTTGTAGTTTAAGAATAATGTTCATGAAAGTAAGAAATTTAGGACTGATGTGATCTAAGTGGACAGCTTGCACATGTACCTCAGTCCTGTTCTGCAGCATTGGATATGATCATGCTGCTCTTGCCATGGGGACAAATATACATACTGAAGGTCTAGAAGAAATAAAAGGTTAGTGTGACCTTGGAAACCCCTACTCACGCAAGAAATCCCACTAAGGAGCAGCTACTGGTATAAGGGCTTGCATATGTTGAAGCTCTAGAGCAGGTCTACTCAACATGCAACCCGCGGGCTGCATGTGACCCACAGCCAATTTGTTTGTGGCCCGCGGTGCGGTTTGGGTTTACGTGGGGCTTAACACGCAGTCTGTGGGTGGGATCCTTTGAACGCTGCCTCCACTGGGTACATGCTCCACAATGGCGAGGCATCTCCCAGGTGGGGTAAGCATTGAAAGATGCAAGCGGACGGGCTGGCTAGAACAGACCGATACAGGGTGTCAGTGTTTCTAGCCTCCAGGGAGGAGGTGCAGGGAGCACTGGGGCATTGTGGGAGATGCTGGCTGCTTAGCTTTGTGGGCAGAGCATGAGAGGTGCTGACTGGCTCACACTGGCCACTTGCTCTGGAATTAATTATCTTGACCATATTCCATCCTGAATCAATTTTTATGTCCCAATTAGAATGTCATAAAAGGTAGGTTTTTATATACAAAATGTAAAGGCCATCCAACCTCCCTGACACTTTCCAAAACACAAAACTCAACAAGGTCACGGTTTTATGAGATTCTCCTCTGCTATCTCCTGGAACTGTTCTCCACAGTTGACACAAACACAGCTACATACTCCAAATGACATGCTTCTGATTTCATCCAGGAATCATTTGCACCATGGCAGCTCCTCACTTTGCTATGTTTTATGCAATATAAAATTTAAAGATTTATATTTGATTCTGAAAAGTCCTTAAGTCCTGAAAGAAGTGGATTGTAAGTGTCCGATATTTAGCTTTTGATGACGTTGACATAGGACACTTTATTAGCTTCATTTAGCATGGACACTATAATCAACAGGGTCTTTTCTCCTCCTGCAGCCCCTCTTTCAACTTTAAATTCTGAGTTTTCTGTGCCTTTTGCTCCACTTTGAAGAAGTGGGTTGTACTCTCTCTAGATATAGAACTTAGTATTTTGTTAGTCTCTAAGGTGCTACAGGATTGTTTTGTTTTTTTTGTTACAGACTAACCCAGCTACTCCTCTGAGACTCTTAATTCTTAGCTTATATTACTTGTCATTGTTTTTTAGATACCAGAATTTCTTCAGTTTAAAACCTAGCATAGGTAAAAGAAATTGTCATTGTAGTCAGTAAAAGATTAGGGGTCTCATCTTATTCCTATTGAAGTCATTTCCAGTTGCAATGCTCATTGACTTCAAAGGATATATGTAAAGCTAGGTACCAAGCCTGTAATATAAAGGTTATAACAGCATGCTGAAAATACTTGTCTATTATGTGCTGTATTTGAGTGAATTCATATTTGGTAAACCAATCAGCATACAGTTGGTAAATCGCTGTAATGAGAAATTGTTCTTAGTACCATTATTGCCACATCATAAGCTCTTGCTTTGGTCACTGTTCCACTTAAACTTTAGAGAACCTGGAAGATTTAGTTAGAGACTGACTAGTTCTTTGGTTTGATTGTCAACGTTTTTCCTCAAGCTATATGTTGGACATGCTCTGAGCTTCTTTCATTAATAGCTGTATGAAGCCACCAGAGCAGGGTTGTCGGCAGATCACATTGAACCTGGGATCCTAGGGACTAAAGCCATGAGATTCTACGCAATGAGCTAAAAGGCAATGAGCTCTGAAGCTAAGGCTGTAGAGCAGACTTTACTCTCTCCTTCTCAGGGTACATCTACACTATCAGATAAGGTCGAATCTAATATGGTCAATTTTTAGGCACCAGATTTTGAGAAGTCAAAGGTCCGTATCCTCACTTTGGGGAAAAACTGAATGTTGTCCGAAGTAGTTCGTCCCCATTAGGGAGCCTGCTGTCAATTCAGAGCAATGTAGCATGGGTAGCTTTGCGGTCTGCGCTATACTTCCCATTCCTGCTGGGACCAAAACTGGGCAGTGGGTGGTTAGGGGTTTATGTCACCAGCATCCCATAATGCATTTGTCTAGTCCCTTCTCCCTTATGTGAGATAAATGTGACATGGTGTACTCACACCTTTTTGTGCCCTGTTCACTTGTGCAGATGCCAGAGCAACGTGAGCATCGAGCCCTGTTTGCAGCATGCAGTCATGGCTCAGGTAAGCCCTGGTGCTCATGCTAACCTACCTAATCAGTCAATCCTCTGGATACTATGTAATGCGGGTTCTGGCAGCGTGAGACAAGTGCATTGCGAGGCAGGGATGGGACGATCAGCACTGACTGCAGAGCTTCACAATGTTCAAGGAACTATGAGAATGGTTTGCCCCAGTGCTTAGGTGCCAGGATACCCAAAGTATGTGGCAATTGTCCTGTGGAAGCTTTCAATGTCGGACAACTACCTGTCAGTGAGAAATCAATTCTGAGTGGGGAAATCTACACTGGAGGCTGTCAACATAGAAGTAGCCAAGGCGATCAATACCCTTTTACTATGGAGGCTTGTGACTCTGGTGAACGTGGACACCATAGGAGATGGCTTAGCTATGCTGGCGTTCCCTAACTGCAGTGAGGCCATAGATGGAATGCGCATCCCATTTTAGCCCGACCACCATGGCTTGGAGTACATCAACTGTAAGGGGTACTTCTCCATGGTGTTGTAGATACTGGTGGATTATAAGGGCCATTTCATGGACATCAGTGGGATGGTTGGGAAAGGTGCATGACACCTGTATCTTTAGGAATTCCCTGCCTCTTTTGTAAGATGCACACTAGGACTTTTTTCCCAGACAGGAAAATGACAATCAGAAAGATGGAAATGCCCATTGTGAGCCTGGGTGACCCAACCTACCCTTTCCTCCCGTAGCTGATGAAGCCATACATGGGGAGCCTGAACCCTAGGAAGGAGTTCAACTACAGGCTAAGCAGCTGCAGCATGGTGGTGGAATGTGAATTTGGACATTTAAAGGGTAGATTTAGGAGTTTCCTGACCGTTAGACCTCAGCAACTACAACATTCCCTTTGTGGTGTTGACTTGTGTGCTCCATAATCTGTGCGACAAACAAGGGAGAAACTTACTTGGCGGGGGGCTGAAGCAGAGTGCCTATCCAGAGAGTTTGAGCAGCTGGACACCGGTGCCATAAGGAGAGCATACAAGGGGCAGCGCAAATCAGAGATGTCTTGAAGGACAGTTTTATGCGAGGCCAGTTTTGAGATGTTTCCTCATGGCTCCCCACAAGTTGCCCCTGTATTCCTTGTGTTTACCTTTAATCTCCTGCCCCTGTAAGTATTAGTACTAAAGAGACCATTGTGCTAAGAACAGGAGTTTTGGGGGGGGGTGAACGCTGGGAAAGGATAGAATTAGGAACTCAAAGGTGGGAGGGGGCCTAGGAATGTTGCTGGGACTGCCTCCTGGGCCCCTGGGAACTCTGGGAGGGGAAACCACAGGGCTGGGGGAGCAGACATCAGGGGTATCATTGGGGCAGGCAGAGAGGAGGCCCTCTCCATGCACACTACCAGGTGCTCTTTAACAGTGGTCAGGGAGGCTAACATGGTTTCAGCCTGTCTGGCCTGCTGCTCCCTGGTGACTCGCCTCTCCTGTAACTTGGCAATCTGGTCCAGGTACTCAGCTCACATCTCCTCCACGAGGAAGTGCGTGCAGTCCATCTGCTTGTAGATCATTTCTTCTTCAAGGAGTGTCGCCGTGGATGCTCCACCTTAGGTGAGCCATGGTCAGCAGATTTCTAGTAACAGTGCCCTGTTCATCTTACGCACGCAGCCAACTGCCTCCTCAGTTCTTCTCTGACCACCGCCGGCTTCAGTCACAGAAGAGCAGTTGCCCTCCTTCACCTCAGCCTTTAAATTCCTATTAAACATTGTACTTAGGTTTTAGTTGAATTGTAAATAGTTTAAATTACTCTTATCTATCATTAGAGAGGGGAAAAAAGAGGAACAGAAATGGGGGAAGACTGGGAAGTTTTCCCAGATCTTGGGGATTGGATGCTGGCTACTCTCCTACTCCTTCCCCCTCCATCACTACACTGTTCTGCATGCTGACACCAGGCATGTTGTAGATGGATTCCATGACCACACTGGGGGAGCTGGCTGCCTCCCGCAATATCGCATCCAGCTGCTCATGGTAGTGGCACATGTGAGGTGCTGCCTCAGGACATCTGCTCACCTCCTTTGCCTTATGGTAGGACTGCCTGAGCACTTTGATCTTTACTCAGTATAGCTGGGCATTCCTAGCAGGACCATAACAAGGGTGTGGCAAGCAGGGTGCTAGCTCTGGGCACATAATAATTGGGGCAGAAAGATGCAATAAGTAAAAATAATAAGCTGCAAAAGTAAGGAGTGGGGGGTGCATAATTAATGTATTGCCCTAGGCACAAAAATACCTACTTATGGTCTTGATCCCTGGAATATCCTTTAGCCGCCAAGCAGCTTATGATCTTTCCGAATGTCAGCATTCCTCTTGCTGATTTGGAGTTCTGAGGAGATGGACTCCTCTCCTCATGCCTGGATGATGTCCAAGATCTCCTGGACATTCCGTGCTGGTGCCCTTCTGTGCCCCTGGGATCTGGTACCTGTGGGAGCAGAAGTATTGGAAGTTGTTGTGGTGTTTGTTGGAATGTTCAAACTCATCTTCACATGTGGTGTGCTGCTCCCGTGGCATGGGCTCACAGGAAATGCCATTCTGATTTCCCTGGGGCTTTTTGACCTCTCCAGGAGAGCAGTAAAGGTGCAAGTGCTGGCCAGAGCAGTCACAGTGCAGGAGGGCTCTTCGAGGCCAATAGCCTCGACTTTCAGCCAACTCTGTATATATGCCACTGTAAATTCACCCATGCAAGCTCGGGAGTAGCGTTACTCCTTGTGGAAAGCAGGAGTATTGAAATCCACTTCAGTGGCTCCTAAGGGCATCACAAGAGGCTCAGTAGTGTAGACCATCACTTAGAAAATTGACCATAGGTGGCTAAATTTGATGTAAAGTCCTGGAGTAGACCAGGTCCCCGTGCCTCTGGGTTACATCTGCATCACCTTTAAATTTAATTTTCATGCCATGTGATAACCTCTATATCAATCACATTAAAAGTGTGGGGGGGGGCAAAGGGGGAAGGAGCGAGACAGTGTTGGAATAACTCTGTCTAGAAATATCATTGTAATTATTAGAAGTTTTATGCTAAGTGCCTGTATACTTACACAAGTAAAATTATTCACTCCTAAATTTTGTAGGATAAGGTGCTAACATCTTGCCTGCCACACAGCTGTACTTTTAAAATCATTTTCATGTCTTTGACCCTGACGCAAGCTACTAAGGCTTTATCTACACTGTAGGGTTTTTGCGCAAAAGCATGTCCAGATGTCAAAGTGCATCACAAAAGTGATGGGCTTTTGCGCAAGAGAGCATCCACACTGCATGGACGCTCTTGCACAAGAAAGCTCTGAGCACCTGTGCTTTTTCTGATAGAGGTTTATTGCACAAGAAACCCCTTCAGAGCATCCACACCTGCCTTTTTGTGCAAAAGCAGTAGTGCAAACAAGAGTTATTCTTCATGGGGAAAGAAATAACTCTACCAGCAAAAGCTCTCTGTTCTGTCAATTTTTCTTGTGTAAAAGCGCGCCTGAGGTGTGGATGCTCCGTTGGTTTTTGTGCAAAAGTCTTCTAGTGTAGACGTAGCCTAAGTATTTTATATAGTATAAGTTGTTACCATTTTATCTCCTCTTAAGCTCCAGGAAGAAAATTCTATGTTGAAACTACAACACCAACCAGTCCTAGTCTGTTTTTTATACCAGTTAGGCATTTTCCTGTGTTTTGAGTCCGGACCAAAAAAACAAAAACAAAACAAAAAAACTGGAAGTAGAAAATGGTTCTTCAGTATTAGTGGGGAAAGGTTACAGGTCACAGTCAGTTGCTTGTATAATAGTTAAGGGCCTAACTGTGCGGGCAGCTCTTATAGGGGCATCCTTGTTTGCTCAAGTCGAGGGGACTTCCCCAGGAGAAATTTAGGCCAAAACAATCCTTCAAAGAGAGAGAACTGTAATTTCAGATGAATCACAGCCTATGTAAGAAATACCCTGGAATTATTTATTTTAATCATTGAAATATATCATATAGATACATATTTAGTAGGGATTTGACTTAATTAGATTTTAAATACAATTTGCAAAAAAGACTTTTAATAAGTGTAAAAGTAAATTACAGTTGGATGCTTTTGATTTCAAGTGTTTCCAGCTTAAGGGGAAAACTACTTAATGCCGCCTGTATATTTTTGTGTGTGTATAATAGGATTGTGTATTCTTTGTGATTCACTGATGCATGCAGTCTGTAAAAACCCAAGTCCAGGAAGAGGACCTCTGACTATACACAAACTAGCAACAAGAATGTTTCTCTCATTGCTTTCCACTACAGTTACCTTAAGAGGTTATAAAAGTGCATAGGGAAGGGTACTTCCTGTCACAATAATCTACTATAGAGTTGAGAGACTTTGTCTGCTCAAGAACTCCTAAACAGTAAGAGCAAGGCCCACCAAATTCGCTATACAGCTTCCTCTGATCATAACTTAAAGCAAGGTAAGGGTTTGGTTGTGCAAAAAATAGGATGTGACTGGAACGGGATTGCTTCTCAGAAAACCATACAGAAAGGAGATAGGTGAAGGAGCTAAATGAGGGCACTCCCCAATCTGGAACTGTCCTAGCCCTGAGCCTCCCATCCACCAGACACTTTAATGAGGGCAAGATGGCTGAAGCTCTCCCTTCCCAGATTTGTACAGACATTGCTGGCTGTTCCCCTTCATCAGGGAGCAAGGGGAAAGTGCACAGTTTTCTGCCCCTTACTCTGGCTTGGGAGTGAAGAGGGCAGGTGAGCTGTGCACTTTGCTCTCCCTCCCTAATAGGAAGGGGAAGAGCAAGAAGCCCTGATATGAATCTTAGAGGGAGGTGTCCCTGTGTCCTCTACTCACTCCCCTGTCCTGAGCCCCTCCTTAAAGACCCAAGCAATGCCAGGTAAATGTGCTAGTAATATTTTAAAAACTCATTCTGAGAGTTACTAAAGGAAATTACTTAGATTACTGAGTGTGTTTATCTGAATTAATCTGACAGCATGCAGTTTTACTTTATTCTATTTAGATCAACGGAAACTCATTAACCTTCATTAGTTAGCTTTTAGTTAACTTTGTACAAATGCAGAACTAGAAAACAATGCTAAAATGTGTGCACTGTAGGCACTGATGAGGAATCCTAAACTCCAACCAAAAATTGTCCTTTAAATACATTATTTAAAGATGCTTTCCCAAAGTATTTAATAGGTTGTGCAGAAACTTTGGGCTCCCTCTGATTCTTGTAAAATCCCATTTTTGGCTAAAGGGGGATACTTGCTTAAACTGTAATTTGTTTTCCTGCTTGTAGTAATGTTATAACCGTGTGGGTCCTAAAATATTAGAAGTGAGATGAATAAAAATCTCTTACTGGACTATTTTTTGTTGGTGGTGGTGAAAGAGAAAACAGAAGTTGGTCCAGTAAAAGTTACTACCTCATCGAGCTTGTCTGTTTTCTTCCTGGTACGTTATTTTGTTGTTACCACTTTAAAGCTAGTTTGTAACATTTGGTTTGTTTATAACGTGAAGCTTCCTCTTCATGCAAATCTTCACCTTCCTTCTCTGGGTATTGTATAGTCTGAACCGCCCACGTGAGTCACTTTTGCTTTCATTCAGATACTGCACTGTGGCACAGTCTCTTAAATCTGTAACTGGCAACCCTTTATGAAGGAAAGAAAGTAAAAAGCTGGATCAATAGGGGGAGCCTCCTATTTTTTTTTATGCCAGAGTCCTCAATTCCTATTGCCTAAATAAAGAACAAGTCTGGTTCCAGCTTCTAGTGCATATATATACACACAAATTTTGGATTCAGTACCTAAATTCTGCTAAATCTGGCCAGTCTTTGGCTCTAACCACCCTCATTCTGACATATGAAGAGAGAACAGCTGTATGCTCTTCTTGCACCAAAAAAACAGCTGGTCCCTAATGCAGCAGGATCCAGCAATGCTGGAAATAAGTCAATTTGGCACCTGGATCCTGCCAGGGTCTGGCCCTCCACAGCTTCCACTGCCTAACTAGAAATCCTCTTTTGCCACTCTTGTTGCACCTGAGAACTCAGGTATTGTCCCATCAAAATAGAGAACAAGTGCCACTTCTAGCCATTCCAGGAAGAAATTCTGGCCTCTAGTAAATCCTGGTAGAAGAAAGCTGCAAAGACTCACCTGCATCCTACTACATTTGAATATTTGTGACTGCAGCCCCTTCTCCCCAGTTTTACCAATTAATGTAGTACAGTCAGATACAGTTTCTACCAGAATAATCCAGACCATACTGGAAAATGGAAATGTTTCCTAAGATGCCGAAACAATTTCTGAGTTACCAGTTCAGACGCTAGAACCCAGTTTTTTGCCTCGTTGCTGAGCTGGGGCCCATGAGGTTCGACTGTTGCATCTGGAGTCTATTCTCTATTTAGGCAGGAGCTGTTTTCCCTTCTGAGGAGCAAAAATTCGTATCCTTCCGGTCGCCTGTACCCTGTCCTAGCGGTTTAAACCACTTGCTCCGAGGTGCACCAGGCCCTATGGGGGCTTTGCTGAGAGAGGGAGGTCTCTGCACACTCGTTCTGTATTTTCGTGGGCGGATCAGGGGAATCCTAGTTGGATCCAACAGGAGCTACGTGCAGGATCCCTGTTGCAATGGGATCCTGGGAGCCCCGGCGTTAGATTCGGTGCCCTAGGAGAGCTTCGATTTGTTCTCTATTTAACAGTGGAATGGGAGGGGGCTGCTGCTGCGGCCAAAAAATAGCTGGATCCGTCCAGTTTTCCCCCGGCCCCACCAAAACCTAGCGGGCCTGCTTGAGCAGAAAAGCCCCTCACGTGATGCTGGGGCCTCAGCCACTCAGCGGTGCACGGCCCCGGAGAAACCCCTCCCGGGCCCGCCTCCCTGCGATCCTCCTCTTCTGGCAGCTCCAAGTGACTAATTTTTGTCATATGACTGTGACACCAAATGGAGTCGGGTTCGCGGAACTAGCTGCCTGCCGGAGGAGTTCGCTGCTCCAGCGCCTCCGCTGGGTGCAGCGGGGAGAGAAGGAGGCTGGGGGGCAGCGCACCCCAAAATGCCACCCACCTTGTTCCAGAAGCTCTTCAACAAGAAGCCCGGGCTGATTTCCCCTGCCAGGGACGAGTGTGTCTTCAGGTAACGCGGGGGGAGCCCTGGGCAGCCCTTCCCTCTCTCTCGCTCGTGCTCACAAACTTGGACCAATTCGTTACTTTCTAGCCTGTTTGCCTGATGCAAACCACTCCTCGCCCCTGCCATGGAAGAGGCCAGAGAAGAAAGGGTGGGGGGTCTGATTTTGCGCTCTCTCTGGAGGGCTCTGGTGTGCAGGATTGGATACACTGACGGAGCTGGCCCCCTGCAATCCTCCCCTCCCCTCCCCCGTTTGACACACACATTTGGTGTGTTGCCTCCTTTCCTTTCTTCCCAGCCCCTTTCCCGGGAGAGCCCTGGGAGTGGAGAGGCTTCTTGGCCTGGGTTCCTCCCGCTACACAAGAAGCTGGACGGAAATCCCTGATGCGCTTTTTGCAATGCACTGGGACGCATGCAACATTGTTTCTCCCGAGTGTTTCCTAAAGGTGCCCGCCATCTGTTCTCCTCCAACGGAACCCCTTAGGGATCTCGGCGCCCCGAGCCCTTCGCTCTGCAACAAGTCTTATTTTCATTGCCGTCCTTCTTTGTAAAAAAGTTGCAAAGCAGAAGTAGCCTCTTAGCGCTTCCCAAGATGGGTTGCTTCCTCTGATCAGGTTGTGAGTCTTCCTTTTGGCGTGGGTTGGGATTTCTCGCTTCCCTTTCCCCGTCCTTCAATTCCTTTGTTAACTTTATTTTATTTTATTTTTTTGCCTTTGATGTTTTCGACGCACTTTTGAGGCTGCGGATTTAACAAGCCTCCTAAAAAAGACGCCATTCTTTTGACTTTCTTGAAGCGGTGAGGCGGTTGCTATATGGAAAGAGCCACCTTAATAAATAGTAAGAGGGAAGAGCAAATACGAAATGCAGGCTGCCAACAGAAGTGTAGGGTTACTCTTAAAATCTGTCATGATCTAACCACAACAAAACTGAATCCACTAAGGTTCCAAACACAAGACTGCAAGAAAAATGCTTGCACCCTCTCCACAAATGCTTCTCCACCTTTATCTCTTAAAATTAAACCTTTCAATTTAAGCTGATTGGATGTGTAATTCCCTGTATTTCTAAAATGCTAACAGCATATGGTTTTTTGTTGTCTGGAGAAAGCAGATCCCTAGAGATCCAGGGATGCCTGTGTGGTATAAGGACTTGAATTTGCAGTTTTTTATGAGGACTCCAGTGTAAAGTTAAAAATCAGGACCAGACCTACACTTTTGGCAGTTTGTCCATATTGTAACTTATCAAAATTCTAAAAATAAGATTAAAGGTTGACCTAGCTAAAGGTATTTTACGGTCTATAAAATAACAGTAGTAACGGATACACAGAGCAATAACCATCTAGTAGATTTCTGTAGGAAAAATCTGGGCTAATTGCAAACTATTAATTTAAACCACTATAATGATTTTGTAACTGAAATGTAAATAACACTTTTCATTTGTTGGTGTGACTTGCGGGGTGTGAATATGTATATTTTAAATTGACTAAATGGAGAGTTGTTTCAAGTAATATTTTAAATATCTTTGTAAGTTACATTACACAGTGTGATGGGTAACATGTAGCCCTGAGGGCTGCCCTCTGGATCTGTACTGGATTTGTACAGGACCATCTTTCTGTAGTTCCTGAGACCCAGTCACTGCAAACATCAGGGATGGTAAATACTAAACATACCCATTTATTCTCTCAAGAAAACCATTTTCACAGCATACTGATTGATCTTCCATGTTCTTATGAAATCAGTGAAAAACTTTTGGAAATAACCTAGAATCCAGTGCCATAAATGTTGGAATACACCTGTAGCAAAATTGGTTTATAGCTTCCCAAACACTTCCATTTCATTTTCCAGCTGAGTGATTTATTTTATTTTACTGACATACTGGGTGGACCAAATTCCTCTTTAACGAGAGAGAGCGCGTGTGTGTGTGTGTGTGTGTGTGAGAGAGAGAGAGAATTCCTCTTTAACAAATGTGTGTGTTTTAGATCACTCTAGACTGGGATATTCTCAAAGACTGTTGTAGCCAATTATATTTTCCCTGATTTTTATGCTGCCCAGACACTTCTTAATGATAAACTTCTACTGAGGATTTAGTGTATAATTCAACAGCTGTGTTCCATACATTAGGGATATTTAGGATTGTGTGTTGTAAGGAGGAAAATATTACTATATCATCTTCTGAGGTCTTTCCCCTCCCCTTTCTTTAATACAGAACACTGTGTGCTAGGACAGGATGCATATATTTAAAATTACCTCCCCCTTAGTACATTTAAGATATTTTTATATGCTCAATCTGTTAGTGGACATATTCAGATTGGCTGTGTCTAGACTGGCAAGTTTTTCTGGAAAATCAGTCGCTTTTCTGGAAAAACTTGCCAGCTGTCTACACTGGCTGCTTGAATTTCTGCAAGAACACTGACGATCTCATGTAAGATTGTCAGTGTTCTGGAGGAAATACTATGCTGCTCCCGTTCAGGCAAAAGTCCTTTTGCGCAAAAGGGCCCGTGTAGACAGCTCAGATTTGTTTTGCGCAAAAAAGCCCCGATCGCGAAAAGTGCTTTTGCATCTGACGAAGTGGGTCTTTGCCCACGAAAGCTTATGCTCCAAACACTTCGGTTAGTCTATAAGGTGCCACAGGACTCCTCGCCGCTTTTGTATGAGAGGAGAATCAGACTCGTACTTCATGAAAAAGAAACCAAATTTTGCATATGATCTGGATAGCCCACTAGTTGCTGGTGAGCACTTAAATCTGCAGTGCATCCTCAAAATATTTGTTGTGACTTGGTGAGAAGTTCAGATGGGGGCCAAGGATGGTCATGTGGTTAAAATACTAGATTTTCTTTATAAGACCTAAATATTATTTTGTCATGGGCTTCCTTTATGCAAGTTGCTTAATTTCTCTCTGCCTTAGTTTCTCTATCTGTAAAATGGAGATAATTCTTAGCTAAGAAAGGGATGGGATGATGAACATAGTATGTGAAGGTTTGGAGGAATGTGCTATAGAAGGTAAAATTTTATTGGAATATTAGGGATGAGACTTCAAAGAATGGGTGCATATATTAGGCATATATGGCATTATCTTGCATCACTAAACTCAAAGATACAATTGCTGGTGCTCTCAATGGGAACAGGATTAGAGCCCTAAATCCTTATTGAGGTTCCTAGAGTAAGTGGCTCAGTTTTTCAAAGCACCCATCAGTTTTATTTTTGAAAAATTGGGTCACGTATTTCAGAGCCTAACTGGGACACATATTTAAAGGGAAAATAAGTCTTGGTCTGTGTATCTGGAGCTTGTTTCCTTCTTGAGGCAACAAATATTGCTCTTCGGGCATTTAAACAAAATCTGTGACCAGCAGTTAAATAGAACATTGACGTGCAACTGTCATGCAGGGCTGTGGAACTGAGTAACTGACATGTGAGTGATATTAAGGTAACAAGGTGCAAGTTACTCATTTTTCCTTCACTATGAATACATTTTGCATTTGAGTCATGCTTACAAAATTGTAATGAAATTTTACCAGTGGAGGCACACATTCTGGTATCCTGAATTTAAAACACTTTTATGAAAGCAAATTTTACTTGCTTTTTCTCCCCTCTCTCTCAAAAAAAAAAAAAAAAATCCCATGCGTGCGTGGAGTTTTGCAAGGCAAAATCAAGTCCACCTATGGGAAATGCTTCAGGAATGAGTGCTGATTAAGTTAGCAGTTGCAGAGTTTTGTGAGTAGTAATATGGCACAAATTTAGTAGATCAGGGCCCAATCCTTCAAACATTTCCATGCACGTGGAAATGTTAATCTTGGCTCCTTTTGAAAATCCTAGCTGAGATAATGAGGGGACCTGATAAATGTCTAGAAAATAGGGATGCTACTGAACGTTTAAAATGTTAACTGGTGAAATGCTAGATTTGACGGGTTAACCCTGGACCAGCCTTACATCATGCCCTGGGCCCGCCTTGCCACGGGCTGCTCCCGTCAGGCCAGGCCAAGCCAAGTTTGCTGTGCTGCACTGTGGGCTGGGGGGGGGGTTCTGCTCTTCCAGTTAACTGGTTACACAGGAAGCATGCCAATAAGGCTCATGCTTGCCCGTTGAAAGGCAAATTCAAATATTCCTAGAAAAGGAATTGTATTTTACACAATGCAAAACTAACTTGTGAAACTCTCTATGATCTCATTGAGGCCAGAAGCTGAGGAGTCAAAAAATGATTAGACATCTATGGACAACAAGAATATCCACATTATAATAGTAATTGTGCATTAAAAAATACCCCTAGGAATTCTGGAAGGGATATAAACCCTTAATATGCTGGAGGCATAAAATAATCTATACTATAAGGCTA
>JANRFK010006688.1:23247376-23257501 GCA_030068395.1 Apalone spinifera
TTTGCGGAAAAGCGGCTGATTTTCTGCAAAAACTGACCAGTCTAGACACAGCCAAGGAGATTAAGGTGTGTGTGTGGAGGCCTCCTCTACTTTTCTCACTTTATTTTATGTATTGATGGCACTTTGTGTATAATCAGTTTCACAGTGTCCATGTAAGGTCCCTAAATTTGGGCTTGCTGCAAGCACCATGTAGGGGCAATGCATAGTTGTGCTGCTTCAGAAAGCAGACTGTGATACAGCAAGTCATGGGAGAAGATTTTCAAAGGCACAGAGAGTAATTTGGCAAGTCAGGAGGACATAGGTGCCTAGCTGCTTTAATACCTTTGAAATTCTCCCCTTACTCCAGGGGGAATGTTCCCTGAACCAGTTTGATACCCAGTGTATGCTCTACTACTCCCTCCTCCCCTGAATGTATGGGAGAGGTTGTGGTGGTTCAGGGGGAGAGGGGAGGAGGAAGGATGTTGTCCAGTGATACAGGTATCACCTTACACTCTCCTTTGTAGGTGTGCAGGATAGCCACAATCTGGCCCTTTTTTCAAGGAGAAACTGAGGTGAAAAGAACCTTCTAAACATCAGCAGAGGAGAAAAACATCCCTTTAAACTTTTTTTTTTTAAAGGGAATTAAAACACATGAAATCAGCCAACTTCAAAACACTGAAATCCCCCTGTGTTTCTCTTAGTAATATTACCTCTCTCTTGGCTGGGCCCTTTCCATGGTCAAGCACTTCTTCGATGTCGTGTAAGACAAGATTGTGTAGGCAGTAGTAAAGATCATGCCCTTGTTGTGATACGGGTATCAGCCTCCTGTATTCTCTGCGTTATCACTTCCTCATGTGAGGAGAGCACGAGTTTTATGAAGAAGGGCTGTGGTCGCTGACCTGCTCTAGGCTACCTCTGGAACAGCGTGTTGCTATGTTCCATTCCCAGTGTCTTGACTCTTCATTAGGATAATGTTATTTGAAAGAAAACTAGAGAAAATGAATTATATTGCTTCCTTTCCAACTCTGGAGTCTTAAGAGGTTAGACCTATGCAGTCTGATCTCTGAGCTAACCAATATATGGAGAAAGCCATTTCAATACCTGCTTAGATGGCATTTCAATACCTCTTGCCATGTGATTAGAGATGCTTCCTATGGCTAATTGTCATCTTTTTGCCAATGGTTAGCCTTGGATCCGTTTTGTCTCGCACATTCTTTGAAGAAAGTGTTACATGGATTTCTAGCTGCCCTTTCCTCCACTGGGTTGTCGTGGTGGCAAGTGAGTCAGATGCTGTGACATGGGGGAGGCTGAGGTTCAGCGGGCGTGGGAGAGGAGGCATGGGTTGGATACTGTTTCCATGGTGATAGAGCAGCCCTCAGAGCCAGCAGGTAAGTTGTCACTGTTCCCTTATGTTAAAACTACTTCCACATAATGGAGCACAAACACCCCTCCCCATAGTAAAGGGCGTGTGATTTTGGTGACTGAAGTAGGACGGGCTCTTAGAGGAGTTTGAGGTGCTCTGGACAGCATCCTTCGGTTCCTCTTCCATGTTTGAGCTTAGGTGGAGGAGCTCAGGGGGCATGGAGTGTACAGTAGCCCCTGAAAGTCTCTCTCCCATGTGTACCCTGGGGAGGAAAATCTCTTTCCACCCCACCACCACTGTTGGAGTGCTGAGTCAGGAATTATTTGGGTTGACGCTTCTGGGGTTTTTGGTGCCTTCAATGTTTTTCTCCAGGGGATTTGGTCCTTGGTGTTCGTATTCTGCTGAGCTAACACACAGTTAGAGTGGCATCCTAGAGTCAATTTTTTCTTTCTTTCAGAGTTCATTGTTCGATACACTGGCTCAAATAAGACAGAGGCTGAAACTTGATTTTATTTTGCTGTAATTCTGTCTTGGTTCTAAAAATGACTACTTTATAGTATATTTTACAAGTGAAAAATAACGTGCATGACAGTTTCATGCTCGCAGGGTACTTTCTCTCCTGTTTCTACATCTGTAACAGAGTCTACAAGATCATGTGATTGTGTAATTCCCAGAAAAATCCAGTGCTTGATTACACCTGTATAAATCCACCATTTAGTTACGGTGGACTTATGTTATGGTCAAATTCTGGTCTCAGTTACACTAAGTCTTTTGTAAAGATCAAAGTTGGTGTGGGAGGGTGATTTTATGGAACTGTTGCTTGGGGCAGGAGAGGGAGGGAGAGAAATTACATCAACTAAATTCCATCAATTAAAAACAGAAAATAAATTTCAGTCATTTATAAATCGCTTGCTAACACATCACTTACTCCACTTTACACTGAATATGTGAGACTGACTGCTTAAGGGATTCAGCCATAGAAATTTCTTTCAGAAGGGGCAGTCCCTTAGAAGGATTAATCATTTATTTCTAAAAATAAATATAGAAGTGTGTTCTGTAGTCGTCATGTACTATCTCAGTTTCAAAGAGGATTTTTTAATGATGCATTTTAATGTGCAAGTGAGACATCTGTGTAAAGTAATTTGCAGCTATGTAGAAGAACAATTACCTGACAACCTCTCCCTCTCAGAATCATGAAACCAATAGGTTGTGTAGATAATATTATTCAGAATACAATAATGTACTTTTCAGAGGTTTAGGAATAATTCCCGTTGTAATTAAAAGCAAAATACATTAATTGTTGGAACATGTGACTTACAAGAGGAAGTAGTATTCAAAGTCATGCATAAGTCTGTAGTGTGTATATTATTTTATAATACAAGCTCAGAATAGTTCTCACTACAGGAAGTTGGTTCCTCCTTCCTTGGCTTTAGATGTCTCATAAACACGCAAGTTAGTAAATATACAAGTACCACCAAAATTATTTTCTTCCTTCCGTTCACAGTACTGTAAGCATGCAATCACCTTTAATTTTCATTTTGAGATGCTTATGACTGGTGACCTCTAGCTGTTCAAAACAAACCTAAATCCTAAAATTATAATTTAGATTGTCACTCTAAGTGACTTTTGTATATAGCTTGAAACTGTGCTGATAAAAGAGACCACCTGTTTGCCTCTGATTAGAAGGCTTTCTGGATTGATGGCCCCATGCCACTCAGTAGTGAACAGATCGGCTATAGAGAGCCCATAGACTCCACCTAATTCCTGAAGAAAAATCAGCAACACCTTGTGATTAATGGCATAAGCAGCTGATAGAGTTAGATATATGCGTTAGGGATGTAAAATCCTGGTTAATCAGTTAACTGGTTAAACATTAGGTCAACCTAAAGTTTAATTGGTTAAATAAGCGGGATCCTGGTGGGGGACTACTGCAGCCTGTCTTGTGCAGCCTCCAGCCTGCAGGATTCCTGGCCCTAGCCCCCCACCAGAGCAGCCTTTGTCCTCAAACGGCCCGGCTTCCCACAGAGGGAAGACAGAGGCTAATCCGGATGTTGGAGCATCCCCTGCCTGTGGAAAGCCCAGGCCTACCATGAACAGAGGCTGATCCAGACAAGTGCAGCCCCTGACTGTGAGGGGCTAGAGCAGCCCCACTGCAGGGCTGGGAGCTGTTCCAGCTCCCACTGGATACCAGTTAACCTTTTACATCCCTAATACCCATATGGAATGCTGTCTCATATCCATTACCCCAAGGAGGAATCCTCATCAGAATTAACCTTCTTGGAACAGGAAAATTATCCATCCATGTCATCTCCATATTGCCTCTACTATGCTTTTCCATGATTCTGTTACACTGCTGAAGGGTTGGACCACTTCTTTCCAAAGTAAATAGTGTGATGCTTGCTACTAGGTTAAAACAAAAGGAAAAACTATATAGCACTTTAAAGACTAGCAAGATGGTTTAATAGGTGATGAGCTTTCATGGTTTAATCACCTATTAAACCATCTTGTTAGCCTTTAAAGTGCCACATAATCTGATATTGCTAAAACAAAAGGAAAAACTAACACGGCTATCTCTCTATTGCTACCAGGTTAGAAGTTAATGAAGCTCAGCGGCAGATAGGAAAATGCATGTGCTTAGGAGCTGGGCTGGGCTGGTGTGTAAATACAAATTGAGGGTGTTTTGACCTCTTGATCAGAGCATTTTTTTAGTAGAAGGATATTGTGTGAACATCCAAAAATATGTCCTTAAATATATGTGCTGGAGTTCTGATATTAGGGACATGTTGCTGTTCTGTTCTAAATCTATGCATCTATTAGGTAAAGTTAAATGAAATGTCTCTGATGTTAAGCCAGTGAATTGGCTTACATAGCTGGCTGTTTAAAGGTAGACTGATCTCTGATAGATGACTAAAATAGTCAGACAGAAAAAGGTTTTTCATTACTTAAACATATTCAATTGACTCAAGTTACTGGAAATTACTCTACTTTCTTAGTAGAAAAGGAAGTCCTCCTACCGACAAATTAGATGGTTATGAAGAAGCTGAAAAAGACTTGAATAAACTTGGTTTTTTATTACTCACATCTTTGGAATCCAGATCACGTACAAAGCGCTGATCTTTATCAGGCAAGAATAAAATCCACATTTTTGATACACCGCATAAAACATCATATTAAAAGAGGCAAAGATCAGAATAGGCTAAAGCAGATTCTTATGGGGTGATGGATAACATAATCGTTGCATTAAAAAAACAAAAACTTCTTTTCCAGATGAGCCAAAATAACATTTTGTTATAAAGCTAACTTGCTTTATATGTTAAGATTTTTTTCCTCACACCTGAACAAATTAAGTGAACAAAAGTACCACAGTCTTAAAAAAAGAAGATAAATTATGTGCACTGGTTACATTTCAGATGAATGCAGTTAGTTTAAAGATCAATGCATTGAACTACATCCTGATTAATGAAGTGCCATAATTCCATTAAACTTATATAAGTGTGTTGTGTGTAGGGGCAGGGGGTGTTTCTCAGATACACAAGACTGATTCTTTCAAACTTTGGGGACGGAAGCTGTGAATTCTGGTTATGAGAATTAGTAACATGCCATTCCCCATTGCCATAAGGAGACATTTTCCCACCTTCCTTTAGAATTTTTAATTTTAAGATTACCCTTAATTTTTGTTTTCCTTTATTAACTTGCTGAACAAGTCTGATAAATTGCGCTCATGAGAGGATAGTCCACAGTCAGATCGGACAAGGAGCCATATAAACAAAGTAAAACTCAGGAACTGTATTTGTTATTGAGGGGACAGGAAACCAGCACAGAGTACAGGGAATGTAACTGCAATACATCTCTACATAGCACAGAAGAAAATTAGAAACAAAAGTAAACATATAAAGGGCCCAATTTAGTGAAGGTGCTTAGTGTCCTCAACTCCAATTTAAGGCAAAGGGAATCAAAGCCACTCAATGCCATGAAAGCTTTGGCCATTTATGGAGAACACATCAGGGTGAAGAAGTGAGAGAGACAGAATTGTGAGGACAGAATGAAACAGGAAGAAAGAGACCAGCTGGAGTTAGAAACAAGACCCTACTTCCCCAGATTCCCGCTTCTCTGAATTTTAATTGTGTGTATTTGCTTTAATTAGGTACTTTTGCTTTCTTAGGTCTTGATGTGTGTGAGCACATGCTTAAGTCCATCCCTAATCAGCAAAACACTAAGCAAATACTTATGTATGTCACTGAATCGAAGCCGTTGATTGTTGTCTGCGTCAGGTTGCGTACAGGTTAAACCTCTCTGGTCCAGGACTCACTAGTAGTCTGGCAATATATGTGGTCCAGCAAAGCCCTGGACCAGAAAGATCCAATGGCAGAGGTGGAGGATAGAAGCTGGTGGCAGGGAGCAGAGCTGATTGATGGAGCTTGCAGCCTGGCAGAGCTGGTGGGGCAGTGGAGCCTAGTGGCCAGGGAAGGGAGGGTGACTCCTCCCCCTTGCCCCCCCTTCAACCTCAAGATCCTGGGGGCCTGACCTCCCATAGTATGGCAAAATCCCTTGTCTGGGGCAGATGCCTGGGGATCTTGTGGATGCCAGACTAGGGAGGTCTAACCTGTATTATGAAGCAGTGTGAGTTAGCAATATGAATTCTGTATTTATATACATTCACAGGCCCTGATCCTGTAAATGGACCCTGTGGGTACAAAAGGCGAGCTGTTTCCTTGATCAGGACCATAGTTTTTAGTGTGCGTTGGTGCTACATAAATATGTGATAATAGCAGGATATTTAAAATAGCTTTGCCTCTTTTCTCCTTTCTCCCCTTTTCCTCTCTTACTTGTTGATATTTTAGTTTTCTCTCTGGCCTGTTGTTGTCACTTTTTCCCCTCTTTTGTTCCTTCCTTGCATTTACTGTCAATGCCCTGGCCAGAGAGTGCTCCCTTAGGGGCATGTCCACACTGCAGCTGGAAGCAATCTTCCCCCAGTCAAAGTAGGCAGACCTGAGCTAGCCCATCTGACCCCCCCAGGCTTGAGAGTGCAAGTTCGAGTCAGAGTGGCAATATCTACACAACTATTTTTAGCATGCTGCCTCCAGCCCTACTAGCAGGAGTCTGGCTGCCTTGGCTGGGAGGCTGGCTCCCAGCTATGGTGTAGGGGTGCCCTGGGTTGGGCCCCTTTACTCTTTATCAACAGACGCCTGTGCTGGCTCCACCTTCAACATGTTGCCTGCAGGAAACCAGCATTATTTTGAAATCTATGTTTGAAGGAAATAACATTAAAAATGGCACCTAATTAAAAACTAAAGTTGTCGTGAATGGTGGACGTAGGGTGGTCAGATATCCTGATATAAGGGGCTTTTAATCTTATATATGAAACTTTATATCCCCTCTCCCCCCCAAAAAATGTGTCCCCATTTTTCACATGCACTGTCTGATCACTCTAGCTGGTTGTACAGTGGTAACATTCTGCCACTAATCTCTCAGCCCCCAGTACACCCGCTTCTGTCTTTGGCAGCCTCCAGGGGCTCTACAATGAAACCTAGTGGCAGCAGTAAAGGGGAAGGAGCAGAGACATACACACAAAAGCATTAATTTACTTAATGCTGCATGTGCCTCTTTCTTCTCTTTTTCTTGAATCTTCTCTGTTGTTCTCCCTGCTGGTGCAATCAATTTTCCTCTGCTTTGGAAAAGAAATTCACATTCTCTCTCTCTCTCCCTCTTTCTTTTAAAAAAACAAGTGAAGCCAGATCATTTCCTCCCATCCCCCTCCATGTTCTTTGTCCTTTTCCAAATTACCCCTTTTCTGGAGGCCTGCTGTCTCAGCCTCCCCCTCTTTCATGTCGCATCTGGCTGCCACACCATCTTGGTTTTGCACTACAGGCTGCAGAGCAAAGGCTGCTCGGACCTTTACTCTGATAACTTTGGCATGCCCTATGCCAAAGAGGGGAGCAGAGGACAGGAGCAGAGTAAGCAATTTTATTGCCAGCAGCGCCTTTAGAGACACCAGCCTGAACGCAGCTTGGCGATACTGACAGCTCACGCCAGCCCACTTGTGAACCTTTCTTTCTAATTGATACAGAAGAATAAATGGCTTCTTGTCATGCTGTCAGTGGTTCACAACGGGATATCCATAGCACCCGCTTTCATAGGGTTCCCTTCGCAGATCATGTGAGCTGATTTAATAGAGGAAAAAAGCTGGACAAAAAATGCTAGTGTTCCTTTCTGCACTAGAGTGAGAGTCCAGCCAAAACTGTCCCTCCCGAGGAATAGGGGGAACACTAGGTTTTTGTTCAAGCTTGTTTGAAAAAAAAACCCAAAAAAACCTTTTACATGAATGCCACTTGCTGACACTGCTGGTATCCTGCAGGGATCAAATCAGCGCTGCACCAGGTTGTTCTGCTGCAGCATTGTTGTCTCACCAAGAGGCAGACAGGAGTCGCTCTAGCCATGCCAGAGGAGCTGCTGACCAGTGGTATTGGCCTACATTGACTTGCATACCCTCAGAACTAGTTCCTTAGCATTGGCAAGAAAAGGGGTGGATTTTAACAAATATTTTTAGTATTTCTGTAACTAACTGCATAACGTCGTTTTTATCAGCTATTTCTGTTGACTGTATAAATTGTGAAGGCAAACCTTGATTGGTTTTGGGTGTGCCGCTTGAATCCAATGGTACAGACAGTGCTTATTCTAATGTGTACAGTTGGGTGCATTTCATTGCCTACCTGGAGTAAGGGGAGACAAGGTGGCTGTTTCTTCCTTAATTTTAAATTTCTGTTTTGAACTTTTTTGTTACGTTTGATCTATGAACCAAAGTGACATAGGCCCTTACAGCCAGATTTTCAAAGTTATTTAGGCACGTAAAGATTAAGATAGAGGCCTAGTGGGATTTTCAAAAGTGCCGAAGCAGACTAGGAGCCTAGCTGCCATTGAAAATGCCAGTAAGTGCCCATCTGTATCTTTAAGCACCTATACACCTTTGGATATGTGGCCCTGAATGCAAGAGATTATGTCCCATTTTCAAAAGTGACTTACATGCTTAGGAGCCTAAGTCTCACTGATAGTCAGCTGGACTTAAGATCCTAAAACACTATGGCATTCCTGAAAACTTTACCCATAATCTCCATACAGCATATGTTCTTAAAAATGACTAGTGATTCTGGACATTCTACTTTAGATCAATGTTCCCTCTAGTCTTTTCTATCCATGTGAAGATTTTTTCCACCTATGTGCGGAATGAATTTTATGTGCACTTAGGTATGTGCTAATGTGCACCACCAATATAAACAAAACCTAGCTGTGAGCACTCCTGTTAATCAGGTGGTAGCATCTGAATCTCTTCTGAATGGCTGCACAAGTGCACTGCTTACAGGGAACACTGCTTAAGATACCTTAAAAAAGCTTTATTTTCAGAAGTTGGGTGCTCTGCTTTTTCTGAAAATCCTATCCCCATTTAGAAGGCTCAATTGGGGCACCCAAAATCATCTGTCACTTTTGAAAATCTTGGCTGTGTATATGTTTTTCATGCACTGAAGATATATTATTTTCAACCTTGTGTCCTCATTATTGAACTGCTGTGTCTAGCATAATTCATGCCACCCAAGGAAAAAAAAAACAATCTAACTATAAATTCTCCTTTTGCAACAGTCTATAAACTCTCCCTTTCTCCATCATGCTGTTCATGGTTGGCTGAGTTTAATGAAAGGAGCATATGAGAGAGACAAAAAAATGATCAGTTGAGTGCCACTAAAAAGTAGATTGGAATAATAACATGATTATTTAAAATCTTCGTTCATAAAAACTTTTTGTCCTTCTTCTTGTGCTTGACATTCAAGGCAACTCTATATAAAGCAGACCTGAGAAGACTGAGTCTAGATGTGTCTGGGTGTAATAATGCTGAAATATCTTGTAATTTTTTTCTGTTGAGATGCTGTCCCAAACTGACTTATTGGAACAGAAATTTCAGCTGTACCTGAACTATAAAACAGATTCAGTTTTATAAGTTTTAAGTTCCAGTTTAGTATCTGATTTGACTGACCAACATTATAGAGATGGATTTCAAATGCAATCCATCTTTCTTAAATCCCTTCAACCAGCAGTGTGAAGGGATCCGAGGGCCCGGATTTGGCCTGTCTTTGCTTTGGTAATAGGTTATTTTTTCAATAGTTTGGGTTTGAGTAGGCAGTTCTATGCAGCTAAGCACTGGTGATATGACAACATACCATCTCATTCCTGGTCTATATACGCATAACAAGAGAATAATGGTGTAAGGCCTCATCCACGAAGTCTCTGGGCATTAACCCATATACCCTCATACTAACCTGCTATTTTTTCTCCTTATACTCAATTTTAAGCCTGTTAATAATCCTGTTAATGTCAATAGAATGACCCACAGCTAACAGCTAACCGTATGCAGAAGTGTTCTGCTGGATTGAGGGATCAGAACGTGCTCTGCATTTTGCAGGATCTAGTTTGTGGTTCACTTTTTTTTTCCTTAGCTGCCAGGCTACCCCATTTTTCTCAGAGGTTAACTACTTTTGCACACCTCAGATGGAGCTGCTGTTCTGTGCAGTTTGTTCAGTCCATTCTTTGTCTTGATCTCTTTGCAGTTATAGAAAAGTAAAGACAAGTTAAGTAATTTCTTTTAGGATCTACTCTGTACAAACTTACCAGAAATAGCTTCTAGTCACTTTAGAGCAGTGTTTCTTAAACTTTTTAAGACCAAGGAACACCAAACAAATTTTTTTTTTAATGAGGAACACCAAGAATTTTGTGTTGGGCAAAAAAAAGGGGGGGGG
>JANRFK010006688.1:23257649-23277832 GCA_030068395.1 Apalone spinifera
ACATCTCCTACTGCCTTGTGTGCCACAGAACACAGTTTAAGAAACACTGCTTTAGAGTTCTTACATTGGAAAAGCATTGAGCCCCATCACTCTTTGCTATGGAGAATTGAGCAGTCAAAGACTTTTTCTTCATAGCGTCCAAATGACTGCTGTAGTAATAAACAGATGGAACTGATTCACTTTTCTCTTCTGCAAGTTAATTGTGAAGGGGCCTTTCCACTTTCTAGACCCAGCAAGGTAGAATTTGAGTGGGAATATTGAGTGCTTGAGTTTGAGCTAAGTTGCAGAGAACTACTCTCCTTGTAGGCAAACTACAGTACAGTCCCACTTTACCAGTTACTATCCTTTGGAGGCATCAGTATGATTACATACATCTGTTAAAGGATGTGCAGCTGCTTAACCTGGGGTTCATAGACAGGCTGTTGTTCTGAGCTGAGAAGGTGATCGGCAGATTGTCTAGTCACAGAACTGAATCAAATGGGGGTTCTGCAAACATAGGGGTTTGCAAAACTGGGCAAAAATGAGAGGGAGACATCTGAAGTCACTGAAATTTAATTGTCAAGGATAAACAGTTGGAAGACATCTGAAGTCACTGAAATTTAATTGTCAAGGATAAACAGTTGTCCAGGGTAATTGTCTAGCTCTACATTCCCATTAAGGCTGGACATAGAATGCTTCAACAGTCTCCAAAGGGTTGGTAGCACAGTTGATTCTCAAACTGCAGTTACTCATTTTCCCCCTCCCCCCATCCTGACTGATCTCTTTCAGCGTCCCTGTCACTGAAGCATCGGCTCTACAAGAGAGTCTGAATAATTTTAGGTCTAAGCAAAAGTACTTGTTAGATAACTACGTAAAAGCTTTAGGTTCAACAGGTTAGTTGTGTGAGACATGTTCACTTTGGATTGTGCTAAGGATGTTCTGAAAGCACCATCTTGGATCAGTCATAACCTCGTTTGTCATAGCAAGTGCTGGCTTCATCACTATAATAAAATCAATTAGTAATCTTTAGTTCAGTGCTATTCCTTTATGCTTTTGATTTTTTATGGTACGTATCAGAACTATTTTTTAATCAATATGAACAGTTTGGTGTCTTTCATAAGAATCATATACTGCATATGACACTGCCTTTAGTTATACCAAGTAAGGAAGATGTATTCCCAGATATTGGTGGCCTAGTGTCCCTTTGCTGAAGTTAATTACAATGATTGGGCAAGAAAAAACTGACTACAGAAGAAATATCGTTTATAACTTGGAGGAGATTTTGGTTCTCTTCTGTTTCCTGCTTGATCACAGACTTTCAGGAAGACCTTGGGCGAATTGGTGTCTCTGTTCCTTTGTTTCCTATCTGTAATAAAGGGGGAAAGCACCTCCCATCCTCATCGCAGTGTGGTGAGGATAACTGCCTTACAGAGTGGGATGTATTCAGACCCTATGATTATGGGGCCATCTAAGTCAGGGATTGGCAACCAGGAATGGTGGGCCGCATGAGTTACCCTTCTTCACTTTACTGGACCGCAGCAGCCCACAGTCCACTGGGGTTCATCTGTGGCCTTGGAGCCCCATATCTATTCCTCCTCCCCCACACACCTCTTGTGCACCAGAGCCCCACATTTCCTGCTGCTTCCCATCCCTCCCAGCATTTTTGGAGGAGCCGCAAATTGCCTGATTTGCACTCTGTCCCGCTCCTTCCCCTCCCTCGCAGAGCTGGAACACTGACAATCAGTTGTTTGCTGTGTTCTAGCTCTGGGAGGGAGGAGGAAGAGTGGGACGGAGTGTGAATCAGACAATTTGCGTCTCCGCTGAAAGTGCTGGGAGGGAGGAGCAGGAAGTGTGGGGCTCCAGTGTCCCAGTAAGCGAGAGGCGCATAGGGAAGGGAGGCAGTCAGAGGCTTTGCAGGTTTCAGGTGGAGCCCCAGTGAGCTGCATGTGGACCATGGGCCACATGTTGCCCACCACTGATCTTTGTAGAAAAGATAGAGAGCAATGCCCATGAACGTTAACCACTCAAGTCTCTTCCATCCCAGTGTTGTATGAAAGGGGGGGACCTCCAAACCTCATCAATTCACTGTTTCCCAGTGGGTCTTGTGTTATTTGCATCTTCAATTTATGTCCTGACCCAAGTGTTGACTACCATGTTCAGTAACGTGTTTTCAGGATCAGGCTTATGAATTTTTAAGGTGTGCAGGGACTTAATTAAACAGTCACAGCTAGCCCAGGTCAGCTGACTGAGGATTTCAGGGCTTGGGCTATGGCACTGTAAAATTATGTTGTAGATGTTTGGGGTTGGGCAGGAACATGAATTCTGGGATCCCATGAGAAAGGAGGGTCCCAGGACCCAGGCTTCAGCCTGAGCCTGAATGTGTTCTCTATATTGATACAGCTGCACAGCCTAAACCAGGTCACATGGACCAGCTGTGGATATTCAGTTGCTCTGCAGACATATCCTACTTGTATTGTGCAAAGCTTTGAGCCTGTTAGTAGAGCCCTGCACGGATACACAATATGTATCCACAGCCTCTAAAATGAGCCACAGATATCCGCATTGACATCCACAGAGATCTGCACTGACATCCATGGATGCAGATACCCATGGATCTAAAGCGGATATCTGTGAATTTGCAGGTCTCGACCTGTTAGTTCTTAACAAATGAACAAAGTGATGGGATGATAAGTGTTGTCAATAATTTATTCTCAATAGTGCTGGAAATTCATTGGCTAATAGGCAATATGAGTAGATAGGAACATCACCCTAAATAGGTTATAACTGTACTGTATTTCATTTTTTAAAATATATTTTAGAGTGCTATGCTTGTTTAACTCTTGAGTATTTCCATTGATTTCAGTGAGATTACTCACATGCTTAGCGTTAGGCACATGCTTAAATAGCTTGCTGAATTAGGGCCTAATGTGTGTGTAAAGAAACCTTTATGATTAGAGAGCACGCAAGTAAGCATAAGGCTACAAGTGTCTAAAGTGTCTAAAAATATTACTGTTAGAATAAATTATCGAGTAAAGATTTGTGGTTCTACATAAAGATCCTATGCAATATTTTCCCATGGAAATAAGCTGCAGATATCTAATACATCAAACTGAAATAAAATAGTCTTTAGAAAAACCATGAATTCACCATTAATTAATGTCAGTTTTATATGAATATTTGTATTACTGATCAATAATATGAGCTAATGTACGCTGAATAAACAGTGAGTTATTTTGTCAAATAATTGTGTGAAACCAGATTTTTACATTAAAAGAGATAAAATATTTTAAAAGTGTCAATACATCAGGCTTTAGTTGAACTAAATACAAGTAGATTATTTCCTCCACCTTTTTTCCATTGTAAATATCCACACAGTTTGTAATTTTTTGAAAAAAGAGTCTGTGGCTATAGCAGCCGGGCCTAGTACAAAAAAGCTGTTTGGCAAAAGGAAGCCTGAGAAATTCTGCTGTGGCCAGGGTCGTATCCTAGGAAAGTTGCTCAGCTTAAAATAAAATAATAAAAGCAATATATCCTGAAACAGCTCAGACATGGGTCACCAGAAGACAGGGTCTGCTCTGAGACCTCTACCTACATTCATTGTAAGTTTCAGTCCAAAGAATTTAAGAATATTCCAGGTGGCCTTAACTTCTGTGAGGGAGAGTAAAATGAGTAGGAGTCTCTATTGCATTCAGCTCCCAGACCATTCAAATGTTTGTTCCTTAGCAAGAGGCTAAAGTGATCAGGAGGTTGATTTTTTTATGTAAAAAAAAAATGTTCATTTTGCCTTTCAGAACTGGATGTTCCCTCTGTGCTTTGCTAATATAGAAACTGGCAGAACAGGCACGGCTATTTCATTGGCGTTAGGGCTTGCATCCTTATTTGCTTGTGTCTCATTCGTATCTCATGACTGAATGAATCAACACATAATTAAGTGGTCACATGAGGGCTGAGGTACAATGTTGCTCATAGCCTGATCATTGTGAATCTTGGGAGGATCATTGCTGACGTCTGTCTTCTTCCTTGTGTGAGAAACCCTGAATCACAACAAAATGTTTCCCCCCTTCTCCCCCAGGATAGTGGATTGCCTAAACTTCAAGAGAATCTACACTAAGAATGATACATAGGGGAGGAGACAGAGGGGAATGGAACTGCTGGAAAAAATCCCAGTGGTTGAGTTTACACATGTGTTGTCAAGACACTGGATGACACCAGAAGACTCTAAAAAAAATCAGTGCATGTGCCACTCCTGCCCCCGAAGCTTCTTTGATTCCAGCTGCAGATGCAATTGGTGGACAAGGAATGCAGGTTGAGTCCCACTGCATGGCTCAAGCAGGCTTATTTGGCATTGGTAGATGAAAAATAACTAATAGCCTATTTTAATTTTGATTTTTTTTTTTTAGTTGCATCAAGTTACAGAGGCTCTGTAGCAATCATTTTCCAAGTCCAGCTGGCACATACTTGTCTGGAGATTTATTGGATTCTCAATTATCGCCTAGTCACAAGAGCGGCCATCTTAATCAATTCTATGGGTGTGGATGATGGCCAAAGAATGCTCAAATCCCTACGCTGCATTTTCAGGCCATATCAATTTCACAAGCAAGGCAGTAGTTTTCCCTTATAAGATTTGGGAAACAAGCTTTGAAGTGGGTTTTAAAAATATATAAACAGGCTGCCTCGTTGATGCTGGTAACCGCTGTCATGTGCTGGGCTCCAAGGCAGCATGTGCGAACCTTCTGGGGTAATCATTGAGGGGCCTCTGTCTGCATGAGACTAGCTTGCTTGTCCTGGTCCCCTAGACTCAGCTAGTCTTTTCTCACACAGTGGTTGCAGGATGCAGATGTCCACCAGGGGTCATCTGTGTATACCCTGAACTGGAAAATAGTGCTGTTGAACATGGGTTTATTGGTTATGGTCTCTTTGGGTTAGAAAGCAATGCAACCCTCTAATGGTCAGCCAGCTACAGTCCAGGGATGCTTCAAACATTGTATTGTAGCATCCAGAGTATTGGCAACTCCATGCATTCAGCAATCATGAGATTTTTAAAAAAACAGCCCACACTTTTTTGCCTTCTGGTTTTTGAGCCTTTGTCAAGTTTTTCTCTGCAAACAGGAGGGCAAGATACTTTCCCTTTCTTAATGAAAGCCGAGTTTGTCCCACGACTCCCTGACTACTGGACCTGGGGGTTTCAAAAAATGCTTGGTGGTTTTTTGTAGCGCCCCAATGAAATTGAGAGTTGGCAGTACAGATTTGAGGTGGGTAGTCATCAGATCAATGGCAGAGAAGGTCCCTTTGTGAGGAGGGAGTTCTGTCCCTCTCTGTGTCCATGTTTCTGAGATGAGTTCTTACATTCCAGGGTGGACTTGCTGAGCTCTAGCTGGAGACCGGCAAGAATGGAAAAAACGCACTCAGCATGGTTTGCTGCAAACGGGAAATTCTCCAGGCAGACCAGACAGTTCCCCAGACATTCTTCCTTCATTTGCAGAGCCCTTGAATTCTGGGAATGGACACGTTTACAGTGTTCCCTGTAAGCTGTGCGTTTGGGTGGTCACTCAGGAGAGATTCAAATTAGGGATGTTAAATAGCGGTTAGGAAGCTAAACGAGTAATCAATGGAATTTCCATTGACTACTCAATTAGTTGATAGTTCTATCCGTAATCTTGTATAATTGGTCTTTTTGTTAGGAAGTTATGTGGCTGTTTAATAAAATATTTACTTTTTCTTTATATAAACACATGATAGGCCATCAGGATCCTAAACTGGTGTAAATCAACATAGCTTCATGGTAGTAATGGCAGTGTTGCCAGCTCTCACAATTTTTATCAAATCTTACTTGTTTTTCTTAAAAGCTCCAGCTCCCTGAGTCCTATTCTGAGAGTGCCCAATCTAATTTATTTTTTAAAAAAATACCCCTTTCTGGCCTTCATGATTTCAGAGAAAAGTTTAAGAGCATGACTCCTAAAGGCTCAAAAATCAGAACGGAAATAATAAGAACTCAAAATATATTACTGTTTTTAATATCTTATGAGTCTTTAGGTAATCTTGTTATTTTGGGAGCCTGATTTGTGATTTTTGAATGTTGGGCATTGATAATTGTGTGATGGAATTTTGCTGATTAACATCTGTTGAGACACAGGCCCATGCACCTTCAGATTCAGTAGCAGCAAAGACCTTGTATACCAACTCTGTCAACAGCGAATGTTTCCATATCTTCAGTGTGCCCTTTTTGAGTTCTATTAGACATATATATGACATCCAAAATTTAAAATACTAATTCACCATTTATTCCTGTAAGAAAGTAGGCTTAGCAACTTATAAACTTAAGCTAGTAACCTTGCTTTTGCTCAAGTACCTAGAGTTGTATTGAGATTGCTTTGTGACCTGCACTCTTAAATAGCTAAAATTAGTTTTTCGCATTAATAATTCACAGTGTTGGGAATTTGCAGGAAGGATTAATGCTAGTTTTAATGGGAAAATGTGTGCAAGGTAATTTTGTGTAGAAGGTAAATGAAGATGCTGCACTGAATGTTAGGTTGTCTTTGGGACGATGAAGAAGGGAAGGAAGACAGAGACAGAAGTTTTGTATGTGGGCTTAAGGATCAAAGAAAACACTGCCAGAATTACCCAGAAAAAAAAATCAATACATTAAAAAAGGCTTCTTTTCCAGACAAGGGAATTTTATTTGCTTTTTTAAAAATATGACCTAAGTGAAGACAAGTTCCTTTCTCTATTATAGTAACTGTATTGGGATTTTCCCCAAAAAACTTTCCATTAAAATACACACACCACTAAACTATTTAATCTTTATTTTTAATAGCTATGGGGTAAGATTATTCAGCTCTCTGAATACCCGCGAGTACACAATAAAATAACTGTTTGGCAAGGGGAAAAATGCCCTGTTGTCTTGCAGTACCAGTTGGTATTATGTAGGTTTGTTTGGTGTCTCATGTCTTATTTATAGGAGATGGCAGTTGGAAACTGGATACAAAACAAACACCAGTGTTCCAGTTTAGCTTAACCATGTATCAGATTCTTTCTCTGATAGTTTATTTTTACTTTAGGCATCTTTACTTTCTTAATTTTTCATGTAGTTTTTAAAGGAGGACGTTCTCCTGCTCAAGCGCAAACATTTACCTTGTGAAAAGGAAAATAAATTTCAGATAGCATTGCCAAAGGACTCTTTTTATTAGATTCTCGTTTAGAATAAGCCCCTTTTCACTGTCAATAAAAGTAATTACTGCGATTTGAAGTCTTTTTGATTTAGTGCAAGCATCCCATGTAAAGGATTTGTAAAGGTCCTTCAGGGCAAGGGGCTGGTGGTGTGGGAGGTGAAGGACTCAGAGCAGGGCTTTGGGGATGTATGTGTGGGTGTTCAGGAGGCTGGAGGTTAGGGGTGCGTGAGAGTAAGGCTTGGGGGTCACATCTGGCATGGGCCTTTTCTCTCCCCCCTGATGCCCTCTAGCTGTCAGGGTGGTTTTTTCTTCCCCCTGGCTGCTAGGAGGGAAAAGGTTTGGGGTGGGGGGGCTACATACTTGGTATGCTGGCAGGCAAGATGATGGAGTCCCCAACCCTGCTGGTCACTCCTTTGGCAGTGAGGCTGTCCCTAGTGGACACTGCAGGATAGCTCTCCCCTGCAGGCTCGCTGCCCCTAGTGGGCACTCTCATATCACATCCCTCCGAACAGCAGCCCCTCCCTTTTCATGTTATGGAAAACAGTCCTTTTCCCAGGGCTTCTGGTTGTACTGGCACAACCAAACCCTGACCTTGCTTTAAGTTAAGAGAAGAGGAATCTGCATGCCAATTTTGGTGACCCTAGCTCTTCCTATTAGGAGGAGTTGTCGAACAAACGGACTCGCACACAGACACAGACAGAAGATGCACTCTAATATATAGATAGATAGGTATAGATAACATTTCTTATCAGAAACCCACAGGGTCTAGTTTTCTTTAAGGAAGATAAAATTGGGAGCCTAAGCAGGTGGACAGGATCATCTTAAAATTTCTCGAGATTGGTAGACAATGCAGATCTTTCGGTTATCTTGCTGATGAAATACAAGGTTGCCTACATTCTTTCTAAGCATTTTGGTTGCGGCAAACTTTAAGTTGCTGGGAAAGCCTGGGTTCTCACAGCATTCACGTGCTCCAATTCCACACCTTTACTGTTCTATATTAGATACTGTCCATTTCTTTTCCTAGTGAGCTAGGAATTTAGTAGCTTTTTTCCACAAAGATCCAAAAATCACAAAAAGTAATTTAAAAAAAAATCTAACTCAGTAGTAATTCCAGAAAGGCAAATACCTGTATCTTGTAGATAAATTGGGATCAAAATATTTTTAATCACGTTTCAAATCAAATCACCATTGAAGCTTGGCCATAAATACAAACTTCTGTCATCTTACAGTGCTAACCAATAAATAGGACAATTTCTTGGCTTTGGTTTTTGGGATCAAGCCACCAAACATGTGAGAGAACTTTACTTATGTAAGACTCATTCTAAGCAAAAAATAATTCATTGTGCTGTCTCTATACTATTAGAGCAAAATGGCTGCAACTCCTTTATTTAGCCTGAATTTGGGATTTGAATCCACTTTTGCCTCAAGAGTTTAGCACCAGGTGATTTGTCCCCCAAAATTGAATGTATGCTTTGACTGCAGTTTTTAATAGTTAGAAAGAGTCAAGATACAGTAAAGGCAATAAATCCCTTTCTGTTGATGGGTTATTTTATTCTGGTTTTATTTTGTGGACTTAGTTTGTAACAATCTGGCATTGTGAATTGTGCAGGCAGACTGGTGTGAATGTGTTGAGGCCCCTCTGTTTTAAGGATGAGGCCTCTGGCTTCAAGCCCAGAAGCTGCTCCACACAATAGAGACCCCTGCATTGAGGCAGGTCTTCAGTGGGACTGTGTTGAGACCTAGTGATCCTCTAGCATAGAGCTTATTGTGGGACTTGGCCCTCAGGAAGGATATTTTGGCAAATTTTTGCTTTTGAACTTTTTAATATTTTTAACTTTTAAAGTATTTACCAGCTGGGTTGCTTAAATTGATGTTTAATCCCCTAAATACATAGTTTGAGTTCTCAGACGTGTTGAGCATCTGTGTCCACTGTTGAAGTCAGTGGGTAAACCATTGGCCTAAATGGGGAACAAATGCAAATTTCTCTGAGTTACACATTTTTTTATGGAAGCGCCTTTCAATAATAGAAGCTGTAACTCTATCAAAATTAATTACGTTAATAGCAAAGGGAAGAGGATACTATTTCAATGTAAATTGTAGAAAATAACTAATAGTATAATTTATATCTATGTTACTCACTCAGGACCCAATCGTATGTTCCTTATGGGACTAGAAACTCCCATGGCCCTCAGGTGAAGTGGGGCTCTGTTGCCACTCATTTATCTCTATGGAATAGGATGTGTCTCACGTAACCGTACAGGAAATGGTTGCTTATTTTGTAAGCATGCAGGATGGTGGTGATGATTCTAATGTATTCTAGGGCCTTTGTGAAACAGTGCATGTTCATTATAAGATGCTGCAGTTGTTGCTATCTGTCTACAGTTATGAAGCTTGACTTCACTTAGTGCATCTTAAGTGCTATCCATTCAGATTTTTTCCTGTCACTTGTTAGACTGTGGCTGTGTCCTCTTTCAAAGCTCTTCTCTTTAATGTGCATCAAGTTACTGTGAGGTAATATGGAAACTTCAGTTGTTACGCCTGTAAATAAATATTTACATAATACATTAGGCTCAACTCCTCAATGCTGCATCTCTTGAAAAAAGGTCACTTTTGACATCATTGACTTTTTTAGAGAGCAGTGCATATGCGGCACATGACATAGATGGTTTTCAAGTAATTTCATTCTGGCAGGAGCAAGTTACTGTATTCCTGGCTGTGCCCCTTGGTAAACAAGAAGATAACTCAGGGTCAAATAGTAATAGAGAGTGTTAGTCTGATCTTGCTAAAGCAAAAGGAAAAACTATGTAGCACTTTAAAGACTAAAAAGATGGTTTAATAGGTGATGAGCTTTCGTGGGCCAGATCCACGAAAGTTCATCACCTATTAAACCATCTTGTTAGTCTTCAGGGTCAGATGTTATCACTTACAATTCCCATTGGAAGGGAGCTGCAAGTATAAAAGGCAGGATCTGGATTTAAGGCACCAGTGCTTCCTGCAGTTTCTCACTTGATTAGCTGTATTTATTTGAGTAGTTCTGCTGATTCCATTGGGCCGACACATTTCTGTAAAGTGGAACATATGCATAACTGAAGGGCCAGGCCTTTTGGTCTTTAATTTTGGACATACTAGTGAGCACAGGAGTTTGTAGTTCTGGATGCTATACTGCATTGCTATTTCTGGTTTTATTTCCTGCTCCCATTATAAGGGCCCAAAAAGACACCACTCAGGTAGAAAAATTTCAAGTGAAATCTTGGCTTCCCTGAAGAAGCCAATGAGATTTTTTTTTTCAATTGACTTCAGGTTTTCATCCCTAGATTCCTGACATTCTGCATGTTCCACTGGAGAGATGTGTGTGTACAGGAGCTCTGTGTTCTTCAGTGGAATTCACCCAGGCAGGTGGGAAATCCTCTGTAGGATAGTCTCCAGGAATGAAGTTTATGAAGCTATGCATTAGCTCAGCTAGCTTCTGTGAAATTAATGGGTTAACAGTAGCAGTGAACTTTGCGATGAGGGGATGCTGCAGAAAATCCTAGTGTTGGAAAATTTATTCTGATAGCCCCCTGTGTATCGTAGATGCTAGCAATAACCTGAAGTCACCAGCCACAGAGTAAAATTAAAGTGGGGATCTGCTCAAATTTTTAAGGGAGATGGTCCCCACTGTGTGTTAATGTTCTACCTTTGCATATTCCTACTTTTTCATAGTGCAAGTAATAAGCAAATTAATCATATGAGCTATTTCTACACACACACACATAATATTTAACACCTTTTGTCACATGCTGAACCTTTCTGGATGTTTCACTGTCTACCCGCTTCCAGAGATTTTGGGACAACCCCTGTAAACATTGAGCCTTTTGCTCTTGTGATGATACTACCATCAGCTTCCTTGTAAGGCTAGGGGTTACCCCAAGAGTAGTTATGAAACCATGTTTACTGCTCTGTAGCTGGTCAGGATTTCTTAGCAGGTCTTATTACACATCTCCTGTTTCTAAACTCCATATTGCCATCTAATTGTCTTGACCTTTCCTGGTTACTTGTAATCTTAATGAGCCTGTACAGAAAATACAGTGCCGTCTTTGTTCCTATAGGAGACTGGTGATGGGGAAGGATGGAAGTTGCTGAAAACAGAAAATGTTTCTGTTTTCACTAAGCATGAGACATATTTCAGTTCTGCACAATAACTGTATCAGCAGTTCAACCTTTTGCAATAAATGTGAATAATTGTAGGCATCCCTTCTGGATGTCCAATATAAAGCAGGAATTCTATACTGTTAAACCTTTAAAGGCCTTATTTTAGCGGTGAAATCGGTGTGTCTGAATCTAAGGCAGAGCTGGGATTGGCTGGCAGGCTCATTGCAGACCCAGGTGTCATATACTGACAGCTCTGGGTCACATGATGGCTGTTAGTGCTTGCTTTTCCACTCGCCTGGCTCAGCCTGTCAGCCAGGGTTGGACTGGAGCATCCTGCAGCTTCCAAGAATGTGGAGGGGGAGGAGTCTGAGAGCAGGCTGCTTTGTTTTTCTCCCCTCTTCTTCGATCAGCCTGAATTCCTGACACATGTGGATCATGGGGGCTTAGAACTGCAGCCATAGTTGCCAGGGGATTCTGGTCATGAGGCTCAACCCATATTGGATTCACTAAAGAAGAAGGATAGATTGAAACTGGCGTGGAGAGCCTACATTGACTGCCAAAGCAGCACTTAGCTATCAAATGTATTAGACTGATCTTCTCTCCTCCGCGGTAATATACTTGAGGAGACAAAGGAGCAGGGAAAACAGGCAACGTTTACTTTAGTAAAGCTCTTGGATTGGGAAGCAGAATGGAAGGACGGGAGATTGGTTATGAAACTATAGGACAGTGTAGATGGATCCTTATGCAGAAATCCATATTTTGCTTCTGGGATCTGCTTTCTTAAAGGCTGTATTAATGATCCAGTTGCTAGGATTAAGGTTTTTGCATTGCAGCATGGAGAGTCTTTTGTTTGAGTTAAATTCAGACCTCTCAATATATCACCTGACAGTCGTGTGGTTTTGGATGAATATGGCTCATTGCTATTATTAACCTAGGTTGGCAGCAGGGCGTAATAGGAGTTTATAGGGATTTTGAAAAGTGGATCTGCTTGGGGAGTCAAAGATGCTTCTCAGGTATGATCAATACATTATTGACATTATTTTTACAATTTGGTTATTAACTTTCTTAACAATAGATTTGCTTCCATAAGACTTTTTTGTAGAAATGTCATGCTTTCTAAAATATATATAGGCATATATTTGATAATGCCTATAGCTGTACATGGAGTCGCACTATTCTGCATTTTAAAACACCCTAAAATAATTCCAACTGCTGTAACTTTGCAAAGGCTAATGCTGATGTGCTAAAATAATATGAACGGTTGTGTTCAGTGCTATTGAATTTAATCTGAAGGGACTCTTCTTGCTTTGTGTGTGTGTGGTTTGTTTATATTTATATATATAATATATAAATACACACACACACACACACACACACACACAGAGTGTTTTCCAAAAGAACAAATTAGGGAAAGTGTGTGTATTTGTAAATCTTCTAAAAACTGAACAGGTGTTTTCTGGAATGGCATGACTTAAATATGCCCACAAATCTACTTTTAGGAATTGCTAGTGTTGTTTTTAAAGTCTTGATTGCTGGAAGTTAAGTTGTAAAGATGGTCAACATATTTAATACTTTTTTACAAACCTTATAGAATATTTATTTTCACAGTCTCACAATGCTTTCAAGTTAATGTGTTCATTATAATATGGCTATGTATGGCTATATTGTGTCTTTGTATTCTGTGTACTTTTGCTCAGGGGCCTGCAAAGAAGAACTAAGTCCCTGTTTAAAAAGGCATTTGGAGCATATTGGAGTTTAAAGTGTGAAATAGGCATCCAAGTGAGAGCTAAATGGCTAAGCAGAGGCAAGTGACTAACAGGTGGGAGTTAAAAATGAAAACAAACTAAGTTAGTTTAGTTTGGGAATCCAACAGCACATTAGAATTTAGAGTCAGGACTAATAAAGGTAGAATCCAGCTGAAGTTTAGGTCTCGGTTTATTGTACAGAGTGCAGAATGTCTGATTGCTTTTTATGTGACCAAATGTGCACAGTGCAAGCAACTCAAGGATCCTCCTAGAATGGGTATTACAGTTACTCAAGAGTGAGAACTGCTAAACTGGTAGATCAATGAGACAGATTTATAGATGTGACACAAAGCTGGCATTTGCAGCCTGCAGCTGTGCCCTTCTTCCCTCGAGGGTTTGGCAAACTCAGAAATGTAGAAGAGCAAGACTCAGCTTTAGTGTTAAAAGAAAAGTCAACTTCTAGTTCTATTCCAGGGGCAAGCCTTGAAACTGTAAGCTCTTCGAACCAATGGCTAGGGATGCAAGCTTGTCAAAGATCCAGCCTTAAAGATCATAGGTTATTCCCTGACAGCCATCCCTCTCCAGTGATGACCGACCCCTTGATTGTGGGAAGATCCCAGGCTGAGTTCATAGCTGTAGGAGGCAGTGTCAACCAGGGCACTAGAATAAGCTCCCCCCCAATCAGCTGACACTGACTGTGGTCTTGTCAAATCACTTAGGTCAGAATTTTCTCTGTGCAGTTGGGTCATACATCCTCTTCCAGTGGACTCAGACTTTTAAGGATAACTGCACCTTGCACAACTTTTCTAAGTATTGGTTCTGTGATTGCACTAGCAATGGAATCTCCTCTTCTCCTTCCTTCATGTGCAACCATAAGGCTATATTATTTTACAAAAATCTAAGTTGAACTTTCTGCTGAAAACACCACGCATGCAAATCAGTGGTATGAACTGGATTCCCCATTTCTGGATAATTAGTTTTGTTTGAATTTCTGGTGCCCCTAGCAAGAATGGTTGCATTAAAACTTGAAACACTATTAACATAACCACCCATTAAATACCTGATGAGTTCCAAATTAGTTATCCTTTTTCAAGAAAAAGATCTATGTATGTTGAACTGTCCATAATGCATCTATATAGCAGCAGGAATGTAATAGTGTAGTTGATTATCCGATAAGCAAAAGCTTATAGTTTAATGTTACAGAGTACACATATTTCTCTCCCTCTTCCCCTCCTTGTTGCCAGTAAATTTTTTAGCAAGCTGGCCAGCAGCCTGGCTCAGACCTGGTTTACTGTGGGTCCAGGACCTACCCCTGCTGTGGCTCTGCATTTAAAGTGTATTAGAAGGCAGACGAGCAGGCAGCCTGGCTCAGTTCCGGCTCGCACAAGGTCTGGGAGCTCAGACCTGCCCTAGACATGGGCTGCTGCCACCCCGTGCTGCTGCCTCTGTATCAGAGGCAGCAGCACATGGCGACAGACAGTCAATCTGTGCAGGGAGCTGGTTTTTAAAGTGGCTTCCCTCGCAGACAAGCTCCTGCCTGGCACCCCATGCTGCTGCTTCTGATAGAGAGGCAACAGTGCAGAGTGGCAGGGGTGAGGCCAGAGCATGCTGGCTGCCGGCCCCACCCCCCAGAGACTATAGAATAGTCGACTAACCAATAAGAATTCATGAGGTTACTCGACTATTCAATCAACCAATATTTAACATCCTTATATAGCAGTCATCAAAACAGTGAGTGAGTTCTCAACCGTGGTGAGAAAATGTTGAAGAACATGGTATGTCCTCACTGCAAGGCCTGCATTCCATTTTGTTTTTTGGTCACATCTTCTGAAAGGCACAGGAATGGAAAAGATCCAGGAGTACACAGCACATCTGTCTGGAGTATTGTGGAAAAGGGAGTGGTAAAAGGAAGGAAGTACTTAAGCTGCAAAGGGGATGGTGCATGACCAGAGGTTATAGAGGTAATGTAATGAATGGTACATAGAAGGCCAGTAAGGTGCTCCTCTTTACTTTCCCCCTGAAGGGTTCTCAATATCAATAGACAGCATGTACACCTAATAGAAGAATATATATTTTATGCAACTTGAAGCTAAGCTATAACACTCTGCAGCACAGTATTTTAAATGCATACTGCTTAGAAAGATTTCAGAAGTGGATTACACCTTTAGACTTAGGCTCTATGCTCTTCAGAATAGAGTCAAATGAATGTTGTTGCTAATTATGTATGCTCATTCAAGACTTAACACAAGGGGATCCCAAACCTGGACTGGAGGCTCTAATCACAACTGCCATACACAATACATAATAATAAAAATAATAATAATAATTAATAATAATACATATATTTAGGAAATTAGTTAAAACTATTGTGAATCCCTGTGCTTCAGGGTGCTACTGATCACCAGCTGGGACAAGAAAAAAAATGTTATCCCCAGTATGTAGCTTTGTACTGCTAGCTGCATTATGAAGCACCCGACATTGGTCACCATCAGAGTGAGGGCACCAGTCAAGATGGACCAGAGTTCTATTCCAGTCTGGCTGTTCCTATCAACATTCTAAAAAGGTGCTAACATGAAAAACATGCAGAACAGATAAGCTGCTGTAAACTATAAATATCATTTGCGTAGATGCTTTTAAAAATAGTTTGAAGTGATTCATCACTGGGCAGTTTTCATACCTATGGGTAACATGATGTTGAAAACAATAAATTGACTGATAGTTCTAGCTTGCTGTTTGGATAACTGGCCATATCCTTTTTTAGAGAGGTTTTACTTTTAGGTAATTTAAGTTGTAAGTTTCTGTTTATTTGGTGTCTTGATTTGGTGTCTTGATTAGGATCACCCCTTCCTTTGATTTCATTTGTATTTTATTTAGATTTTAAAAAATGTTTTGTTAGTTATTAAAAAGTAAACCATCAGGATTCCATATCATTTAGAAATGAAATCTTATTAGAGAGAAAATCTTTGCTGAGAGAGAGAACTTCATTAAGGTAATTTCTTAGGTGTCAAAAAAGGTTCTGTTGGTCTTACATATAAGTACAAGGATCTTTGAGTCTCTAGTTACAGAAAAAAATTGAACTTTAATAGGCTGGAGAAGTATTTGTATGTGTGGTGTCTCATGTATTAAACCATAGTGCTGCAATGAACCATCATCTTCAGATCACTCCTTAACCTCCAAGAAAAACAGTTATAGTAGCAACAAATGTTGTGCATTAGAGATGCGTGAGAAAATCCTTTGTCAGAGAGAATTCAGAATGGTGACTTGTATACTGCTGAACAAATCTCATCACTGGTATTTTAAAAGGTTTTTTTAAACAAGCTACATTCAGAGCGCGTCAAAGAACATACAGGAAAAGAAAAGAACTCTGCTGTAGCATGTCTGACCATTTAATTTCCATGAGTACATATTTTAGGAATATTACATTTCAAAAGATTTGCAAATATTTGTGACTTTTGGAAAATTACTTTATTAATTTGGTTCAGTTAGGTTGTATTCTGAGGTTTGCTTATGCTTCCCCTTCTTCCACATTTCATGCCAGAACAAATATGACCTTGGAATTTGAACTTATAAGGTTAGTAGGGGGCTGCAGTCCCTGCTCACTACACTCGCCAAATCACCTCTCTCTGGCCACTTTCATGGTCAGAAAGCCTGATGACATCATTCTGCCACATGACAGAATTATATATATATATATATATATATATATATATATATATATATATATATATATAAGAGAGAGAGAGAAAATGCACTCAGTTACATAGTAATATTAGCCTTTGGCAGGAAATTCATCTTTAGAACCGGTGCAATTAGGTTGAAGACTTACTATGTGGTATATTGAAAAACCAAGCTATTCGTCACCATGGAGGACCAATGTGCCAGCCTTTCCTTGCTAAGATTTAAAGAAAATTACTTAATTTTGGAGTTGCGTTTTAAAGAGTCTGTTTACTTATATAACCTTTAAAGAGGATTCCCACCATATTTCCCATCTTTGAACTGCTGCATCCTTTACATGATGTGCTAATCATGCATGTGGTTTTCAAAAACTCCTAAATCATGTAGGTGCATGTGAAAATCTCACCCTCTATGAATTATAATTATTATTTATTGAAGGCTTATAGAAACTACAGTTATACAATCAGGACAGGTACTATCTTCCTCTCTTGGTCCTTCAGTGAGGTCAGAATATGAAATTTGTAACATCACAGTCGTCTAGCATGACAACAGACTGAGCTTTCTTAAAACCATCTCCATAGGAAGATCAAGTAGCATCAATTGAATTATGCAGGAGAAACATCTCATTAACAAAACTAGTCAAGATTTTCACAGCAGTGTTGGAAGGCTTAGACACAGCTTTCGTTACCATGAGCAGAATATGCAAGTCTAAATCCCCAGAGTGCTGTGAAAATCTCAGATAAATATCAATTACACTTCATGGTAAGGTACCATTTATATATATAGCTATATACAGTCCTGCTGATGGGGAAGGGGGCGGAGGACAAAGAGGACAACTGCCCCAGGGACCTGCAATTTAAAAGGGCACGGGGCTTCCAGCCTCTGCTATTATGGTGGTGGCCGGAGCCTCAAATCCTTTAAATCATTGCTGGAGCCCCATGCGGTGCACTCTGGGTGATGCTGAGCCTGCCTGGGAAAAGCTAGGCCCAGCTCCACCACTTCCACATGAGGCCCTGTCCCATATGGCTAGCCACTTGCCCTCCGTCTGCCTTGCCCAGGAGCCTGGCAAGAGGATCAGTCCCACTGGCTATATGGGTAAACATCTATAGAAATCAATAAATGATTAGTAGATCTTTTACGTGTGTTTCGTGAATAGCTATAGATGGTTATAATCACATCAGCTGGAGTGTACCAAATTATACAGGTCATTGGACTTTTGAAGAGTGTAAGAATTGATTAACTGTTTATTAAAACATCTATTAATCATTTGTTAGCCCTTGATAAAGGGAACTCTTAATATGATATGTGATTTAACTACCTTTAATACCACAGAGGCACAGAATGATTTTAGTCAAGGGAATGTATTTTTCCATGAACCTTTCCTCTTACTCTCCTTCTCCCTAAAGAAAAAGTGTTCTTTGCATGTTGTCATTATTTCCCACAAGGCTGTTATGCCACACAGGTAAAATTGCCAGCAACAGAGGGATATTATACAAAGCAATCCTTTTACATCCTTGAATCTCAGGTTAAGAGCTAAATGGGTTTCACAGTTTTGCTTGGATCCTCTATCTTAGGTAGCCCCCAATATGGTAATATCCAAGTGCCTTTTAGTCTTTAATATATTTATCCTCTTAACATCCCCATGTGTGGTAGAGAAGTACATTATGCCCATTTTACAGACGGGGCACAGAGCACCAAAGTGACTTGCCCATGGTTAAACAGTAAGTCTCTGAAAAATTCCCCATACTTTGGGAATAAAGATGCACAGATCCTTAGTTGTTCACGTTGTTGTTTTATACCAATGAATATCTGTCCTAGAGTATTGCCCTGCAGTATTTATTCTGGGGGTGTGTCTTGCATATGGTAAAGGTTTGTACGTTTTCTCCAGATGCTCTTTTAAGATGTCAGCTTGTACAGCTGTTAAACAGGAGAGCAAAACTGATCTCTGTGTCTTTCCTGCTAAAGTGTGTGTCTAAGCATATGTCAATGCTGCTATAAGGCACTATGCTTGGCCCAGGCCAACTGATTCAGGCTTGAGCGGCCTGCATTGCAGGGCTGTTTAATTGTTGTATAGATGTTTGCAGCCTGAGCTCTGGGACCCTCCCACCTCACAGGGTCTGAAAGCCTGGGATACAGCCCAAGTCCAGACATCTACATTGCAATTAAACAGCTGTGCAAGCCCTAGTGAGTGGGCACAGGCCAGTCATGGGTGTCGAACTGCAATATAGACATGCCCTAAATGCTGAATGGACAAGGTGTTAGTTTGAGGTGCCAGCCTGCATCTATTTACTGACTCCTCGGCTAGTGTTCTTGATTCAGGGAACACTCCAGCACTGCCAGAGAATATTTTACAAGACTAAAGAGCATTAAAGCTATATTATGTAACAGAGATCACACTTATCTGGGACTATCATGAATATGATTTATAGCACACGTTGAATACTTGTATCAAGAAAGTTAAAACGACATGTACAGGAATGGAGAAGTAAACAGGCTCTTGTTATCTTGACCCAATACATTGCCGAATGCAGCAAGGGTTTTATATTTAGCTTGCTTTCCTCTTCGTGTGTATTCTGCTCTTGGGGCTTATTATAAGCAGACTTTCCTAAATAGCTGGAAGGGTTCCTGCCTTCCTTTGCCAGGATAGTGAAAAGATTTCAAAGTCGAATGGCTGAAGTACTAATAGAAGTCATGCTTTTATTTAAGAGAGAGGCAAATTCAAATGCATTGCAGGAGTGGGACAAGCGAAAGTAATGATTTTGTAAGCAATGGATTATTATGACTTGTTTATAATAGTGTCAATGGCATAGCTTATGAGAATGATTTCTGAACTTTCCACTCTAAGGGTAGGAGATGCCTCAACCATATGGTTCCTACTGAGGCTGTGAGTGTGAGATTATCTACTGGATTTGCTTCAGTAACTAGAGATTGGGTGCAGGGAGTTGACTTGGGCCAACTGCTCTAAATATAGTGGCTTAGTGTCTCTCTCAAATGGCTCTTTTCTGGTTCAGTCTCAACTAATAGTTGTGTGTTTGTGTTTCACAGTAAGTGACATTTGCTCTGCTTCATGGGAGAGGATATCACCAGATCTTGAATGGATTCTCATGGCAGCTGTCAATCAGAACTTGCCTACACTATTACCGGGCCAGAATCTGCTGTTACTGAAATAAATGGCAAAATTCCGGTTGACTACAGGCCCAAGGCATACTGGGACTGCTGGCAGGAGAAGTAGGAGAAGGGCAGAGGACCAATGTTGTTTGCAAGCGCTGTACTCCAACTCTGTTGTCCTGTTTTAATAGTCATGGTAGCTAATGGTAGAATTTCTTTGTCTAGAATTTAGTTACTTAGCCATCGGGTCTCCTTCTGAGGTATGCAGTTTTCATTGAGGGTAACTAGCTTGATGTGTGTACACTAGGGATGTTACATTTCAATTAATCAGCTAATCGAGTAGTTGATGGAATTTCCATTGACTACTTGATTAGTC
>JANRFK010006688.1:23281223-23337283 GCA_030068395.1 Apalone spinifera
ACCAGTTCTCAATCCAAGAAAGGACCTTCCCTCTTATCCCATGGCCGTGTAATACATAGTTACTGATACATAGTTCAGCGTGATGGCTTGGTAGCTACAGGGTTCCATTAAAATAGACCTGTTTCGCTAGGGTGATGATAATCTGAAATTGCGCCACCACAATCTCTTCTTTTTATGCCATTTCTTCACAGGGAAAGAATTAGAAGATAAGGATGGAGGGAAAAAATTGTTCTCTGACTGCAAATTTTGAATGCCCAGTGCTAGCCACTAGTGACTTCATTTATTTTATTGTTGATCACTTTCTTGGTATTTGAAAGGGAGTTTATGATGATACAGTTCCTACATTCCCCAGCTTACTGTCTGACTTTAATGAAATTATTTTGATACTGTCATCTCATGCAATCTTTTGTCTTTCAAGAGCATTTTGCAGGTAAATATTAGGGATGTGAATGATTAATCCTTAACTGGTAAGCATCACCCTTTGCTGAGTGATGCTTACCGGTTATGGTTAACCAGCTAGGGCTGGAGAAGGCAGGACCTGGGATCACTACAGCCTGGCTAGAGCAGCATTCACTCCTCTCCTCCTCCCCTTACCCCCCCCCCCCCCCCCCCCCCCCCCCCCCCCCCCCCCCCCCCGCAGCATCCCAGCACATTGCAGGCACGGATGCTCCAGTCCACCCTTTCACATTTAATCAGTTAACCGGTTAAACATAAGGTTTAACCTGTTAACTAATTCAATAGGATTTTACACTCTTGGTAAAATATGTACAACCACCTTGAACTCAACTTGTTGCTTGTTCAGCACAAACGTGTATTGTCATTGTTAGGGTGTATTGGAAATTTTCAAAGAATTGTATTGGTTTATTTTTCTCCCCCATTTATTTTGATTTTAACGAGGCCACTCCCTGCATATATAAAGTTAGATCTTGGCTCTAAGCACATTGCAAAGCACTCTTGCCCTTTTGCAGTAAGACATTTTTGCGCGGTGGGCACTCTCCACCGTGAAAGAGTATCTAGTAACTGCTCTTCCAAAGGCACCATCCTGTGGCTTTTTTCCTGGGTTTCCTAATGTGATTAATACCTCTGGGCATTTGTAAATAAAGTCAGGGAAAGATGTGAAAAGCACTCAGCATTGGCCCAGCTGCTCCTATTCAAGTTAACTGAGGCTTTCTCTACACTTCTCAAATAAAAGCTCAGCCCTGGCAGTGCTTGAAAATGACAGTGTGGTCATGGTAGTAACGCTGGAAGAGCTTGCTGTCCCGGTGCTCTAGGTAAACTACCTCCACCAGGGAAGTAACTAACTGTGCTTTGGAGTGCTGCTCCCAGCACTGTAGCCTGGTTCACACTGGTGCTTTGAAGCCCTGTAGCTTACTGCGCTCGGGAGTAGGGATGCTAGCTAGCGGTAATTGAATAGTTGAGTAACCATATGAATTCTTATCAGCTACTCAACTATTCTACAGTCCCCGGGGGAGGGGCGGGAAGCCAGTGCACTCCAGTCTTACTCCGAGAGAGCCCCCTGCCACCTCACGCTGCTGCCTCGCATTGGGGCCCAGCACCGAGGGGGGATCCCAGGCAGCAGCATGGGGACCCAGGAGGGAGCTGGTCCACAAGGGGAGCCAGTTTAAAAAGCAGCTCCCCATGCAGAATGGCTGCCTGCCGCTCCCCACGGACAGAGTCTGCTATTGGAGGGTGGTGGGAGCTTGGGCTGGCCATGGATAGAAGCTGCTCTGGCAGCAGCCACTGTCTGTGCAGGAGCTTGAGCTTCTCACGGACAGAAGCTACTCTGCAGGGAGAGGGCAGGTGGCACAACGAAGCCAGTGGTGGGGAGTGGGGCTCCCCCCAGCATCAGCTCCTGCTTGACTCCCCCCTGTTCCCTGCTGCTGCCTCTGATACAGAGGCAGCAAGTGGGGATAAATGTGTGTAGTTGACAAGATTAAGCCTAGGCTTATTGGTTAATCATATAGTCGACTACATGTTAACATTCCTACTTGGGAGAGAGGGATGTTTTTTCACACTCCTGAGCCTGTGGCAATATAGATTTAGCCAAAGTTAAGCTATTATTGAGTGATTTTTTTTGAAAACTCCACCTTCAAGCAGCATGTTATCATATAATGCTCCTTTTTAATATTCAGCTAGCTGTGTAAAAATTGTATATTCCTGGTTTCCTGTTGTGTGAATAAAAATTGTAATACAACTGAATGATAATTTAGTACAGCTGCTCCCCGAGTTGCGAACGGTCGAGTTATGACCGTTCGCACTTACGACCAAAGCTCCCATTTAGCGGTCGTAAAGGCGGTCCCCAAGTTACGAATGTGACCCGCGCTTACGAACAGTGTGGTTGCGTGTAACTCAGTGGGGTCTGAGTTACGAACAGATCGAGTTACGGCCAAGTGTTTGGTCCGTAACTCGTTCATAACTTGGAGAGAGGCTGTAGTAGTGTACTTGCAGCAATCCAAGTACTCAATGTCTTTTTTCGATGCATAATCCCCTGCATATATTAGAATTGCATATGATGAACCAAAGGTGAATGTATTTCAGTCATCTTAAACCCTATTAAGGGGTATTATGATTATGAAATTTAAAGCACACCTCTTGTCTATTTTTCCAGAGAGGCACACGTTCCAAGCAGGAGCATTTGGTGTAAATCAGCTAGTTGGATGGGTACTTGGCTTGAAGTCTTGGACAGGTGAAGAATTTAAAAGTTGACCCTGATGTTCCTAAATTGTCCAGCAAAGCAGAATCTACCTTCAGTGGGGTTTATTCTAACATTACTAGACATTCTAGTAATATTTGTATGTGTTTGGAGGGAGATTTTTATATAGCAGAAAGAATGTCTGAGGAAATCCTTAAATAATTCTCTTTTTTGCCTCTCTGCCTTCTGATAATCCAAAAGCCAAGTAAATGAGATTTTGGAATGCTTACAGCAGAGTTACAGTGAAGGCTAATGGGAGATAACCTTCCATCTGAGGGACCATATGATTGCTTCTGTAGTTAATGACTTGAGGGGAGGAAATATGTAAATGTATGTTAAAATTTGTGCTAGACTGAAGAATTAGTTAATTGCAGAGATTTGCCTTTGCCATCAATGTAATTCTGAGGTCTGCGTAACGGTCTGCTATCACCGCACAATGCAAAAATCTGTCATTCCTGGTGTTACAGGATTGAGGACAATTGAGACTGTTGAAAGAAACAAAATGACATACAAAGAAAGGGAAAAATAGATGCTCTCCCTAATAACTAACTCTGTGTGTGTTATTACTTTGGGATCATAGAATGATGGCTGGCCATGGTGAAAATTCCCTGTAGTTCAATTTGAAGGACAAGTTGTGACTTTTTCTGGGTCTGATTGGGTCCAATGTCACAGCAAAAAAATACCTGCGGCCATGGGTCTCAACGTCCAGATCAACTGACTGGGGCGCATGCTGCAAAGCTAAAAATAGCCATTGAGATGTTCACTCTCTGGCTGGGATCTGAAACCTGGCAAAGGAGGGGATTTTTGGAGGCGGAGCCCCCGCCTGAGCTGGAATGTCGACACTGCAATTTTTATTCCTGCAGCGCAAGCCCGAGTCTGATCCAAGCTCCAAGACTCACTGCTGCTGGTTTTATGCTGGGTAGACATCATCCCCCTTGAGGGTTAAAATTGTTTGGTTAGGTTGCAAAAGGGGCCTTGTGGCAAGGGCTGCAAGTTGCAGGAACTTGAGAATGTTGGCCGAGCTGCGTGCCAGGCATTGTCACTTAGATGTGAGATCCATGTTAGACAGCTGTGACTCTTGGGCACTTGGCGGATAGGACAGGGCAAAGTGACTTCCTTTTGTGTATCCTGTGCCTTTTTTTGGTAGTCGGCTCAGCAGGTTCTTTCCCAACTTTATTCCCCTACTGATTAGTCTGCCTTCTGTATCCAGGGGTCTTACACAGTTCTTAGGAACGGTACCAGAATTAGTTGGTGTCAATTCTCCTTTCCCCGGAGCAGCAGAATATTCATCAAGGGTTCTTCCACTTTGGTTTTGCCAGTATCTCAGGAGAAAGAGACTGCACTTGTCAGCATTGTGGCATCAGATCACGAGAAGATGTATCAGAACAGGAATCGTTTGCATACTGAGTACATGAGGGCAGTGTGTAATGGAAAGAGCAGACTTTACCAATGCTGCATCCAAATAGTCACACACAACACCTACATCTTTCAGATGTTATCAGTCAGTAAGTTGTTGGAAACAGCCACAGTGCTCCTCCCCGGCAGCTTTGCAAGTCTGATCTTCTTGCTTTCATAGAGATCTCAGTGTTTGTACCTCATACAACTATGAGACTTGTTTGTAATAGCAGCTGACTAATTTTGTTTTTAGGTGATCATGTGTGTCTATGATTTTGATGCCTCTTGGTAGCTGCACGTCTGCACCTACTTTTTTTCCTCTAGCATCCTTTCCCTTCTTCCTGTTTCCTTCTATCTGCAAAACCCAGTCACAGAGATGAGTGAGAAATGTGCTTCCTCACTGGGTCCCAGTGAAAATCCATTTTGCAGAAGCAGGAAGAATGCTCCTTAGAAATCCTTGAAAACCTGATATCAAACCTGGATTGAATTTGGATGCAACTATGCAATGGAAAGACAGATTTTCACCCCTATTTTAAGGTACAGGTTGAACCTCTGTAGTCCAGCACTCTCTGGTCCGGCAACATCTGGGGTCCGGCATGATTTTATTTAGCTAGATGTCCGCTTATCCTGGGTGTGGCCAAGTTTCCCACATTCCCATAAAGATTGTTTACAGTACCCAGTCCTGGTGCTCAGTGTTCTGTGCTGTTATTTAGCTCTAATTTACCCCTAAGTGTCTTCTAAGACCCCAGCAAGCAGTGGAAGTGTTAATAATGCTGCTAGACAATATTAACTTCCCGTGCTTCAGCAAATTCTTTGGTTCGGCACCGGTCAGGTCCTGAGTGTGCTGGACTAGAGAGGTTCCACCTGTATAAGCATAAGAAAGCAGAACCAGAGCTGAACCCTCAGTCTTTCCTCTGAATTTTTTGATGTTTGAATTGAGTGCTTGACTTCCCAACCTAGACATTGCATTGCATTGGCCATTTGCCAGCACCACACAGTTCTCTACTCTGCTTTGTTGTTGTTAATTAATTACATAGCACTGTAAATGTGTATGATATGTAAAAACAAGCAGCAACAAAAGGTGTCTGCTCTAAGTACTTACAATCAAATGTGACAAGGACACAACAGAAAGGATGCCATAAAATAGTGGTGAGGTCGGAGGTCAGAGTACACACTAGAGGAGAATCCTGCATCAGTGCTTGGCCCAGAGAGCAGAGTGCATGTGCTTTGCCTATATGTTTTATTAGTTACATTTTTGCATCATGTTGTCCTTTTGTTTGTGGCCCAAATGTTAGCGGGGGAAGGGCATTTTCAAAAAGGGATTTGACTGGAGATGGTTGCTGACAGGCACATGAGAAGTGGGAGAATTTCATAAGTGCAAGGGGAAATTTGCAAAGATACATGGAGTAAGAAAGGCTTAAGAATGATGACAGAGAACAAGGAGGAAGAGTTGGAAGGATTGAAGGAAAAGGTAGCAACAGGAGCCCAAACTAAGCAGAACCCTGACTGTGGGTCAGAAGTATGAGCTCAACACAGAAGGTAGAGGGGAACCAGAGACAAAACTTGAAGAGGGAGGTAACAGACGCTGGGGATGGAAAGAGAGATTTAGCAGCAGGTGAGCATCAAGGAGAGGCCTAAGTAAAGAAGGCTGCAGTAGACCAGGTGAAAAGGAACCAAAGAATTTGGCAGCTGTGATGGAAAGGAAAGGGTGGATCTTAAAGATGCTATAGAGGAGCAAGAGGTAATAACAGGTGGCTAGACAGTGGGGAGGAGTAAACGAGAGCTTAATGTGAAACTAGCATTAGGAGTTTGGATTATGGAGAACAGTGGAGTTTGTCACAGTTTCAGGGTACATCTGTATTCCCCCCTCTCCCTCACTAGTTCACCCATTCTGCGATCTGCTTCAGGAATGCCCAGTCAGATACCAGACTCCCAGCCATCCCTGGGCTTTGGGTAGGGATCCAAGCCACCCCCTTCTGACTGGTGCCAAACACAGATATTCCCAGCAAGCTAGTCCACCTAAAGGCCAGTGCCTGCATTTTGCTTTCTTTCCAAGGGCTATGATCAGTGTTTTGCCAGGCATTGCTTGTAATCACTCAGTTCTTTCTAAGCAACATATATATATTGTTAGGATAAAAGCATCACAGAAGAAAAATACGCACACAAGATAGGTCCCTACATGCCTACTAATATATGTACCAGAAATCACTCATCAATGTTATGGGGTCCTGGTAGATCAATGCCCATCCAGCCCCTCCTTTCAGGGTTAGGGTTCCCTAGCACTAAAGATCATGTCTGATGAATCTAAGGGAAGACCCTGTGCTTGTTTATACTCAGCCTTTATATAGCCCACGTTTTCTCTTTGTCTTTGGTCTCTGGGAAACCCAGTTGGAACACATACGTGCACACCGCCCCTGGGGTGGAACCTCTCTGGGGTTGTTTACAGTTTCAGTGATGTGTGTTAGTCACCCCGCCACTGTTTTTAATACCTGGAGGAGCTAATCACATTCATCCCTAAACCATTCATACATTTAAATTCAGTGATCCCCAAAGATACCTCATGGAGTTGCGTTATCTGCCACAAAGTTACTCACAGAGCTGGCAAGAGGAAGAGGGGTTGGGGAGCAGCAGCTGAGTTTCATTTCTACCGTGCTGCATAGGCTGCTGTTTCTGATGCAGTAACTCTTAACCAAATGCTAGTGCAGTGCGCATGTGATCTCATTTGGAATCTCTGACTCCAGCTACCACACTGGTTAAAACATATAAAAGCAGCCCATTATGTTAACCACGCCAGGATTACCCCTCATTTGATTATGCTGTGAAGCACAGGGCAAGTGCTGGGCACTACATTGCTCAAGGGATTAGTAATAGAATATTGAGCCGTTTGCCTGGAGGTGACCTGTGAAACTGAGACGATGGTCTCAAACTGTTTCCTCGTGGACAAGTTTTCAGGGAGCAAGAGACTACTGTTACAGTTGGCATCTTCAATTTCTGTCTGCTCAAACAGCCCAGAGAATGAATCTTGCCCTCTCCACTCACATCATCACTGCTGTCAGTCAAAACTGAAGGTATATTGATGGGGCAGCAAGGGGATTTTTTTTCCCCTGATCACTTCTCCCACTTGACCTGTGAATGCTGAGAATAAAGCTGACAACTTTCAGGAATGCTACAGGCTCTTTTTTTAAAACAACAACAACAAAACCCTGCATTTATTGACAATTGAAAAAATGTGCAACAATCTAGTATTCTAGGCAGATGCACAAATTATTTTTATATCAGCAGTTGCTGATGTCCATAAACTCTGCAAGTTAATTTCACTAGATTCATTGTCCATCAGTGTGATGGTCCCTTTCTTTCTGAGGATTAGAGTAGCCTAGAGATTGGATGGATAGTTTTCAGGCTTAGAGTTCTTTTTGGATGGTTTGAGTTCTTTCCTCATTCCCATTACAATGGAAGGTGTACTTCTATGGTAGACAGGTACAAAAGGATAAAAAATGCATGATGAATGTTCTTGCTCGTATGCACACCCATCCTATCAAACTGCTTGGCATCTGTGCGATATCCTAGGTTCCCTTCAAATGGGATTTTTCTACCCTACTCTCTGGTTTTGGTACTTCCATTGCCTGCCTTAGGAAACACTTCCTGCATCTTCTGAGAGTCTGACTTTTGGAGTCATATGGCCTTCCAGAGCCTTTTTCCTGGGGTCCCCTCCCCCCAAATACCTAACTTCTATTGGAACTCTCATTTGGGAATTGGTGCGGCATTTTATCCAAGTGGGGATCAGTAGCTCAGAGATCAGTCCCTATACATGCAGGGGAAGGCATCTTTCCTCTACACCTATGGTACATTTACTCTGATCTAGCCACGTGTGTTTGCAAAGGATTCATCTCGTTAATTCTGGCTTCCCATAACCTTAAAGATTAATTTATTTTCATTTGGCTCTTGTTCTGTGTAACTCGTGGTGCTGGGGAAGAAGCAGAAGTGCTGTTTGTGCCTTGCCTGTACAATAAAGAGTTTGTGCTCCCAGTGAGAAACCCATGGTATAATGCCATCGAGAGGTTTAGAAGGACCACGCATTGCTGGTGCAGGTTGGGGAAGATGACTGAGGAAACAGCCTGCTGCAGATGTATCTGATAGAAAGTTCAGAAGCAAGTCTACTGGAGAGCGGCTTCATAGTGTGTCTTCAGTGTGTTCCCATCTGTAGCTGAGTCTGTCAGCAACAGCAATGTATGCATAAGAACTCTGGCCAGAGGATGCAAAGACCCCTTTCCACAGCTTTCCTTTCTGGCAACTATGTGCATGGCAGAGAATTGCCAGTACTGTAGCATTTTATCTAGAGATTCCATTTGCTGCACTATATATATTTGGGAAGAAAGAGGCTAGGTTTGAAACTTTGGTTGGTGCAGCTTATTGCATACTAATAGTTATCTCTTTATTTGGGGAAATATGACTTGAAAATTCTTGAAATATTATATTGGAACACAAGTTGGCCCATTCCTTTGTTGCATAATATCTGGCAGTTTGTAGCATCTAATATTTCATTGACATTCAAATCCAGTAACTACAGAGAGGAGGAGCATTATAGATACTTGATCTCATAGTCCAGCATGTTACACTCGAGCACATGCTGGATTCTAAAATTGCCTGTCCCAAAATTTGTCACTGTTCTGCGTTTTACAGATGATTTGCTGCTTGTAAGCTGCTGACAGATGGTATCTCAAAGATCTTGAACATTTGACCTCTTTCACTTCAGAGGGCCCTTAATTCATTTTGCGTTCCACTGCAAAGATCAAATGTCTGTTCTCCTCTAATATTTAAATTATTAAACTGTAATTTCAAGATGTCTTGTTCATCAGTGAATTGGGAAAAGCTACCACTCTGAAAATGTTAACGTGCTAGTGAACAGGAATGTAAAATTCCATTTTATTGGTTAACTAGTTAAACATGTTTAATGGGTTAACCAATTAAAGGGAGGCATAGATAGGGGGAGTAAGGCCCCTGTATACGTGGTAGGCATGTAAAATCCTGTTTAATCGGTTAACCAGTTAAAGGGTGGTGAGTGGATGGGCCATTCCAGTCAGCTGGAGCAGACCCACAACCTGCTGCTGGGCTGGAGGCAGGATGACTGGAACAGCCCCTGTCCAAGCAAGCTCCCCCTCCCCCGGAGGGATAGAACAGTCGTCTGCCTGCAGAAGTTGGGGAGTTGCTCTAACCACCATTGGTTAATGGTTAACTGGAACTGGTAATCGGCTAACCGGTTAACCTTTCACATCCCTACTAATGAAGCGAAATGATTAGGGTTTGCAAAATGCTCACTTTTTAGCCTCTCATTTAATGCACAGAAATTTTTTCTTTTACATAAAATGCATTTAATATACTTATAACCTGAAGTAAGCCTAGCTATTGCCACATCTTCTTATGGGAACTTGCAACATCTGATGGAAAATATAAAGCTGAAATGTGGTTTGCCTGCAAAAGCTGCTGTAACCCTGTGGATTCAATGTGGTTTTTTATCACATGATGCCTTGCCTAGCTTGGGACATTGTTGTTTGTGTCAGAGATAAAATGCAATTCTGGTTCACGAGTTCCTACTAAAGTCATATGATTATTGTTCACATGTTCCAGCCATTGTATGCACGTTGCAAGAAATATAAGACATTAGCAAATCTACACATTGCATGAGTTCAGCGTGCTCCCCATTAGGATTAGTGTGTCATAATGCGAGGTGGTTACTCAGAATGGGAGCTTGTGCTAGTGGCTAAAGCACAGGCCTCAGGGTCAGGAGAATGTGTTTCCAGTCCCAGCTCTGCCACAAACTCACGAGTTTGTCAGTATGTTTTTCCTTAACCTCTTTCCCACGGGAGCAGCTTCACAAGTGACAGCACTAGTGCAAACACTAGTGCGGGCAACATGCTGGAAAAATGTCAGTGAGCGTTTGTGCTCTGTTTACACTTGGGGACAGATTATAGCAAGCTGGTAGCCTATGTGCACCATGACACATGGTGGGAGGGAAGGGCAGAAACATTATGCTCCTTTCTCCCTCTGCCTCTCCACCACCACCGCTGCTGAAGCAGCAGGGAGCCATCTTTTCCCTGCACCGGACCAATGGAAGTGGCAGGGATCTAGTACTTATCCTGGCAGCTGGCATTATCAGCTTGGAGGAATGGGGGGAGGCCCCTTGCACTTTTCTCCTTTTGCCAGCTGACGCATGCACAGAGTGTCTTGCTGGGATGGAATTGGAGGGATGCCCAAAGCAGGGGTTTGGCATTCAAGTCCCACTGAGATGTCTAGGACAGTTTGCACCTCTTCGAACCATTGTTTCTGGCCCTTTGCAGACTTTGCATCAGTTACACTTGGGTTGCATTTCCAGGCTTTTCTGCCCCGTCAGTAGGGTTAAAAACCTGAATTTGCCTGTACAAAGTGCTGTGCCGATCGCGGGACTATATGAACACTTAGTATGTATGTAAGGTGGGGAGAAAGCAAGTGAAATCTGTTGTTCCTTGTCTTGTATTCACCCCTTTTCATGCCACCCATTCTCCGACTCCCCATAATTCATTCTTTGTAAAACTTCAAAGCAGTTTGGCTGCCTGCAATTTCTTAAGGCAATGAACAAGGATGGTTATCTAAGTAAAGTAGGCCAGCCTCCTTCCTCATAGCCAGTCTGTAGGAGAAGTAAATCCTCGCTCTGGGAATACAAGGCCAGATCGTTCTGGTGCCATTCAGCAATGTTGCTGGCGATGTGAGCTGGTCTGTGACAAGCTTGTGGTCTGTGTTTCAGAAACTCTGTAGCGATGCTCAGGTGAGAGTCTTTGGGAAATGTTGCCACCTGAAGGCTGGAGGAGACAGCTCCTCTTCATTGGACAGCTCCATCAATTCATCCTCCTCCTCGTCTGACACGAAAGAACAGTGCCCAAAATATCAGGTGAGAATTCTTTTACGTGACTTCAATCTTACCAAATTTCGCAGCGGATGTATCAAAGGTTTTAAAATGCTTACAATGAGAGACAGCCAAGGGCAGCAGTTTTTCTTTAAGGTTTAGGTTAAGGTTCAATTGTGAATTGAGATTAGGGATGTTAACAGTTAACTGGTTAACCAGTTATCTGGTAAGCACCTTAAGGAGTGATGCTTACTGGGTAATGGTTAACCAGTGTGTGGGGAGCACCGCCCTCACCAGGCCCCTGCACAGGACCAGAAGTGGCATCCACAGACAGAAATGGCCTCACAAGCAGCAGCAGCTCTGCTGACCCTTCACAGGACTGCTGCTTCTGACCCTGCATGGGCTAGGAACCCAGTAGACCCTGCCCCTGTTTAATCAGTTAACTGGTTCAACTTAACATTCACCCATTTTACTAACTAAATGTGATTTTACATCCCAAATTGAAACCAGGATTTGGGGTTCAAGGGCACTAAAATGAAGTAAACTGTTCTCTCAAAAGCTTTCAAGAGTGTGAGAGTTCTGCTATTTTGTGCCATATTTGATTGAATGGGGCCTAGACATTAAGCCCCTTCCGTGGAATGAAACTTTGGACGAGAGCCATAATGGTAGGTTGACACATTTTGTCCCTTGGAGTATTTGAACATAGGGTTACCAGGTGTCCAGTTTTTGCCCAGAAAGTCCATTATTTCTGGCCCCCGTCTGGTAAAAAAAACAAAATACCGGACATGTAAAATGGACGGAAGGCTGGCGGGGACATTCTTAAAGGTGCTCCTGTTTTTTTGTTTTGTTTTGTTTTGGTTGGTTGGTTGGATGGTTGGGTTTTTTTGGTCAACAAGTTTGGTCTCCCTTTTTTTTTGCTCAGACAAGTTTTTTTCTTGCCATGTTCGGGATTTTTGGTGAAAGCATCTGACAAGTCTATTTGCACTTGCACTGATAGATAGTATGGGCCCTTCTCTAGTGATAGACCTTAGGCTTCATGGTACATTTAAATATTCTGAATTAAAAATATATTTGTTGGGGTTGGTCCTGCTTTGAGCAGGCGGTTGGACTCGACCTCCGGAGGTCTCTTCCAGCCCTAGTATTCTATGATTCTGTGATTTAAAGTCAAATGTTCTATGTCGGGGAAAACTTTTTTTAAAAAAAGTAATGTGTGTCAAAATATAGCGGCCTGTAGATGAAGACTATGTATAACTTGAATTAAACTTTACAAAAGAGTGAAGGTTTTTGTTACAAGAGTAGCCAGAGTCATCTGACATGGATATATTTCTGTCATCTCAGCTTGCACGGATCACAAGCATTTTATATTAAGCCATTCTAAAATAGAACTGAGCCTTTATACTCTTTGTAATGAATTAATTGCGTGTTTGAGGGACACAGCCCCTTACACAACCTATTTTGAGGTACAGTACTACTGATGTCTTAACCTACCAGAGATATAAATGAACAAACTTTCTGCGCTGATTTTATCCAACATCACATTAGCTGTTGCTATATTTGACCAGAAATGTATTCCCTTTGTCTTATCTTTCACATATCGCTCCTCTCCGTAGTTTCAATAAGGTGACTGAAGTCCTGTTTGCCCTTTTACCTTTCCTCGGAAGGGCATTTTGTCTGGTTTTGAAAGGAAAAGCTATTCCATTTCTTTTGATGTGCTTCCACAACATCCTGTGTAACCAAAATAACATTATGCTCCCCAATGTCTAGACCTACAGCTACTTATTCCCTAGTCAATTTGGTGTCTGTACATAGCCTGCCCATTAGCATTATCTGGAGAATAAAGGTGTTTATATTGCAACCTTTGCAATTGCAAAGTGGAAGCCACAATAACTTAATGCTAATATAACATTTTGTAATACTTTTATTCAAATACATGTGACCATGATGTAGGTGATTTAACTTGTTCTTCATTCTAAGGAGGATGAAATACAGTGCTTTGTCCCAGGTTGCTGTGTGGTATTTTAATTATGTCCCCTCTAAAGCCCTCACAAATGTCACTAGAATACATTAAGATGTTCCTAAATAAGATCTGATACAGCTAATGGTTACTTGCAGATTACTTCCCAGAGTCCGATGCACTTGTACCTGGTAGTGTTTGCAAGTTCGTGCCCTCGTATTTTTTTTCTTATTCTAGTTATATGTGCAAGTAGAAATGTAAAATGCTATAAATGTATAAGCTAGAAATGTGATTTCCGAATCATGCAATGTTACTGACTCTAATATGCTAATATATAATCATAATCCCTTTTTATGATCTATTTTTGTGAGCTCATAAATTTGACCGACGGATTTGGTTTGTTTCCAAGTCATCTTTCCCTTGCAGGAAGCCCTTTTGCCGTACACTCTTCAGTTATTACTCATATGAGTTTTTTAATTTTTAACCCCTTTTCTTGGCTGATGGCACCTCACTTTAGCCTTTGGTAACCTGTTTTCTAGAGCTTGAAGGCCCAGGTAGTTGGACAGCAGCAGAGTTTCCACAATAAATTTAGGCATCCATAGTAATGCATGGTAGAGTCATCCTCATTAGACACATATGAAGGCCAAACCAAAAGCAGGACAGCGATGCATCTCATCGGTACCTTTGGCTTCAGCGGAGCCTCTTTTCAGTCTTTCAGTAGAAAGATGAAATGCTATAATTAGGTGTGAAATGAGCAGATTTTCATTTCTCATGAAGTTTCCCAGATTGGCTCAATAATTTATGTCTAAGCATTCTCCTCTCCCCCAGTTTTATTAACTTAAATTGTCACACTGTCACAAAATTAAAACCAAACAACCCTCAAATGTTTTGTACTTATTCAAAACATAACTCCTACAACTTGTATTCGTAGATGAAAAATCATCATATTTTGCACCTCATAATTTGCAATAATAGTTATTCAGCGTTCCAGGTACAAAAGTACTTTGCTAGAGCCATGCTCATTTTTTTAAGCTTGTGGCGATATTTACTGATTACAATCTAATCTTTCTAAGACAACTTACAGTGCACCTTGCCAATTATGCAATATGAGACCAGGAGAGATGAAGATGGGAATTCATCCATGAGCCTGGTTGTGATCAGTTTTTGCCCTGACATATGAAGATTAATAGTCCCTGTAATTATATCTTCATTTTTATAGTGGCTGTTGCTATTTTTATTCATGCCCCCATCTTTTTTGGGCTCCTGGAGTGGTAGTGAGTTGCAGAAGTTAGATGGGTATTCGGTTAAAATATGATGACCTTAGTAATGGATCCTTCTTGTAAACTGCTTTGAAGATTCAAAGAGCTAAGTAGTGAAAAGTGTTATGTTTTCAATGAGTTTTCTTCGAGTTTCAGAATATCTCAGTGTTTTTATTTTGGTGGCAAGGGCCCCTCTTTCCCTGGCCGGGGTTTGGGCTGGCAGCTTTTCCTCTTTGCCAGGGGCTGGGCTTGCAGCTGGTTTCTGGGGTAGGATGCCCAGCCACTCCTTCTGGAACTCCCTCCCCTGCTGTCTCTAGCTCTATAACTGTTGGTGTTGGTGGGACTGAGGCTGGGGCTACGGCTCTCCACTAACACCTTCTAACTGGGAGGCTTTTAAAGGCCTCCAGCAGGCCTTTGGCAAGCCTGAAGTCGAGTTAGCTGGCCTCAATCTTCCTGGGCCAGCTCCCTGCCAGCTACTCCTAATAGTCCTGCAGCCCTCCACCTCTAATTAGCAGGCCTTTCAGCCTTTTTGGGCTGCCTTTTCCCCACTCTCTAGCAGCCCTCTGGCCTGACCTTGTCACTCTTTCTTTACATATTCATTATTTCTGGTGGGGATTCGTAAGCCTGGATTCTATTCCTGATTTTGCCCTGGCTCACTCTGTGACATTGTAGTCACCTAAATAATCAGTCCAGCTTTTCCCAGAGGGTGCACAAACCCAGCTCCTATAAATTTCAACAGGCACTGTTGCATGCTTAGCACCTTGCAACTATCAGCGCACATAGGATCTAATTTTAGGCAAATGTTGTTCCAAGTTCTTTGTTCTACCATCTGGAGTTGACAAATTCCGAGGATGTGGCTTGTTGTTGTTTTGCCCAGTGCCCAAGCCCAGCAGCTTGGAAGTACCTGACCTTTGGGAGTCCTTATGGCATTTAATTTAGTCAGGGTAAGGCACAGCAAGGGTGGAGCCAGTGCTGGGATTCTGGAAAGTCATTGGTGTAGGGTGGAGGAACTGCCACCAGAAAAAGCACATGACTACAAAAAGTGACCCTGCTCACTCATGAATATGTTTAGAAAGACAGCACATAGATGGGAGGAAGGAGTTGCATGAGTTTTTTGTCAGCTGCAAGGGCATTTCCGGTTGATAAGCTTTGGTAACTTTTTAATTTTAGTCTGAAGATCTTTGCTTGTTGTGTGCAGGACTTTTATCTAGCATATGATGCTATATAATGACATTCCTCCTTTGTGCTTAATCAGTATCTCTTAGGGTAAACTCTCACCAGTCAAGTAAGAGGAAATGCATGATTACTTGTGGCAGTGTGTGTGCTTTCCTTGTACTGAAGGAGGTGATCAGCACAACAAATGCAAAATATTATGCACAGGTGATTATGAGTCAACCCTTAACTTGTCAAAAAGCCACTGGTCCAGGCCACCCCAAATCCATGATCTCCATAAAGCGATAGCTAGTAAACACAGCTCTTCTCACTCTTTTGATCAAATAAAAGTTAAGTTTGGTTTCTAAGGCTCTCATTAAAGAAAAAAGACTTTTATTTGTATAGGTGGATGAAAAAGAATGTATTCCAGAAACAATTATTATTTTCAGATACTCAGAATTAATAGGACTTTTAATATACTTTGTTTTTTAGAATATTTACAAATATATTTTAACGTATAGAAAAACCCTTTCAGATCCCCTGTTAGAATTGCTACTTAATTTTAAAAATCTTATTTCCTCAGTACGCTCCATATTAGGAAAACCACATTTGCCCTCTGAACTCCCAGTTGCTAGAGCTTAGAAAAAAGCAGTTCCTCCAACTCCCAAACATCACATATGTAGTAGAACCTCAGAGTAACAAACAGCTTGGGAATGGAGGTTGTTTGTAACTCTGATGTGTTCGTAACTCTGAGCATAGGCGCTGATTCTGTGGGTGCTTCCAATAGTCCGACATCCAATTGTACAGCACTCCTGATAGTCCGGCATCAAAATGGCAAGAGCCTAGTGAGTGAGCTTCGGCAAAAAACGAGTCACAAGGCAGCAGCGGCAGCAGCTGAACTGAGCAAAAAGAGTTAAAAAAACTAAAACATTCCAGTATACTGTATACAGTGTATATATATAACCAGTTTATAGTACCTCCTGACAGTCCGGCAATCCGATATCCGGCACCACCTAGGTCCCAAAGGTTCTGGATTATTGGAAGTCTACTGTATGTATAAACTGGGTTGCTAGTGGTGTGATAGTCCATTGTTTTTTATTATATTCTGTAATTGAGTCTTGATTATTTTTCCCCAGGCTTCGATAGGCATTATATCTGGTATGACTACGGTGTAGTCCTGTCAGATGTTAAGTGTTTGAGATTTGTATGTGATATGAACTTTGTATTTACTAAAAATAATTAGAGGAAATAAGTTCTGTAAAAGAAACACACACACACACACACACATTTAGAATAGTCGGACAACTCTGCTGGCTGAGAACTTGTATAGATTAATGTTAGTGAAGGCCATTGACTACTTATCCAGATGTTAAATATGTGTGAAATTCTGAACGATGGTATTTTAATGCAGAAGTCACCAAATAAAACAAATTAGAGCCAGTCAAACTATTTCTTGCACATTTAGCCCTATTTTCTCTTCAAGAATCCTTCACAAACTTACTAATTTAGAAAATATAATCATTATTTATAAGTGCTCGTATTGTTGTAAACAATACAAATAATTTCTATTGCAGTAGAGCCAAATGGTCCCAATCAAGAACTTGTTGCACTAGGCACTGTACATTATTGTTGTTTATTATAAGCGTACAAGCTCTTCAGGACAAGGAAGATGATGAAGGGAAGTCTACTGCTCTGTGTATGTATAGTGCATAGCACAATAGGGTTCCATTTTTGGTTGTCCCTTTGGTACAACATAATAAATAGGATTAATAATAATAAACTGACCAGTTTGTGTTGTAGTAAGGCTTTACCAGAGTGGGTTGCAAATCCAGAACACTACTTTTTTTATCTGAGTATGGGTCCAGTACTATTGCCAACAGTGGAAGAGTTAACCTTACAGCAAGAGAAGCAGTTCTGCTAAGCCATAACTTGAGGATGGTAGCAAGTACATAGAGATCAAAACAGAAGTATGACAGATCACGGGGAAGCCCAAAAGGAAGCTGAGATCTGGAGACAGTGGATCCTAACATTTTAATCTGGAACAAGAGTCGGCACGTTGAATGCACACACTATATGTATTATGGGAAAGCTGTCAAATGTCATCCAAAAAATGAAAACAATCCATCTGAACAAACATGGTGCAGTGAAATGAGGTGGGCATGGAGTGGTAAGATGGTGTTTAATGCTGCTACCATCTTACGCTTAGGAGTAAGAACGCATGAAAGAGATTTAGGAATTATGCTGGATAACATCAAAGTGAAATATCCTACTGTCTTGGGAGCCAGCAAATTACAGAATAACAAAAACTAGGCTGCAAACAAGAGACGTCATGTGTACAAGAATCTACACTAGAATTTACATCAGTAATAATTTGCGTTGTTTAGGGGTGTGAATAAGTCACCTCCCTGAGCAAAAGAAGTTACATTGACCTAAGTGCAGGTGTAAACAGTGCTTTGTTGGCAGGAGAGCTTCATTGTCACTCGTTGAAGGGGGATTAGTTAAATCAAAGGGAGAGCTCTCTCCCATCATTTTAGAGCATTTGCACTAGCAGCACTAGAGCTGTAAGCTCTGTCATGTAAATGAAGCACAAGTATATGTCCAACAAATGTATTAGGCAACAGTGAAAAGAATAGATTCCAAAAGCAGGTGCAGCACTATTGGGTGGCTTGCGTAATCAAGACATCAGTTTGATAGATGACTTAAATACACACATTGGCAACAGCTCTATAGACTGGGAAGATGTTCTGGGCACAGCAGCGGAAGGCATCCAAACTTACAGTAACGAATGGCTCTTGAATCTCTCTGGCTCAAACACTGTACAGATAGGAGGCAGTCTCTGCTAGCACAAGAAGATTCACAAGTTCACATGGAGATCACCAGATAATGCAGCTGACGACTAGATAGGTCACATGTATATAAGAGGTGAGCATCTTTTTTGAGGGGTGTCAAAGTCAGCTGAGAAGCAGATGTTGGCTCAGAGCGTTATCTCTAAGGGGCCACGCTCCAACTTAAATTCAAAAAGATCACAAAGATGCTCAAAAAGAATGTTATAGCAGTTGAGAAATTCTGGGACAAAGATATGCAGATCAGATTCCAGATTGCATTTTGCAACTGTTCCAGTATTTTACAGAACCAGTAGCGGAGACAGCAGAGGAAATAGTGGGCCCCCAAAGAGGACAAAAGTAAAATGCATAGATTATTACATCTGGAACACAGGCCGTGACTGACAAACAGAAAACTTTGAAGGCAAAAAAGGAACAGTGCAAGACACAGGAAGAAATCTTAGAAATGGATGCAAGAGACAAAGAAATAAAGAAAAACATTCAGGTAAGATAGAGTTGTCGGGGTTCGGAAGAAGTCTCTACAGGCAGAAGCAGCAACACAAGAAAGGAAGTATCAAGCAGCTCTATAGAATAGTGAAGAACCTCTCAGAAAGACTAGATCATGCCCATCAATGACTGTCATGAACAAATACTGAAAGAAGAACAAGCTTGGAAAGAACATTTCCTTTCCACATTAAATTGTCCAGAGCCAACAGTCATGCGCAAGATGAGAGAAATGCGAGTGCTAAGTTAGAAATAGAAGAAAGAACTTTAAAAGCCCATGAAAGTGAAGCAGCTATCAAAGGCCATACCTAGATAAGGGAAATGCCTGATTTTCACACAATTCAAGGAGGTGTACCGAAGGCAGAAGGGAAAATTCTGACTGAGTGGTTCATAAAACTCTATAATGTCATATGGGTGAAAAACCAAGAACCATGGGGCTGAAAAGATAGTATTAGGCATTATGAAAACTGGTAATCTTATTCAGTGCATGGTAAAAGTACCACAACTCGTGAGTGACAGTAATCCATGGTGAAACTGAGAGCTTACAACATGAATATAAGACAAGAGACATCAGGTGAATTCAACAGATGTGGGAGGACCACAAGGTAATGGTGATGTAATTGCATCTGATGAAGCCCACGAAAGCCTATGCCTACATAAAGTTGTTAGTCTTTAAGGTGCCACAGGACTCCTCGTTTTTGCTGAAACAGACTAACATGGCTACCACTCTGAAAAAAATTGGCCTTGTTAGCGTAATAAGTAGCAGACACAGCACAGCCACTGTCCACTCTTTGTCAAATGTCTGGTAAATGGCAGATCAAGATTTAAGGAGAGCTTTGAAGGAGGACAATATAGTGTCTTGGTTTATACCCCTATGCATAAAGGGTGGCCTGGGCAAAAGCACTAAGGTGTTTGAGAGATGATTGGACTAATGGGTGATAAAGGCTGGCATCATTGGCAAGGCAAGGATGGAAGGTTGAAGGCTTAAATGGCCTTAGATGTAAAGCTTCAGAGGGGTAGCCATGTTAGTCTGTAACTGGAAAAACTTCGCCTGAAGAAGTGGGCTGTGCCCACGAAAGCTCATGATACCATCTACATGTTTTGTTAGTCTTTAAGGTGCTGCTAAACAATTCATTGTTTTTTAAGTTCTTAAAAGTAAAGTTTTTGTTTGCAGTGGAAGAGGGAGAACAAGGGGAGGGACTAGTTTGTGACTACATTTCAACCAATTGTGAACTGGTTTTCAGCAATCTGCTATTCATTACTCGGTGGTCACTTCAAGTCACCTGGTATTTTCTTTCTGCTTCTTGCCTGGATAGTTGAAACTTTTTGTGGAGGGGAATAATGAATGACAACTTACTGCTGGTAAAAGGATTCAGATGGAAAATTATTGATACTAAAAATTGTGAGACTTTCAATATTTGTGAACTGTTTCTCAAATACCAGAGCGACTTTCTGAATACTCATGAACAACACTTTGTAGGATTGTACAAATAACAGTGAATTAAACTCACCAATATATTATTTCTGAACATAATTACAAACCCCTTTTGCATCACTCAGTCGTTTCCATAGAAGTGCTTCCTGTACTATTCTGTGTAGTATTACACAGAATACTTAAGTCTTCTAATTTTCTTTATAATTACCTATATTGCAAATAGGAGAAATCTTAATTGGGAAGATGGGTTGTATAGCAAGCAGTCTGTTGGTGCTGCATGTTCATTCAAACCTGCCTAAGGCTGTAGAATACTAAGCATTAATGAGGGCTTTGAAATTGGGAACTGATCCCTTATCAATTCCTGAGAATGTATCACACTCTACTCCACCCGTTACGACTCAGTTTTGTCTTCCAGTAACAACTGCCAGCAGCCCCTCCCATAGAGATAGGTTTGTTCTGTTAATTGTACTGACTGACTTAGTCTACAAGTTCACCTTAAGATTGTTCCCTGGAATAGAAAGTATCTCAGCCAACTATACTGTGCTTTTAAGGGGCCTGCACCATGTTGTGTTTCAAATGTACCCGATATTTGCCTCCACCAGAACAAAGCATTTTTAAATATTTGTCCTTGTTTCTGTGTTGCCTTAATAAAAAATGTGCTTTTAAAAGGTTCAAGTGCATAACAAGTGCATGATCTGTCCTACAGGGTTCTCGATGCTCTTCAGATGCCAATATGCTTGGGGAGATGATGTTTGGCTCTGTGGCCATGAGCTACAAGGGTTCTACATTGAAAATTCATCAGATCCGGTGAGACTCATTCTGTTGGAGTTTTTGTGTTTTTTGGGGGGGGGGGGTTAACTAATGTCTTCTTCACAAGATTCCATATTGGATTAAAAGTGTTGTTCTTCTGAATGTTCCCAGTGCAGAACAGAGGCAGTTTCTAAATTCAGGTACAAATAGTATTTATCCTGATACTGATTTAGACATACAATAATGCTAGGCTAATTGTCATGTTATAAACCTTTAAAACAAAAATATAAGCCTTTAAAACAAAAATGTAAGCCTTTAAAATCTGGAGGGATGTGAATAGGGGACAAGAAGGAAGTCTTGGAACAGTTGTGCTGTACTGACCTTTTCCTTTTTTTGTCTCACAGTTCCCCTCCTCAGCTCATGCTTAGCAAGGTTTTTACAGCTCGAACTGGAAGTAGCATATATGGAAGTCTAAACACGTGAGTACATTAGAAATAGTATTCTCAGTCTGAGTAGTTGAACCTAACCACTGCTTAGAAGAGAATTCTGATCATGTCAGGAGCCTTAGAATCTTTTATACATATCACAAGGAACTTTGTATTGTTTCCAAAAGCTTGCCTCCCTGTTATTTCCTTATGATCATCTCCACCTCGCCTGGCCGTAAGGAAAAGGATGGACTGTCATTCAGAGTAGTTGCTGGCACTTTGGCAAAACTGATCCTGCAAGAGTTTTTGGTTTTGAGTCCTGCAGAAATCAGTGACAGTTGAGGGCACTCAGTATCTCTTGGGACCGAGGTGTTACACAGCGGCTTGTCTTTGAGCTAATTGCTGCTGAGTTTGCATGTGCTAACAAGAGATGTTAATTACCCTTTACCATGTTAACCCGTTGAACGCTAACCCAGGAGCAGCCCCCTGCTCGTGTTGTGCTGTGGGCGGGGGGGCTGCTCCAGCCTGTCTGGGCCCACCTTACCACAGTCTGTTCCGGACACACAGGCTGAACCCATCACAGTACAGCGCATTGGGCCTACCGTACCGTGCCATGGGGTGGGGGTGGAGAACTGCTCCAGCCAGGTTGGCAGCTGGTAAGGCTCATGTTTACCGGGTTAATGGTTAATCTTTTACATCCCTAGTGCTAACTGTACAACTGTCCTGGCTTTGTGAGCACTGTTAGGTTACTTGGGGGTTTCCACAACTGTTGTGAAAGCCTGTATTAGTTGCTAGTGTGTTCCATTCAGGTTATCAATGAAATCAGACAGCACTGTACCAAAATGTGAATTACTGATTTTTTTTTGTTGGGTTTTTGCTTTTCTAGGTTGCAGGACAGTCTTGAGTTCATTAATCAGGATAGTAATACATTAAAGCCAGACCATAGTACAATTATGAATGGACTTCTTGGAAACATAGGTAATTTAAAGCTGCTTTTCTTTCTTGGTATCTTTGTTAATTGAATAATCACTAGATTTTTAGACTGTTGTGAACAATTCCATATATAAACATTTATTATCCAGCTCATAAAACACACTGAAACAGTAGCAAGGGATTTTATAAAAAGAAACCTTGGCATAGATTTGAGAAAGGATAAACGATACATCTTAGGTTTTGGTATTGGGATGCGGAGCTTTTTTTCCATCTTCATTAGTGGTTTAAATACTGCCTGTATGAGGAAACACCACTTTTCTTGATCAGACAGGGTTGATTCTGTCTAGCCCTATTCTCCAATTCTTGTTAGTTAATTTAATGTTCAAGCCAAGGTTCTTTTGTAGTTAGAATACAGTTGTCTGGAAAAAGTTAATTTTAAAATTTTAAATGATCAACATCCAAGATTATCTGTGGACATGCATACTCTTCTGCTCTAGTATGCAGACCCCTGAGGTGAATTGAATGTTGTGCCCCCAAATGGGGTTTTGGCTTCAATAATGGCATCAGTTCTTGGGAACAAGGATCCACCTATGTCCTCATAAATCTAAGTGGGGCTACATTTGTGCTTCAAGTTAAACATGGGCTGGAACTGCAAACGTGAACCAGCTTTAAAAAGGCAGAGAAGGTTCAAACATGGTTTTTCCTCCTTGTTGCGGCACACTTGTTTAAAACTTGCACCATCACTTCCGAGCTAATTGAAGTATAATAATGATAATAGACTTGCGCTACTTTTCTTGCCAATAATTCATTTACAAGAGAAACCTTGTAAAGGAGTTTGGGATTATGGTTCTTTACATGCATCCAAGTTTACAAAATATGGAAAGTCAATGTTGTACAACCTCTCATTATTCAGTGTTTCCTTTTGGCATTGTGTGAGATTTTTAAAAGTGCCCAACTGACTTAGGAACCATAGTAAAGATGTTCTTTATCAGGCACTTTCCTCTGCAATTTTGTATGACATTGGCATTTGTCTGGCAAAACTGCTGATGTGCCAACCCCCACTTCCCTCCACCCCTCAGGAAAAAAAAAAAAAGAAATCCACAAGGAAAATTAAAACTTGGGAATTGTCACTGTATGATCCAGTGATATAAGTGCTGCAAAGCACCATAATGCTGGTGGTCTTCTGCAGCCACAGAAAGAAGAGAATTCCCCTGCTGTGCTGTGGTAGGACAGGCCAGAACTTTGGTTGATTAGTTGGTGGAAAGTCAGAGAGAAAAAGAACAGAAATACTGAAACTGCAATGAAACTGCACAAACTTTCAGTCCTTTCATCAGTATTTGTTTACAGTTCTCACTTCATGGCAGAGAGAACAATGTGTAAGATAAGGCAGAGAAGTTAATCTGTAACTGGAGCATTTGTAATAACTAAATTTAAATTAAAAAAAAAAAAGGTCTAACCCACAGGCTCTTGCCAACACATAATATAAAAAATGTTTGTGTGTGTTTTGGTTGGGGACTGTTTACACACTACTCTTTTTATACATACCTGCTCTGGTTTTTCATTAGTCCCTGCCATCTTCTTCCTTAATAGGGTCCTACCAAATTCATCGCCATGAAAGATGTGTCATGGATCATGCAGTCTGGTCTTCACCTGTGAAATCTGGCCTTTTGTGTGCTTTTACCCTGCATTATACTGATTTCACAGGGGAGATCAGTGTCTCAGATTAGAATCCTGACCCAAAAGGGAGTTACTGGGGGGGAGGGAAGGAATCACCAAGTTGTTTTAGGGGGGGATCGTGGTATTGCCACCTTTACTTCTGTGCTGCCTTCAGTGCCGGCAGGAGAGTGGTAGCTGTTGGCTGGGAACCCAGCTCTGAAGGCAGAACCCCACCAATAGTAGTGATGCCATCCTTACTTCTGCGCTGCTGCCTTCAGAACTGGACAGCCAGAGAGTGACAGCTGCTGACTGACATAAGGGGCAGTACCATACCATGCCATGGCATCCTTCTGCGCTGCTGGTGCTGGCTCTGCCTTCAGAGCTGGACTTCTGGTCAGTAGCTGCCGCTTTCCACCTGCCAAGTTTGGAAGGCAGCATTGCCATCTGCAGCAGGGTAGAAGTAAAGGTAGACTGCAACCCCCCTGCAGTAACTTTCTGACCCCTCACCAACTCCTTTTTGGGTCAGGACCCCTACAATTACAGCACTGTGACATTTCAGATTTAAATAACTGAAATTTTAAACTTTTAACATTCTATGACCATGAAATTGACCAAAACGGACCATGAATTGGGTAGGGCCCTATTAATTAAGAACTCAGTTATTTAAAGAGAAGGAAGATTACATAGCGTTACCTAGGGAGGTGGTAGAATCTCCATCTCTAGAGGTTTTTAAGTTTCGGCTTGAGAAAGCCCTGGCTGGGTTGATTTAGTTGGAATTGGTCCTGCTTTGGGCAGGGGGCTGGACTTGGTGACCTCCTGACTTCTTTCAGCCCTATGATTCTATGAAGAGGTGCTTTTGTTAAAGTGCAGTCTTCTAAATTTTTAAATACATTTACATTGAAAACCTTGAGTGCTCAACAGTTTCCCAAATTCAGCTTTTTGGTGCAGCTTGCAATTAACTAATTAAAAATTACAGTGTTGTAGTTTTTTGTGATATATGTAAAACAAGCATAACCTAGTTTCCTGATGCAACTTATATATCAGTAATGAATTTTTCTACGATTTTAACGTTGTTAATGTTTATTTTCTATCCACCATTCTTAGGACTAATGTCATGTATTTACTCTTAATTTGCAATTTAATTCTAACCTATAATTTTTCTTGCCACGCTATTAAATTTAATTTACTCATGCTTTCTTTCATCTTCTTCGAAGATGGAGTATCGTAGCCATTCCCTCAATGGAGATGTACAAATAAATATTTGATACCAGACTAAATCTAATATCTTTGTTAAAGTTTTAAGCAAGTAGGTGTTCCTAACTTCCAGCATACATTATTTATTCATTTTTAAAAAGTCCCTTTTATTGGAGATAATGTAAAATTAGATTCCGGGTTTTTAAAACATTTTTGGAAATATAATATTTTAACTGTAGGTACTTCAGCTTGGATTGTTACTCCTGCTGAGTATAAGAGCTGTATTCCCCTATATCTGTTGGTCTGCATTTGTGCTGGCTTATATCTTTTCCTCTCCTACAGACTCTGCTTTGCTTTACTAACTTCATTCTTTCATATGTATTTTACATTTTGCCATGTAGGTCTTTCACAGCTTTGCAGTCCTAGGCGAGCGTTCTCTGAACAAGGTCCGCTCCGCCTGATCCGGAGCGCCTCTTTCTTTGCAGGTTTGCAGTGTGCTGTGTGGATAGTCTAGTTGATGTAACAAAGATGTGTGGGTTTGTAGTGTAGCCATGGAAATAAGGTATGTTTTAAAAATACAGTTGTGAAATTGGAGGGGAAAACGTAAAGTGAGCCTGCTTTTTTAGCTTTTTATCATTTGGTGGGAATATTAAACACACATTCTAGACAGTAGCAGATGTTTTAAAAGTTCTGTTCTCTTAATGAGCTTTGTTTTTATAAATGCCCATTTGTATGGTGCATATTTATTTTTGGAGGCAGTATTTGCTTTACAAACTAATTTAAATCTGGACCTGTTTTATCCAAATTTCAAGAAATGTGGTCACTTTTGGTTCATATAAAATGAACCATTCTTGTTTTCAGTGGTTTGGTCTTATTTCCATGGCTGAGTAGCTTTTGTTTCACAGATCTGTAAAATATATCACATTTAAGATTATTATGATTGACACTTTTTTTTGATCTTCTATACACATAAGGACTGGCTGTTAATAAATACTGCTCAAAGCTTAGTTGAACAAGCAATTCACTATATAAAGTTTTAATAGTAACCCTTTTCCTTCCTGTTTACTATTATAAGATATTCTGGAAGAATTGTTTATTACATGGTCCAGACTTGAAAACACAGCTTTTATTGAATGTTGCTGATTTGTTCATCTATGATCTAAGTTTCTTGTTTTGTCTTTTACTTAGTTCTTTAGCGGCTTGGCTAATACCCTTTTGGTACATTATGATTTTACTCTATAAATTTGTTTATAAAAGAGAGAATGAATGTTGGCCTGAAACTTTTTGTTCTTAAAATAAAGAGGCAGATTTCAGAAACAAAATATGTAAGAGCTTTTTCAAATAAAAAATTTGGCTTGTTCAGCTTAGCAGCATTTTTGGTGATGGGCTTGTTAGAGTGTGTTGAAAAAGATCTAAATTAATGCATTGACATGAGCATGATTTGGTTTTGTTAATTAAATGGAACACTACAAACAGGGACAGAAAATGTATATTCTCTTGCTGATTGGTGCCTTATTTTACAGTTCACAGCAACCCTATGGACATGCCGGGGAGGGAGCAGAATGAGGATAGAGACAGCGGCATAGCAAGATCTGGTAAAATCCAGCGCACTACGAATAATTGCCATTAGATGTTCATCTATCCTGTTATCTAAGCCACCTTGTCTATTACTTGGTGACCTTCCTAAAACCAGAATCCCAGAAATCTGATTTTCCCTACTATAACGATCTGTTTTAAAATGCACATGTTAATGTATTTATATTTATGCAAATGCTAGAGATGAGCATCTATTCACATGCTTCAGGTATCCTTGATATACGTAAAATTGTCTCACAGATATACTCTGCATTTAGCAGTACAGTTGAATATAACGCACCCCAGGCAAGTTAAAGACTCAAATCTAACTCATAACACATTCAGAAATATTGTATTCCATTATTATTGAGGGGATTAATAATCTCCATTTTCTAATCTGGGTGATTAGAATAACCTCAGGTTGATGGGACTTGCATCTAACATGCCATCCTTCCTATCTGTTTTTCCTTCAACCTTTGGAGAGCTGTTAAGGGATTAAAACTACCAAGTTTCTTATCCATTAAAGAAGATTGTTCTCTCTCCACCTTGTGGGGCTGGAGGCACAGTGCGAGGTATCTGCATATACGCAGTGCCTACGCTGTTTATAAATCTTAAAATAAGAAATGTGTATAGATCAGAGGGATGAGCTAGATGTTTGATTAGTCAGATGCCTTTAGTGGGGTCCCTGTAACTGCTAACCTAATTACCCGAATATTCTTTTCTTTTCTCTAAGCATCGTAGAAGGAGTTTCACTTGTTTTTGTTTTTTCCTTTTTTCCCAATTCTTACAGCATCTCTGAGCAGCCTGCTTATCACTCCATTTCCCTCCCCGGGCTCTTCACTTACCAGAAGTTGTGCCAGCAGTTACCAAAGACGCTGGCGTCGCAGTCAGACCACAAGTTTGGAGAATGGAGTCTTCCCTAGATGGTGAGCTGATGACGTAGCTGGCTTTACTTTTTATTCTTGCAAATTCCTCTAGTCTGATTCTGCTCTGGTATAACCCAGAGTAACGCTATTACATGCTATGGCATATTTATACTGGTGTAAGAGAAATCAAAATTGGATCTCTGGTGCTTTTACTGATTTATTTCTCTATAGTGTTTACTGTTTTTTTTCCACACAATGAAACCTGACTACAAATTGCAGATAAAAATGTGGGTTGAAATTCTTAAGAGAGGGAGCCCTGAGATCCTAGTAAAAAAAGTAAATGATTGGCAAAGATGGGTGTGAATTGAAATACCAGATCTGAACTCAACAAACTTCAGATCTGCTCTTTGAGATTTAAGGCCCATCTTTAATCATGTGTCGTGCTTTTGTAGAGTGATAACACTGATGTCACCAAGGAAGATGATATAACAGCAAATGCAAACAAAAGGAGTTTGCTTAAGTTAAATGTTTTGATATTTTATCATATAAGAACTCAAACTGCCATTTAAAGCAATAATTCCTCACTTTTTCCCCCCCCCTTCAAGGTCCGTAGAGGAAAGCTTTAATTTGTCAGATGACAGCTCTGGCCCCAGCCCTGGAATTGTTAGGAAAAAGAAGATAGCTATTGGTGTGATATTTTCACTCTCAAAGGATGAGGAGGAAAATAATAAATTTCATGAGTTCTTTTTCTCACATTTCCCTCTTTTTGAGAGTCACATGAACAAACTGAAGAGTGCAATAGAACAGGTAAACACAATCTCTTGAGATTCTTGCACTTTCTGTATTTTTGTTTATTTTTTTCTTGCATCTTACTGAAGTATCTGTAATACAGTGGGCCAGATTCCTCTCCTCTAATGGAGTTATAGCAGATTTGTGTTCAATGAGCCAAGTCTTTGCCCCTGCTTCCTACTAACAGCAGAGAGACTATGTTGGGGAGGGTACAACGCATGCTGCAGGATGCTGAAAGGATCATTGGAAGTTAGAACAGTCCTTAGACTTGCACTGGTTGAAAGGTGGCTTAGAACCTCCTTTATCTCCTTCTCTCAACTATACAGGATCCACTCCGGCTGATTACATTGCAGATTCAGGATCCTTCAGTGCACTCCTATGGGCTTTCAACAACTCTACTATTTTGGTTTTTTGCTGAATAGTTTTACATATAAGGGGTGGATTGATTGTTTCATCTCAAACCCCTCTTCTAGGAAATGTTTTCTCTGTGAACGTGCTGCTGCAATGGAAGAGTCAAAGTATGAAAACTTTGATCTCTTTTTTAGCTTGAATGTCTAAAAGTGCAGAAGACAAAGAGACTGCAAATACACATCCCTCGTATAACTCTCCTTATATATGAAAGTTGGCAATGTACCATCATTTATCATGTTTGAAAAAAATGTTATTTGCCTGACTGGTTGCATAAAAGATAAAGCCAAACACATGACTTTGTTTTCCATTTTCTTTACTTCTGTTGCCATGTATGGTGTTTGTTATCTGTTTAATGATTGTTTTCAAGGCTATGAAAATGAGCCGCAGATCAGCTGATGCCAGTCAACGGAGTTTGGCATATAACAGAATTGTAGATGCCCTAAATGAATTCAGGTGAGTGTTTAGTCTTAAATCTTTTATTGCTGTTTCTTTGAAAGTGCTTGAGATCCTTTGTAGTGCAGTGTTTCTCAATCCTTTCAGATTGGCAACCTCTTATTCAAGGTAAGAAATGATTTGTGACCCACTTATCTTAACTGTAATGGCATTAAAACTACCATTGCAAAACCTATATGATTTACCTGAGTGTGTGTTTTGAGAATCTATAAGACTACTTGAGTGTGAAAGGGCATGGTGATGTGGGAAGCAGGTGAGCAAGATTTTCTTTGCTTCATATTGTAATAAAGTTTTCAATGCCTCACATCCCTCTGATTCCCTTTCATGGTCCACCCTACCGGTCGTAACCTACGGGTTGAGAAACACTTTTCTAGTATATCTTTTCCTAATCTGTGAATAAAACAAATCTTTGAGAGGAACTATAGATATTGCTCTACAAAAATTTCCAACAGGTAATTGTGGAGCATCTTTCAAAAAAAAAAAATCTAAGCTTTTCCTCTTGACACTTGTACAGTGGAAAAGGGTAATGTCACAACCTAGTTCTTTTAAGCAATAACACAGATGAGTATGTTGCTGGCATTTTCCTTGAGTAATTCAGGTAGCATGGGAAAAGAAAAGTGAAACCAGTCTGTTTCTAATGATTAGGTAGGAGTGGCAGGATGCCCCTAAAAGACTAGAACTACATTTAACAAGCCCTGGAGAAAGCAACATTATATTGTAAAAAGGTAGTTACCCTTTTTTCCCCGACATTTAACTCACTAGGTGTTTTTCTTAGCAATAAAAGATTCTGTGGGACCTTTCATCTGAGGGGGGAAAAAAGTGTTTCAGTTTAGTTGCAGTTAATAGAATTACAGTGGTGTGACTGAATATCCCTGGATTATGTGCTCTTTAAGGGCAAACATCACAGTTTTGGTATTTTCCAAACATCTCTCATCTCATAATGAGCCAGATCCTCAGTTCTTCAAGCAGCTGCTTTATGCTGTCAGTTGTCTGTCTCGGCTGGAGGGACAGGCCTGTAATGCGCCACGCTGTGAGACTTTTCAGCACCATCTGGGCTGCATATGCAATCCTGGAGGCTATTTCTAGGAGCTGGCTGGCATTGGGAAATTTGGCAAACTCAAAGATGACTTGAAGCGCCCTTAGGCGTTCTCCCTGGGGGTGCAAGTTCTGTGCTTTGCTTTTGCAAGGTACAGCACCGGGAAAACTCACCCATGGGTTCTTCCCCTCTGAATAAGTTCTGTTTGGTTGTGCTCCAGCTGAAGTGTAGATGACGTGCAGAGAGTGAAAGAGAAGTTCATGGTTCTCATCTTTGTACTTGTAAGGTGAAAATGCAAGTGGAACAGTAAAATAAAACACCTCACTTTATAGGGCAGGATTGGCAAGCTTGTTTTCTGAAGTTTTTAAGTGATCATTCATTGACATGACACATTGATTGGGTAACCCTCAATGGAAGCAGATGTGCACTACCAGTTTTATGCAGTGATTCCATGGTGGTGTAAAGATAGTACCATTGCAATGAAAGTAGGTGAATTAAATCCAGTATGGACTTACCTGGGGCCTCAGCCTTCATTTGGATTAATTTATTTTTTAACTGAGTGTGTTAATAGGTAGGAATGCACAAATGGTCTTGCAGCTTTTGGCAGCTTTCTAGAACCATATTCCTCTGGGGTGTGTAGACGCGTAATGCCGTATTGTAGCTTGATTACTATGAAAAGGGTTTTTTATGGAACAGAAAAACACTTGCCTCTTTTAAACTAAAAGTATAAAAAAAGAGGTGCATCTAAATGTCAACATCTGGATGAATGAGTTAAAAAATCCATTTGGGGTTAAATGGAATATCTTTTAGATAGACACTTGACTTCTGCATTATTCAGCAAATTCGGCTGTACGTGCATGTGTTGGGGGAAGATGTGAAGCTTCCCCATTAGCCTCATTTCTAACAATGAAAATGCAACATTTTTACTCAGTCTTTGGCTGGTATAAATCAGCACAGCTTCACTAAAGTCAATAGTGCAAGGTTAATTTATACCTGCTGAGAGTATGGCTCCCTGCTTTACTATCCAGGAGCTTAAAAGATGTACTTCTCTGAGGTAAAGTGAAAATGAGGATAGTCCATATATGGCCCTCTTGTTGCCCACCACAAAAATCGGTTTGGAGCAGCATGTGAGAAGGGGAGACTGAATAGGGATGTAAAGGATTAACCGGTTGCCTTTTTGGATGATACTTACCAGCTGATGCTTACCGGGTAACCGGTTAACTAGCAACTGGGCTGGAGCTTGCGGCAGCCCCCACTGCCTATGGAGGGCTGTGCTGAAGGAGCCCACTGCCACTGCAGACTATCCAGACCCTGATTAAATGGTTAAATCATTAAACCCAGTTAAAATTGTTAAGGTGCATTTACATCCCTAATCCCGAGGGAATTACTCTTCTTGCCATGTGCACAGACAGCATCCATTGTTACATTCTGGGACCTGCCTCGTGTTTCCTGATTTCCTCCTCCTCTCCTCCCCCACATCCTCCTTTTGGCTTTTTATAGGAGCTTAATTCTGCAGTAAGTAGCACAGTGCTGCATCTCGCAGCCTGTCTTTCCTCCCTTCCCATGGGACATCTACTCTATCATCTGCAACATCCTTGATCACCCTTGGCCATGCAAGTGGGGATTCCCAAGGGACATTTTGAATGGAGGCACTGTCTTGTGACTTTCCAAGGTACAAAAATTGACCATGAAGTTAGTCTGGTTCTGTTCTTCTTGCCAAGTAATGGTCAGGTTTTTATGTGTTGTATATTGAAGATGCAGACCATGCTAGACTTTAAATCTAATGAACAACAACTGCCTCTGGCCCCATATGGTTCTTTTAGCAGCCCACGAATCACTCGGACATGTGACTGTCCCGGTCACAACCTTTATTGTGGCCAGACACTTCTGCACTGGTCGAGCAGAATGGTAGGAGCTGCTACCTCCCAAAGACTCATCTATATAGGCAAGATCCTCTTGTGCCTGAAAAAGATGGCTTAGATCAGCTTTTTGCAGGTATAGCAATGTCAAGCTGCCCTAATGCAGGAGAGGATCTGGCTCTCTGGGTTTTCTATTTACCTATCTGCACATGTTCTTATGTATGATTTGTTCTATTGTAGCACATGGAGTCCTGGTCTACAATTAAGACTCCTCTAACATGCTTGCGCCTATTTCATACCCATGAATCTTAAGCAGCTTACATTACTTACTTCAACAGAGGGTTCTGCTTAAAAATTGATGGTACCTTATGGCCCTTTGCACGATGCCTAACTCAGCAAGGTGCATGAATCTTGCCTATTGCATGGGCTCTCCCACAGCAACAATGGGCATGGGGACAAAAGAGAACAGACATGCTCCTAGTCTAATATGTTGCATTCTGAGAGTAATTTTTTCCTGTCTAAAGAAAATTGCCCATTTTATAGAGGAAAATGGAGTGGGGGAGGGCAAGTATGTTAGATGAATTTTGCAAGGCAGCAAAATTATTTTAACCTTAAGAATTTCTTAAGACAGGGTGGGGAACAGTTTTTTTGTTTTGTTTTTTTTGGTGGTGGACACTGACCCACAGAAAAATAAGTCAGGGGCTGCACACAAGTGAAAAGCCTCTGACTGAGAAGGAAAAAGACACTCCTTACATTCCCCTCACACACCAGAGCCTGGGGGGTCCAGGCTAGTAGATTCTGTGTGCTCCAGCCCTGTGGGTGGGTGGCCGGAAAGCTGGAGTGCCAGCACGGGCTCCCCATTCAGGGGGAATTCCTGAGCCTCAATGGCTGGATTGAGGCAAGCTGGGGGCTGCATCCAGCCTCTGGGCCGGAGGTTCCCCACCGCTGTTTTAAGATTTACTTTAATAACACTTTGCCTTCAAGAACCACAAAATGCTTTACGTACATCAGTGAAGTAAACCTTGCAGTTGCTTTCCGAGGCTGGGAAGTATTCTGATCCCCATTGCATGGACTGAGAATCCAAGGCACAAAGAGCAGCGTTTTGGGGCATGGACCATCTTTTTTAAGTGATTTTGTGCAGTGCCTCTCCCAGTGGTGGGGTGGGTCCTATATTTCTACTGTAGTTCAAATAATAAAAGGTAATAAAAGGGAAAGATTTGCTCATGGTGTAATGGTGAATGTAAGGCAGGGAACAGAGTCATAGTCTTGTGCTCTAACTAGTAGGCAGCGCTATTCCAAAGCAGTATAATTGGATTCTTAATGAGCATTACGGTTATTTGTCTTCTGGTAGCTGCCATGGCATGCTAGGTGCTCTTTGCACCCATAGGAATACGCAGTATAGCCCCACCCCAGCACTCCAATGGCTTTGTGTGTGAATGTTTTTTAAAGCTGAGATATGTTATGAGAGGTGGTATTTTCGTATTTTCTTTTTGTTCCCTGTGTTGCCAGGGACATGGCTGCTTCCCACCCCCTGCCCACGTCCCTCCCCAGCGCATGAATGTCTGCAAATTGTAGGCAAAGGTTCAGACTTCCTTAAGAATTTCTAAATGTAAACCATTTTTATTGTACTGGAACCTTCACAAGAAAAATAGTCTCCTACAAAGTGAAATTCCCCTGAATTGTCACTTTAAGGGGCTGATATGTGTGCAGAATTGGGGAAGTTAGGGTCTGAATAGCAAAAGGGGGGAGGGTGTTGTGCTGTTAAATGCGGTGTTTGCTGCAGATCACAGATGATGATCGATGAAAGCAGGAATATTTGTTTGAGAAAATATTGCTTAGAAGTTAAAGGAGGGATTCCCCTCCTCCCCCCTCTGTCTGCAGAGCTGCAAAGCAGTTAATCCTTGCCCTTGGTTTCTGTGCCATTACTTACATGTCTGGTATTGAAGGTTCCCTTTACTGCAGTCACATGCCTGCTGGCAGGTGGCCAGTGGAATCTGATCTGTCTCTGAGGAAACACTATCAGTTGCAGATGCAGCCTCGGTTACCAGAATAGTAAATAACAAGTCACAAGACTCAAGCTCTCCTTTCAACAAAAACAAATATTTTAATATCTTGGTTTTAGTGTAGAAATAGTTTCTTTTTCCTTTGAAAACAACTGAACAGCTGCACAGGGCTTGTTGGTGTTAGCCTGCACTAATGCAGGTCAGAAGGGTTATTACGTGGTATTACCTTTGGCTTTTTAAGGGCTGCTCTGCCTCATGGTGTGGATTCTGACACCAGTTTTAAGCTAGCCCCCCAGTTTAAAATATGTGTAATATGCATTCTGATGCTCCGGATCTCTCCCACTCAATGAACCAGATGGAAGGACCACTGAAGAGAAGGGGCTGTGAATCAGGGTTGGTGGGAGACTTTCTTGTGCTACTCCTGTTTCTAGCCCTAACTTATAAGTGTGGAGATTTACCCTAGAGGCATCCCCTGTGCACAATGAAGCAGCAGCACTATGTCTGAGACCTTCAAGCTCTGATGCCTAAGCACAAACACACGCTGCTTCCTACCACCCCAGGCCATGCTCACAGCCTGATCCCCTGCCCTGCCATGGCCACAGCACACTGTCATACTGTCCTCTGCTAGCCAGAGCTCATGCAGCACCATGAGAAGTAGAGTATAAACTAGAGTAGCTTCAAGGCAGCAGCTTACCTCTGAGGCCAGGTCTATAAGAGACCCAGAAGGTTGACTTAAAGTACACAACTCCAGCTACACAAATAACATGGTGGAGTCGACATACCTTAAGCCAAGCTTGGTGCCACCTTCACAGCTTTGCGCCATGGCTCCCATCGGTATCCACGAGTCCTCGCAACTCTGAGGAGTACTGATGCTGACTGGGGCGGCCCTCATCATTTGATTTAGCGCAGGGCTACTCAACATGTGGCCTGCGGTGCGGTTTGGGTTTACACAGGGCTCAACAAATGGCCCTCAGGTGGGATCCTTTCAACATGGCCTCCACTGGGAACATGCTCCACAATGGTGAGGCATCTTCCAGGCCGGGTGAGCATTGAAAGATGCAAGCAGATGGGCTGGCTGGAACAGACGGCCCCCTTTTCTAGTCCCCAGGGAAGAGGTGTCAGGAGCGCCAGAACATTGTGTGAAAGAAGCTATTTGTGTATATTTGCGTATATATTTGCATGTATATGCAACCACACTTAAGTTGCAGTCCTTGGCATGTGCTGTGAGTATCATCCTGGCTCCCGGGGCTTCCAAGTTGAGTAGCAGGTCTTTACCAGACTCACTAAATTGAACGCCAGAAGCTCGATCATCAGTGTGGTAAGTATAGATGTGGCCTAAGGGCCACATAAGCTGTCTGAGAATATGGTGAGCACAAAGGTGGCTTTAAAGCTACATTTGTTCTTCCCCTTTACCTCCCATCCCACTTCTCTCCTGGCACAAGTGCAAGAAGGGAGTAACTGAGACATGTCCTCAACAAAATTTAAAGTAAGAACTTAAGAGAGACAGTTATGACTGTTGCTAAAGTGGTGAAATTTGTTTTTAAAAATGGAAATCAATAGAGTGAATCATTTTAAAAAGAAAAAGAAAGGCCCCATCCCACCCCTTTCTCACATTGCTTTGCTGAACATTGTACCGATATGCTGAAAGTTTTGATAGGTCATTTGTGTTCAGTTTGGGCAGAGATTTTCCATCTGCACTAGAGTTCCTAGCCTTGTGTGGTTTTTTGCTTTCCGTGAAGCCCAATTGCCTAGGGACAGTTTCTGCTTTTGAATTCTTCTGTCATATGAGACTATTTCCATGGCTTGAACCACAGCTGTTTTCATCCAAAGCTTCTTCATTTTTGAGAGAACTTCACCTAAATCATCATTTAGGTTTTTTGGCAGCTGCTTCTTGAGTGCATTCACCTTCCTGGCATGCATAACTGTCAGTCTAGAAGTATCTGTTCTGAGCAGATGATAATTTTGGGACCAATACACTGAGCTTTTGGAGAACATCATTATAAGCAAGAGATTTGTCTAGACATGATTTACAAGGACTGAGACTTGCATGTCTTGTTAGATGAAAGATACTTATCACAGCATTCTTCTAAAAAATAAAAAAAATTAGCTGGGGGAAACCAGTGGAAGCGATCAGGTATTTCCTTTGACTTCTTCAAAGTTGCTGACATCACTGGTTGGTTTAATTGTTTTTTTAATGGTGCTGAACTTAAAAAAAAAACTCATTAGGATGGAGGAGGAAAGCTGAGGAATTGTTGGAGAGACTTTAATGGGATGCTTTAGCAAACAGCCAGAGTTCTAATTGGATATTTATGGTCCTCTGTGAAACTGAAAAGGTATGGACAGGTGCAGTAAACTGATCTGTCTTTCTGCACGTGCATTCCCCTATGCATTTGGTGGAAATATTTGTGAATTTTTAAACTAAGCGGCCAATTAAAACACAAGTTGTATATCCATAAAATGCCATATTCACCAAATAAATCAGACTTGGGAAGGATTTATGTGGCTTGAATGTCACATATAAAGAGCAGGACATATATGAAACAAAAGAAAGAATGCTAAACCAATTAATTGTGGAACCCTTCATTTCCTTTGTATTCTAAATGGAAGCTATTGAATCAATGAGCATTATTGTGTTTGAGATCATTTTAGTTTGAGAAGGTGTTTCTAGTGTTTATGTCACAAAGGTGGAAAGGTGAATTCAGTGTATTAAGTGAAAGGTTCTTAGTTTCTGTGGAGTTTGCCTAATAACTGATTAAAAAATTAAGTTTGACATAAATAGCAACTGGAATTAAATGTTGAAATACTTTCTTTACCCATATGACCTTTCCTTCTTGAATTTATTTTAGAACAACTATTTGCAATCTCTATACCATGCCACGTATTGGTGAACCTGTCTGGCTTACCATGATGTCGGGGACTCCAGAAAAGAATCAGTTGTGCTATCGTTTCATGAAGGAGTTCACTTTCTTAATGGAAAATGCCTCAAAAAATCAGTAAGTTGTTTAGTTTAGGGTTTTTTGGGGAAGGAGGAGGGTCAGTGATGTCAGAGTTTAACATTGACAAAAAACTGATGAAAGGACTAGCAGGAGCTATGGGTACGTCTGTGCTGCAAAAGCAGACCTGCAGGGCTTGTAGGAGTTTACAAGGAGTGAGGGAAGTCAGAGGAAGAGTGGTCTTCCTCAGACTTCCTGCTGTGTAGATAGCGCCAAAAGCCAAAATAAGCTATTTCAACCTAAGCTGCACAATTGATGCAGCTCAAGTTGTTTAGCTTATTTCAGCTTTAGCCCTGCTATGCAGACGTGCCCTAATAGATTCGTTCTTTTGTCTTCTCTTCATCCTCTTCCTCCAAGGCATAAATATGGAAGATTAAAAAGTGTTTGGCTGCACTGACATCCTAAAACAAGCACAAATATGTGAAGACTGACTGAAAATAGACCTGCTTTCTTACCTCAAAGAAATGGAAGCAGAAGAGCCAGCTGCTGGCCAATGTTGCTCATATGTCTTCAAGGAAAAACATGACTCTGTTATGCCTCAGAGCCTTTTACTTTTGCCCCAAAGTGTTAATTTTGCAGTCCTTCTCCCCCTACAAGAAGGTCACAATTAGTATGCAGCATGATCCATCTCCTTTCAGTAAGGGATTTCTTGCAGCAGTATGAGTGCCATCAGACTTTGGGGGAATATGGAAAGCCTTGATGATTTGTAGAGGGAGCTGAAATGTTTTTCCCAAAATAAGTTCCAAGAGGGGTGGAAGAATGTGGCCAAGCTTAACCTCTTCAGCCTCCAGTCACTCTAAACTGTACACACTTAGGTTTTGTCTACATTTAAAACTTTAAAGCACAGCCACAGAAACTGAAAGTCTCTCCCAGCACACTATGTAAACCACTTGAATGAGGGGAGTAGCTAACTCTTCCGGGAGCCTGGTTCACACTGGCACTTTAAGCACTGACACACCCCGAGCCAGATAGTTACAGCGCTGTAAAGTACCAGTGTAGACTTAACCTCAAATATATTTTCTGATGTGGTTCTGTTTGGTTTTGTTTTAAACAGACCAGCACTGCTCCAGTGAGGGTATTAGGAGCATAAAATTCTGTGGGCCTAGTTCTCCACTTGTCACACTAGCTTTACACTGCTGTAACTCAGTTATTTTCAGTAGAAAAGCTCCTAGTATGCATTGGTGTGGGAGGAGAATCAAACCCAACACCTGTAGGTTTCTAGTTTAGTTCCAAATCTCCATTCATTTATTCCATGTACTCTCTCTAGCCAGCAGTCGAGAACCAGAGGACTAAAGCCTTTGAGTTTTTAAGATCTACAAAACTGTATTTTAAATAGACATTGTTCTACTCATGCCCAGAGGGTGTCTGTTGGGGTGTTGGGGTTTGTTTTTTTTTCTGCAGGGGAACCTGAAATTGTAGTTAGGCCAACCAGCACCACCTGTTGGTCTGAAGAGGAATCTTGGGATGCCTAATCCTTGGTCAACTCTCTGCAAATATCCTTAGGGGGGACTGGAGTTATTTACCCTTTCTCCAGCTCACTGGTCTCCTGCCATTCCTTGGTTAGCATTGCTGGGGGTGCGGGGGAGGGGGGAGAAGGTGTGGAAAAATAATGTCCAAACAAAAATGCAATTAAAACTCAGAAGCACTCTGGGGTGCTACTTCCCCTTTAAGATTTGCCAGTGGTAGACTGCCTAACGCTGACTGCAGGAACATGATGGCATTTTGCAGGTCAGAACCTCCCCAGATCCAGTCATATTTGTGTCTTTTCCCGCATACGCTTTCTCTCTCCCAGCAAATGGGACTTTTTAAAATGTCCCCTCAGTGTACAGTTCTCAGCATAAGAAATTACTTTCAGTTCACAGCGAGGATCTGTACAGAATACAGCCTACAGAAAATTTCAACAAAAGTAACTTACCTTTTCATAATGCTATCATAGACCAAGGGGTTCTGCTCCACTGACCTCAATTTAACCTTACTGAGAAACTAGAAATATTTGGGAAAAGTGGTGGAGATAGAGTCTGTAACCCACTAACACTTTAACTTTCCCACCTGATTTCATTAGCTGTAGATGTATTGTTGTTGTTTATTTAAAGTGACATAAGCATACAAAGCTCTTCAAACACTTGCAAGATACAAGATCTCTTTCTATCCTGAACAACTCACAGTTTATCTCTAATATCTCTTCAGAACAAAGGCCTATGGAAAACACAATCTTATTGCCATAGAAATGGACAAAACCAAAGAAAATGATTAGAAGGGAAGCATGTAATTTTGCCTTTCTATATTTAGACACAACAAGTTGTCATCTTTATGACTTTTAAAACATTTTAATTTAGTGTTTATGTAGAATGCAAATGTAGAATTTGGTTATAGTATAAAGTATGTTGCTCTGTACCATGTATTGATGGAGAGAAAGTATGTTACGTTCAGATTGGCTATAATAAAAAACATATTTCAAATGAAGAATTATTTTGAGCTCATCTTTCAAAAAGATTATTTAAAGTCTTTCCAGCAATTGTTACTCCATTTATATTCGAATGTGAAGTTGGTATCCATTCAATGTCAATAACTGTTATATTAGTGCATCAAATCATGTTGTTCAGGTTTTTCTAAAAGCTGTTTCACTCAACTTCTTAACTTGGCAAATGAAAACTATTTTTCCTGTTAGAGATGCACCTTTCCTGGATGATTATCACAGAGCAATGTGTTGATGCCACGGAACTTGGAGCATATTTTAAAATCAAGTAACCATATTATTTTTAAATTGCATTATTGTTAAGCACAAAGCACAATATCTATCTGTTTTCAAGGTCTGGTAGCAAGTATAAGGGATCCTTCTTTTCTGAGATGTTCTTTTTCATAGATTCACAGATTTTAAAACCAAAAAGGATAATTTCTTTAGATCTTATTGTCATCTAATTTCTTATATAACACATGTCCTAGAATTTCATCTGACTTACAGCTGTAATGAAGCCCAGTAACTTGTGTTTTGAGAATATTTTTTTCATACTTAAGAACTACTAGGTTGTAGAAGATTTACTAAAATAGAATGTTAAAGTAATGAAAACCCACCCTTTCCTTTAGGCTACGTCTAGACTGCTTTCTTCTGCCGAAAGAAGATATGCAAATTCAGAGCTAATTTGCATATCTTCTTCCGATCGTGTTATCTTAAGAGGTTTTATCCAAAAAGAAAGCAGTTTAGACGTGGTTCTTTCGGGGGGGAGGGGAGGGAAAGCCTTTTTCGAAAGAACCTGTCTTCCTAAAAAAATGAGGTGTGCAGGGTTCTTTCGAAAAAGGTTTGGTTTTTTTTTCAAAAGAACCACGTCTAAACTGCTTTCTTTTTCGACAAAACCTCTTCCGATAACACGAGTGGAAGAAGATACGCAAATTAGCTCTGAATTTGCATATCTTCTTTCGGCAGAAAAAAGAAGTCTAGACATAGCCTTAGATAAAAATTCTGTTATGTTTAGTGTTCTCTAATAATAAACTTTGCTTACAATTAGTTTTATTGGCAGTATGATACTCTGTGTACAATTAGTATTCCCCAGATATTTTGGTTTCACATATTTTAGCACACTCTATGGCTACAGTAAACAGCTTGTTATGCATTCAATCACTGGTGAATAGAAGTCTTATAATATTGCTAAACAGAAGAATCAAGATGTTCATAATATGGAAATGTTTTATGGTTTTAATTTTTATCCCTTTCAAGAAATGCTTCTCATCTTGGGACAGTACATTTTCTTTCTCCAGTCTGTTGCATAAAGAAATCAAAGCAGGCTGAGTGGCCTTTACAGTCTATGTGTTCTTATTAGGAACATTCCTGCTTTTTGTTGTTGGTAGAATTGCTGTTGCTCGTCTAATGCAATGAATGCCGGATTGGAAAAAGTGACACTGAGTATTTCATTTTCAGATTTTTACCAGCCCTTCTGACTGCAATTCTGACTAACCACCTGGCCTGGGTCCCAACAGTCATGCCAAATGGACAGCCACCTATAAAAATCTTCCTGGAAAAGCATTCCTCCCAGAGTGTGGACATGTTGGCCAAGACCCATCCATACAACCCACTGTGGGCACAATTAGGTATGTCTTAAACCTCACCAAACTGTCTACTGGTGCACCATATAAACATGTGCGAGTGCTGTGACTTCTGCTGACCAGCCCCACTGATGTGTTACAAGTAAAAAATCTAGGCCTTCTAACCAAGATACAGCTTTATAGATCAAGCTTACAGAGTGACACTGTGTTGACACTTTGTAATGATTTTTTAAGCACCATCAGTAATAAAGCCACAGCAGAAGAGTACAAAATCCCTTTTAAGTTTTTCAGGACTGGTCTTACAGGGGATTTTGTTCCCCTTATGGGTCTTTATAGGGAAACTGCATTTTCTAGCTGCTATGATGCTATCTTGACAAGGCAAGTTGTGGGGAGGAGGGTGTGGAGGAACAGGAAAATTACTCACTTAAAAACTTAGTTGAAAGATTAATTTGAGTAAGAAACATCTGTGTGGTCAGATAGCGAGACCATGAATGGTAAGACTCCGTGGATAATTAATGCACAAAACCCATAGGTAATACTCTGGCTGAGAAAGGAAAGACTTCAATGGATCAGACCCGGCGCATGGTGATTCAGGTCAGCCTCTCATGGCTGGTCAATAGAGATGAGAATTTCAGACTCCCACTGTGCGGTCACATTGCCCCCTCCGGCAGCAAGCTCTATGGAGGGGGTCATGCAAAGGGAAAGAAACCTGTTGGGTTCCCTTCATAGAATTTCTCCCACATTGGCACAGGCCGTGGTGATCTGTGAGGTGGGTGAGAGGATCACATACTGGAACTTGTGGAACTCAAAGAGTCCACTAGCAGGCAGAGCTGGTATTAGGGAGGCGTTGTACCTCCTCTGTGCCCTCTGGCTCCCTATGAGACTTCACCACCACCTCACACCCCTAAAACAGCCAAGCACCCATTTGCCTGCACAAACAGAGAAACCAGAGCAGCTCTGACAGCCCAGGGGCTGGGTAGAACTCTGTTACCTCCCCCAGAAGATGGCAGAGGGGGAGGAGAAGAAGGTAAGGGAGAGCTGCAGCTGTGTAGCGTTTCTCCCCAGCACTGACACATTGTTGGCACAGATTTACTTTCCTTCTCCCCTGCAGCTGAGAGAAGGTTTCTTCTCATCTTCTTGGGATGTGGCTCTTTACAGGAGTATCAGAAGCGATCACTTCCTCTCAGGCAGGGGCGGCTGACCCAGGTGCTCCTGCACCTGTCTCCACCCACTGCCTTGGGTGTACTGCCTAAGCCAGGGGAAAGGAGAGGATAGGTCTGGGGCCCCTTTGCCTCCAAAATGACCATAAAGATCAAATAAACCATCCCTGGCCATTTCCTCTCCTTGATCCTCACTTTCACAACAGGTGACAGCCCTGAGCAGAAGTGTACTGGAGACACCCTCAAAGTAATTTAGTGCTCATGAAAGGCGTGTGAGAGAAAGCCCTGTGGCGACCAAAACTTTCTGTGTCAGGCACAACACAAGCTGTGGCAGCCCAAGTGTCCCAGTGCCGCCCTCCCAGTGAACCCAAACGCTGATCCGGGAGAGGAAAAGTTTACATGAAAAAGTTTGGCTCAGTTTCCATGATCATTGAATTCTTGGTGTCTCTGCTGAGATTGCCTGTTGGCTTTTGTGTTTATAAACACCTGCTCACCAGAAACTGAAGAGAGACCCCTCTCATCACCATTGAAGTGACAGGAGAGGATAAATTTCAGTGACTGTCAATCTGGGGCAGAGTTGAACTGGTTACGTTGAGGTAAAAGGTTCCATTATTTTTGGACTGTAATGATGAGACAGATGTAGCAACCCCTTTCTGGTGTATAGTTGCTGTTAAGGCTGTTGTCCATGTCAGGATCTCTAAAAATAATTACACTTGAAAAGAAAACATGCGTCTTTCCCCTGAACTCAACCCTGGGGCCTACATAAGGCAGCTCAGATGTTCCTCTGGTCTGTGCATCATCCCCGAATGAGTCAAACTTGGCTGAACTTGATTTGTTTGTAATTTTAGCAATAAATATCCATTTTTATTTTTAGCATGTTTTAAACTATTTTAATTTTCATAGTTGTGGGAAATTAAGCGGGAGAGGTCTTGTTCGGGAGAAGGGCAGCACTGACAGTGCAGCCGCAAGGGGTTCCCAGAACAGACATCTGGGCTGCAGGGGACTCCCTATGGAGCAGGGGGGACTAGGGCACCTGGGCACAACCTCTGAGGAAGGTGGTCATAGTCCAGTGGAAAAGAGATCCCTGATCAGGGCCCCGGGAGAAGGAGGACTCCCGCCAGCGGGAGGGGCCACGACAGCAGGGCCAGTGACACTAGATCCTTGTTAGCGTTAGGTGTGGGGGAGGCTGTGCTTGCCAACTGTTGTTGATTTATTTTCACCAATTTCTGTCATGTGAAATCAGCATCTATTGATGACTAACTATTTAAAGCCAATCTTGTCAAGCTTAAATGCAGAAACAATAAGGAGTCCTGTGGCACCTTAAAGACTAACAAATTTATTTGGGCATCAGCTTTCATGGGCTGGAGCCCACTTTGTCAGATACATCCATGAAAGCTAAGATGGCTAAATTTGTTAGTCTTAAGGTACCACCAGACGCCTCATTGTTTTGGCTAAAACAGACTAACACGGTTACCCCTCTGAGACTTAAATACAGAGACTCCCACGCTGATTTAGGTGACATCAACACTAGAAACTTTTGCTAGTGTAAAAACATTGGTTAGAAGTATGGATTTGGTTTTGTTGGGCAATATTTCTATACAACCAAAGCACTAGGTTGGTCACAGTTGTACCAGCAAAAACACTTTTTTGTCAGTATAATCTGTATCTGCACTAGGGAAGTTTGCTAGCCCAGCTTTACCCACAAATCTCATCTATTGTTGACCTGGCCTTAGAAAACCAGCATCTGTATAACAGCATGATTATATTAAAGCTGAAAAATATTTATGCTTTGTTTTCTGTTGCAGGAGACTTGTACGGGGCAATTGGCTCACCTGTGAGATTAGCAAAAACAGTGGTGGTTGGTAAAAGACAAGATTTAGTTCAGAGATTGCTTTATTTCCTCACTTACTTCATAAGATGCTCTGAACTACAAGAGACTCATCTGCTAGAAAACGGGGAAGATGAAGCCATAGTAATGCCTGGAACAGTTATTACTACCACGCTGGAGAAAGGAGAGGTAGAGGAATCTGAATATGTGCTCATAACAATTCACAGGAACAGAAGCAATTTGCTTGCTAGACAGTCTGAAGAAATGAGAACTCCTAGCTGTAGCTGCAAATATTGCAAGTGCCCGCTTGTTCTTGGGCAAAATATAGAGGGTGTTTCTCAACAAGAGAGAGAATGTGCCCCAGATGCCTCTAAGCTGGAGCTGGAGACTTCTCCAGATGAGAGCAGAACAACTTCTGCTCCTGACTGCCAAGAAAATGCTGCTGACATTAAGCAGTGCAAGGATAAATTGACACCTTGTCTGGATGCCAAATTGGAGACCGTAATCTGCACAGGGTCATCTTCAGTGGACAAATGTGCAATAGCAGAGTCGGGATTAGAGCCAGCAGCAGGAACATGGAGGACTGAGGAGTCACTGGAATCTGGTAACCAGCCCATCAGAGTAACAAGATCAACAGGTATAGCTGTGGAAAAGAAGCCTCCGGATAAACTCTTATCTGATGCGTTTCCTTGTGGTACCACTGAGGCTCAGACAAAGGTGACTTTCCTGATTGGAGATTCCATGTCTCCTGATTCAGACATTGAACTTAGAAGTCAAGCCGTAGTGGAACAAATTGCTAGGCATCATAACCAAGCAGCAAGGGAGGAAGGAGTGAGTGCTGATCACAACTGTGAAGCAAAACAAATGGTTGAGGACCAAAATAGAAACTGTGGGACAGCTGAACCGTTTCCTCAAGTCATCAGCGAACGTCCGAATTGGAACCCGCATCCTTACAATGCAGAGAGCATGAGTCTGTTTGATGAGTATTTTACGGATGATGGTTCAATTGAAACCAGGACTATTGATGATATTCCAGTGCAAGCCCCGATAGAGGTCCTAGATGATGGTGGTAGTTTAGAATTTTCCAAAAAATTAGGTACCAAGAGCAGCAAACTACCCAGTGAATTTTGTAAGTTTATGGAATCTGTTCGCCAGGAGACATGCAAAAACTGCTTTGCTGAGCAGGACCAAAGAGGCAAAATCTCTATTTGTGTCCCCCATGGGGATAAAGAGAACTCAGAGAAAAAAGTTGCTCCAGGATCTGATTGGGACATTCCAAGAAATGAGAGCTCAGATAGTGCCCTGGGTGACAGTGAAAGTGAAGACACAGGTCATGATTTAACTAGACAGAACAGTAACTACTACGTAGGCGAGCATGAGGACTGGGCAGAAGAAGAGGAGATCCCCTTCCCTGGGTAAGTAATTTCAACAATAACAGACACACTGACAAATTTAATCTCTTATGCACGTGCATGGCTTGAGATGCTGTAGCCTAATTTTGCAACAATGATTGGAAAGATTCTCTTGGGCTTGGTGGTTGTAAAATGAATGTTAAAAAATTTGTGATCTGGATATTAACAATATTAATTATGAATTGCAACCCTGGCTCATAATCTTGTTCCTCTACAGTATTTTATGCACTGGGCTGAATATTGTAAACTGTCTTTGAAGTGTAAAGTTTCTTTTTAAAATATGGTTGTACAGTTGATCACATTAAGAGGAGAGATGATTGGAACTAAAATGTCACACTTGCTCAAGCTGAAATGAGTAGAAATCAGTGTTAGTTTTAGTACATGTCCATAATATACCTTTCTTGCAGGTCAAAATTAGTTGAAGTGACCTCTATCCAGCCCAGTATTGCCAATTTTGGAAGGTCCTTGCTAGGTGGCTACTGTTCATCTTACGTACCTGACTTTGTTTTGCAAGGAGTAGGAAATGATGAAAAACTGAGACACTGTTTGGTGTCGGATTTGTCGCATGCTGTGCAGGTAATTAAACCATATGCAATGAAATGTATCTTTCTCAATAAAAAGAGGCAAATATTTCTGAACTGGCAATCTGCTGGAACTGGAAATATTTATTGTCACAGCTCCATTTGAGTACCCCCAGTCCCATTTCACTAGTTCATTCTCAATGCTCTGATCTATCTGTTGGTACTCCTGAGTAATATGATTATCTGCTCCTGAGTAATAGTTATCTGCTCCAGATTTTCACTATGAGATCCTGTGAAGCCAGTGAAGAAGGATCATGCCTTAAGAGAAAAGAGACATCCATGTTAAAGGGCACAGAAATCATGAAGTCTCTCTTCTTTTAGGTGCAGCAACCACGAATAGAATGGTTATGGAGTCCAAACGGACATAGAGCCTTTCCCATTCCTGTCTCCCCAACTAACTGCTGGTGTCTTGGTGTCTGCAGAGCAGAACTTATAGTGGGGAAATTAATATTTAGCACTGGGATCTCTCAGTACTGTTATTTTTTCCTTAGGGCAGGCCTACACTATGGGGTAAAGGCAGCTTAAGTTACGCAGTTCCAGCTATGTGAATAATGTAGCTGGGGTCGAAGTGCCTTAGGTCGACTTTATGTGGTGTCTGCACTGTGCTGGACTGATGGGAAAACTCTCCCATCTACTTACCTTTAGCTTCTCATTCCAGTGTAGCACTGGAGTCAATGGGAGCACGTTCGACAGTTGATTTAGCGGATCTTCACCAGACCCTCTAAATTGATCTCTGCCCCCCTATGGATGGGGAGCGGGGAAGAAATGAGGTAATGGCTCAAGGGTGCAGGCTTAGTGGGGGAAAAGAGAAACACCCCTTTTCCCCCATACACACTCAAGGCACATGTGGAGCAGGACTCTGCACTCCAATCTACCTTTCTCTTTCTGTTCTTCCTCTAGAATGGGCACTCTGTGGAAGTGTTTCTTCCCCAATAATTCCTATCCACGTAATTCAGGGTCTATACTGGGGGGAGGCTGGAGATGGATTAAAGCAACGAGAATGATTAAAGGTCTAGAGAACATGACCTATGAGGGAAGACTGAAGGAATTGGGTTTGTTTAGTTTAGAAAAGAGAAGATTGAGGGGGGACATGATAGCAGTTTTTAGATATCTACAAGGGTATCATAAGGAGGAGGGAGAAAACTTGTTCCTCTTGGCCTCTGAGGATAGAACAAGAAGCAATGGGTTTAAACTGCAGCAAGGGAGGTTCAGGTTGGACATTAGGAAACAGTTCCTAACTGTCAGGGTAGTCAGACACTGGAATAAATTGCCCAGGGAGGTTGTGGAATCTCCATCTCTGGAGATATTTAAGAGTAGGTTAGATAAATGTCTATCAGGGATGGTCTAGACAGTACTGGGTCCTGCCATGAGGGCAGGGGACTGGACTCGATGACCTCTCGAGGTCCCTTCCAGTCCTAGTATTCTGTGATTCTATGGGGCAGGTTGGAGGGAGGAATGAATGGAGTCATTTCCTCCTCCCTCTGGCTCTGTGAAAATTAAGGGAAAAGACGTTGCAGGCAAAGACTGCCAGTTGTCATTGAAGGACATAATCTTGTTTCTCTATGCCAATAGTTTATTTCAGTGGGAGAAGAATGAGACCCTAGTGAAGATAAAATAAAACTTTTTCTGAGAGAAGTTAATAGGCCTTCCGCCACAATTCCCTTCTGCCACAAAGCCGAAGAATAGTTAGCACCATTTTATATGCAGCAATTTGGCTACCCATATCTGTGTCCATTTCCCATAGTTTTCTTCCCCTTCCCTACACATATATATCCCTATCAAGTTCACGTCACCCACTGAGCTGACCTACACACCTGGGTAGAGTTCACCCATTTATAAATAAAGCCCAGCTGAACTTTGAGAAATCAGTTCAGTATCTCAAAGTGTCTACAGGTATGACACAAATGCTTCATTCTTACATTTTACAAAAGAGAGATTTTTTTTCCCCCGACAAACAGTCATTGAATCAAGAATATAAAAAATTGCCAGGACAAGATTAGGCAAGATTTTACACACTGACTTTCAAATAATACCATGCACCATGTTGGTGGTACTCTGAGAAAAGGGATGCTTTTTCAAGCAATTAAGCCACACCTCTAATATGAAAAGAACCAACAAAGTTCTAAATATCCCTTTTTAAAAAATCTTTTGGAAAGAAATATTTTAGAAAGACACCGATTGAAGGCAATAGAAAAGTCATTGTACACTTTGTTGTTTGCTCCCTCTGCTGGTTTTGCAGCAACACTTAACAAACCTTACTCCCAGAACTGTTGCTGATGTTAAAGGAAAACTGATTAGTAACAGGAGTGAAATTGACCAGACTATTTAAAGTGTCCAAACCAAGTGAAATACAAAAAACAAATAATCACAGCATACATGGTGATAAGGAAATTTGATTTGGGACGCTTTTAGTTTTAATAACCTAACGTGCTATTATTAATGGTTAAAGCTATTCAGGCTTGTTTTTTCTAAAGTATGATTTTAACCTACGTCCATTTAACTTCAGCTCCATTCAAACAGGATACATCAATATTTATTGAATGTCAAAGGGGAAAATTTGTAGGCACTGAAACATATTCATGCTTGGAAGAAGATATTCGATGCATTAGAGGATAATAAAAAGAAAACTACTTTGGAAAATGTAGGATTTTGTCCTTTTAAGACTGAGGTAGTTTTTTTATTATAAAGACACATTTTTAAGGAATTGCAGTATATGTAAAAACACCGTCACTATTCGGGAAGAGATTTTTGGAAAAATTGAGTTGTCTTTTGTTATTTTCAGAATCAAAATATTTATTCTGTCTTTCCTTTTTCTTTTTTTTTTTAATAAAGCATCCTGTTTTGGATGAACCAATTGCAGAGGCTGTTTGCATTATCGCAGACATGGATAAATGGACAGTGCAAGTGGCCAGTAGCCAAAGGCGAACTATTGATAATAAACTAGGAAAAGAGGTTTTAGTCTCTAGCCTTGTCTCCAACCTGCTTCATTCCACTCTTCAGCTTTATAAGCATAATTTATCTCCAAATTTTGTAAGTATGGGTAAAGATCTAGCTACAGGGCTAAATGTGTTCTGAGAATATCATTTGAATTAATGTGTTAAAGAAGATGCTGTAAGTTGGTATTTTGCATGCTTCCACATAGCCACAATAGATAATATTGTGCATTGTCTAACTTACATTTGTGCCCACTTGGGACATTCAGTTAAATTTTGTTTTGTAATCAAAATAGCTCTCTTTCGTCCTGATTTGGAGTGTAACCCACTATTCCACTAAAATAAATGAGAGTCTTGCTAGAGTAAGACCGAGAGACCCATCCTTTAAGTAAAAAATACTTTTCAGAATAGAAATCTAAACAAAAGTTGGCATTGTCATTCTAGCTGCATGTCTTCCCGTGCTGTTGCCAGGTGCTTTCAAATAAATATTTACCTTGGCATGGCTAACTAAAGAAAATGGCATTATGGGGACTGAGCTGTTCCTCTTTGGAATTTGGCTGCAGAAGGCAGTGGTTCCCAACCTTTTTTATGCCAGCAAACCCATTCACAAACTTTTGGCAGACTGGTATCATTTTTGCTTTCATATTTGCAAATAATGAATTTGCAGATATACAAATCAAAGTGTTGCCTGACTGCCTAGCTCCAACCCAGCCCCTTGTTCCCCAGTGCCTAACACCCTTTGAACCCCACGCCCCATGCACTTTGACCTTTTAACCTCTGACCCTTATAGCCCATGCCAACACCATCTTGCCCTGTGACCCACCACACCCTCACCCAGCATCCCTTTGCCCCCACCCCACCCCCACACTCCCCAGAGTGAGGCTGCCCTCCAAGGGAGCTTGGTTGTTACTGCCACATGGGCAGGGGAAGTAGCCATTGGCAAAGAATGTGCCCCCTCCTCCTTCGCACTCCCTTCCTCCCCAAGTGTGTCTTGTCGCCCCATGGGTGGGGGGAATGCTTAGCCCTAGCCGGGCCGCTATTATCGAGGGGGAATGAGGGAGGGAGACACCTCCTGCTCCACCTCCTCTTGCCGCCGCGTCAGCCCCAGTGTCGCCACTGGTGAAAGCGGTCACGCAGGGAAGGGGAGTGGCTGTTGGCAGCATGCACTCCCTACTCCTTCGCGCCCTCTCCCTTCCCAAGCACAGAGGAGAAAGGGAGGGACCTCCTGCTTCGCCTCCTCCTGCCACGCCTCAGCCACCATCGCTGCCAGAGCTGAGCTGCTGCGAAGAGCTGGCTTGAGCTCCAGCAGCCGCTGCAGCCCGGCAGCGAGCGGGTCATGGATCGGCAGCAGTTTGCAGACCGGCGGTTGGGAACCACTACAATAGAAGACTGCAAGGTGTTTTGTTTCTGATGTGATTGTTTTCATCTTCTTCTAGTGTGTTATGCACCTGGAAGATCGGCTGCAAGAGCTGTATTTCAAAAGCAAGATGCTGTCTGAATACCTCAAGGGCCAGATGCGAGTTCATGTCAAGGAGCTGGGCATAGTGTTGGGGTATGATCACAATGTTATTGAATAAAGTTTCCACATGTGTTTCCTCCACCCAAATCCTCTCCACGCTTAGCAGGGTTGTCACAGCCTCAGGGTCTGCACCCTCAGGGTCTGCACTAGTGGATCCTCATACAGGATCAGCACAAACATTCCCTCTAGTCTTTTCCATCCATGTGCGGAATAAATGTTTTCATGTGCACTGAGACATGTGCACATGTGTATTCTTTAGTTTGACATGAATTTCCCAGATCTGGGGCTGTCTCCATATCCTCTTAAGATCTCTCTCCATCCTCCATCTCCTGCCCCACTGGACTCGCCACTCCACAGTTCATCAGAACCATTTTTAAAGCGGCCACTCCTTGTTTAACAACACAAGATACCTGATTCCTCCATGCATGGCAGAGGGCCCAGAGGAGACTCACCGTAAGCCACATAGCACCCCTCAGTGGGAATGGGACACAAGCAGAAAGGCCATTTCAGGAATCCTAGGAAGGCAGTCACCTCACCAGCATTGAAGGGGGATGGAGAGTGGGGGGGGGGTGGGAAGAGACAGCAGATGCTGGCCACCCTGCATGTGGGGGGTGGGAGAGAAGCAGTAGCCAACAGCCCCACATGCTGAAATGGTCCCCCCGGGATCTCACTTAATCAGCTAACCAATTAACTGATTAGCCAGGGTTTTACATCCCTAGAATGAATTCCACTCCCTCCTTTGCTCCCAACTTGTGCTGAGTTGCCCACATGAAGCTCCTTTACTCAAGCTGTCAGTGGGTAGAATGAATTTCCCCCAGTGTATTCCGTTGCCAGAGCTGTTAGTTCAATGACGGATAGAGCAGACAGGAATGGATCCCCAGTCTCCTGCATGACAATGAAGATCTGTCAGTGACTCACCAGCTGGATCAGGAATAAATTTTGCTGTCTGTTCAAAAAAGAACTGATTGTTTAGAATCACAGAAACGGTGTTTGTTGCCTTTACTTCAGAAATGCAACTGTTTGAATTTTACACTAAGAATGACTTGAAGTTGAAAGCTTTATCAATTAAAATATACTACTCTTCTTGAATAGTCCAAGTGCAACTACTTTAGAGTGGCATGGATAATATAGCAGTTGATGCACACATACCGCACAGCTACATTTTGGGTTAAATTTAGTGTTTCTCCTTTTTTCCTTTTAGGATTGAATCCAGTGACCTCCCTTTACTGGCGGCTGTAGCAAGCACTCACTCTCCATATGTTGCCCAGATATTACTTTAAAATGCTGAAGGGCATAGAGATTAATTTTTTTTTCCTGGCAATGAATTGGAAGACAAGGAGACAGACATGAAACACGCTTGTCCCGGTTCCTTTTCGCTGGAGGCAGCTGAACTGCACAGCTTGCTGAGCTGACTGGGTCTCCATCACTGACTGCATATAATACAAACAATTGGAGAGCTCTTTTATTTTTTTCACTCTCCCATTTGGCCATTCATAAAAAAAGAATTTAAATACCAATGGTAATTGAAAAGCCTAGAGTTTGAGGCTGCTGAAGAAAATCCAAGATTTTGGAAAAAGCGGAAGGATTGCAAATGTGTTTGGCCATTTCTGCAAGGAGGCTAATTATGTACAATGGAAACCAGGGAATGCAAGGAAGAACTGCTTTGTAATACTGTACAGTGCTTTTGCTGATTTTGTAAATTTTAACAGGAGAAGGAAGCAGCTGTCTTGAGACTGGTTTATACCTATTAGGAGTGTGTTAAGATCTTAACTCTCAAACTGCAGTGATTTGTAACAACTTCTAGTTTTTCACTAAATAGTCAAATTGTGGATATTTCTCAAAGGACGAAGGATTTTTGTAAACAGCTTACTAATGACACACAGCTAAAAAAATGTATTTATAATCTTTTTCCAAGGGAGTGGTGGGGTGGAGGGAGGTGGAGCCAGCAAACAAATTGGCAAACGTGACCGTGTTTCCCTTTCTTGGGTTGGTGTTGTAACAGGTATTCAGTTGTTACAATGTTTAAATGTCTCTTTATAGTAAATGATACTTTTGTTTTATGACTTACAAAAATAGAAGAAATGCAGTTTTGAAACAAAGGCTAAAGAGAGAATGTTGATTTAAATTTCCCTATAATGTCCCAAGAATGCCATGACTAATACCTCTAATATTTTTACAGACTATAATATTCTGGCAGTACATTGTTTTTCAGTCAGTGTGTGATCTAGAAATTACTTGTACCAAAGCACTGAGGGAGGAAAAAAAAAGACACCTTAATTGCTCAGGTAACTAATTGCTATATTTAAAAAAAAAAATTAGTTCCACAAACGTAGATGCGTGATTATGCCCTTGCATAGAAATATCAAATTTATTTTTAAATATTCCCATGATGCAAGTTGCTGTAATCCCTTTTCTACCGATTTGTGTAGCTACCAGCAGGAAATGCTGTTTATTCCATTCTCAGAATTATTCACTCATCATTGTTTTGCCATCGTGTATACAGTAGTGGTAAAAATAGCTGATGTGGAACCAATCTGCTGTAAGTAATGTAAATGTACAGTAGGTGGGTGATTATGATTCAGAAGGCTCTACTACCTCAGTCTAACTGGACACTGCATTATATGCTTCTCTTTGCTTACTTGTCTTAGTGGCCAATTCATGTAGATAATTACAGTTGTTTTCACTGATCATTTTCAGAATACTGAAGTTCAGTCTATCCATAATAATAATGAAAGATACTCATTCACTAAATTATATTTACCTTTCTACAGTATCACATTATTGAAAAGAGGCTTACAGAAAGAATGAAGCATGCTTTTTGTTGTGGCTTGCAGATGTTTTCCCCAATCTATCAAAACAGATTTCCCCAATCTATCAAACTTGAAAATAGTGGGTGAAAGCCCAACCCTACTGACATTAATAGCAAAACTTTCACTGGCTTCAGGGGGGCCAGGATTTCATCCAGTGTGTTTTGGTAGTAATATTAAAAATAATAACTCCATTGCCACAAGAATCCATATGAACAGACTTGCACCTGCATCATCATCTTTGTAGGATTGAGGTCTAACTTGGTAAGTAAGCCCCACTTTAACATGGGCAGTGTGTTCTGAAACTGTCTGCTTACAAAATCCAATGCTGACTGCTGCAGGGAACACTTTCCTATTTAATATGTAGTCTGAAGATTTTTAATTTGTCACTGTTTGCTGTTTAAATGACCTCTTTTTAGCACATGATTATATTATATCTGGTTTTGAAACAAAGACAACAAGGCTACGTCTACACTGGCAGCTTCTTGCACAAGAACAGTTGTTCTTGCGCAAAAACTTGCCTGCTGTCTACACTGCACGTGCGTTCTTGCGCAAGTAAATTTACAGTATGGCGTTGTAAAACAGGGCTTCTTCCGGAAGAGTTATTCCTCTCCCCACGAGGAATAAGCCCTCTTGCACCAGAGGCAGTGTAGACAGGCAACATGAATTTCTTGCGCAACAAGCTGCCATGGATGCTCTTGCGCAAAAGCACATCTTTTGTGCAAAAGCACATGCCAGTGTAGACATGCTCTTGTGGAAGACTTTTTGCGCAAGAACTCTTCAGCCAAACAGTTCTTGCGCAAGAAGCTGCTAGTGTAGACGTAGCCCAAATGTTTAAGGACCTGATTCTACAAATACACATCATGTAATGTAGGATTGGGCTCTAAAATATGAATTTTAAACTATTTTTGCTAGAATACAGTATGCATTACGTAATTATCATTACAGTTCTGAACATTGTACATATTTTGCGGTTACTATAACGTGATTGCATTAGTGCTACAAGACTTGGTACTACAATACATTGAGCACTCTGGTCCTAATCCATCACAGCATTTAAACACATACTTAACTTTTAAGCATGTGCTAGTCCCATGGACTTCAGTGATTTGCAGAATCAACACCAAGCTCAGCACCTTGTAGGACTGAGTCCCTAATGAATTAATACAGGAAAATACTATGTTCTCTTCTGAGCTTTATTTTGAAATTGGGGTTGACTCTTAAGGGAGAGTCTAGACTGCACCGTAGCTCAAAATAAGATATGCAACTTGAGCTACGCATATTGAGTATCTTATTTCCATCTTATTTTGAAATGGCTTATTCCATAATTTTGAAATAACCCACTATTCCAAAATGTCCCTTACTCCTCATGGAATTAGGTTTACAGGGATGTCGGAATAGCAAGCCCTTTATATTTTGAAATACCGGGCTTGCTTTGAAGACTATTGCTTTGATAGCTATTTCGGGATACTCTGGGATCTCAAAATAGCATTGCAGTGTAGACGTAGCCTAAGAAACACATGGCCTCTGCCAACATGAAATTGAGAGAGGAAAAAATTGTCATTAAGATGAGTCATTTTCAGTTTTCTTTTGCCTAACACAACTCCGTCAGATTGTTTTAATGCTATAATTTGTTCAGTCAGTCCTAGACAAACTGGCCACCCTGCCAGTACTGTGGATATAGGTCATTAAAGCTAACTCTCCCTGTGAGAAGAATGCCTGAGCTCTGGGTCTAAAATGTAAGGACACTCTTCCTAACCATATTGGCATTGTGATAAATATGCAAATTCAACTTTAGGATGATGGGGAGTATTTCTATAATTTATCTTTTATGGTACATGAAAAATGTGGTACATTCGCCTCTCTGTTGAATAATTTTTTAAAAGGGATCTTTAACAACACTATATTGTTGACTTTTAAAAATGTATCACACCTTTTTGTGTATAGAAAACTAATCTGTTTGATATTTTTCTTCAGTATTCCCATCATCTATTAATATGTCTTAATTTTTAAGTTAAAAACATTGTGTACTAAACATATATACTAACAAATTTATTTTGTTGCAATTGGCAAACACTGGCCTGCTGGGGAAAAAAAACAACAACAATAATAATAAAGCAGATAAGGATTTTATATCTTGCATACATTTTCCCTGTTAGTTATAACAGATGTTTTATGACAATTTTTTTGCTTTCTCTAAATTATTTAGATGGTGGTATGTGTAAAATGCTGGGTAAAATGTACATATTTGTTACCTCTTTTTTGTATATATTTCCCAAGATGTGCACTTGTATTATAATAACCATTCCCAATTTTAGGGGAAATTTGTGCAATAAATACAATATTTCAGTTTACTTGCTTGTGGAACTCTTTTGTTTGTCATTTTTTACTTGTGGGAATGAAAATTACAAATCCCATTGACCACAGGTTTGAAACTTGGGTGCTTGATATCAGATACCTGAAATCCCTTCTTTGGCACCTAATTAAATGTGATGATTATCAGAGGTGGGAAGAACACTTAGGGTATGTCTACACAGCAAAGTTATTTTGAAATAACAGCCGTGGTAACTTTACTAGCTTCTAAACAGCCAAACCGCTATTTTGAAATTAATTCAAATAGCAGAGCGCTTATTTCGAATTTGGTAAACCTCATTCCATGAGGAATAATGACAAATTCAAAATAGCTTTTTCGAAATAAGTGGTGTGTAGACACTTATATCGAAATAGGGGGCCTCCAGCCTTCCCAGGG
>JANRFK010006688.1:23337383-23354580 GCA_030068395.1 Apalone spinifera
ACCTCCTTTCCCCAGTCTTCTTGGTTACCACAATCTTGCGGCCCACTGAGATAAGGAGGGCCATTCATGTGATGGCCCACTAACTAGCCTCAGGTTTACATCATTGGTCTAAAGAGTTAAATTAGGATAATTCCATAAGAAAGCTGGCCTGATTATTCTTGTTCAGAGTGTTGTTGGAGCCAGGTTGGTCCCTGGATATCAGAGAGAGAAGCTGGGTGATATCTTCTATAGGATTGTTACAGTTTCATGCCTCCGGGACCTCGGAGGCACCCATTGTCCCGTAAGTTCCTGCTCAGTCCGGTCTTACCAGTCTTTTAGGTCCCGAGTAACTAAGGCTTATCGGAAGGGGCAGGGAGGGGGCAAGAGGCCTGGGCCCATCATCTCTCCAGGCCTCAGCCCAGGACCGTGAGGACAGGAAGCCTACCTTCCTGTCCGGCTGGTGGGAGTGCCGCAACTCACTGGCCCGCGGGCACCAATGTTGCCCTGTCCCGGGCTGCTTCCTACCCTCCTGCCATGTCCTGCAGCCGTCCCCTTGCTCCATCCACCTCCTGAGATGGCTCCTCTCGTGGTGGGTTCGCGGTGGCTGGGGTTCTCCCCTGTTCTGCAGCCCCTGTGGTTCCTTGCCCCTCCCTGCAGGGCTTCCTCTGTCCTTCTGCCAGCTGGCCTTTTCAAAGGTGGCGCCAACGCTCCAGCACACCGGCGCCTGCACTCTCCTCTCCGCTGCGGCTGGCGCTACCGCGGGCACCATTAGGTGCCTGCTGCAGTGCCCGTACAAAGCACCACGGTAGTGCGGGCTGCGGGACTCTCCTCGTGGGTCCCCGCCCCCCCATCACAAGGATCAACTGCTCTATTTAGTTTCCAGATACTTTCAACCCTCTTGGCTGAGGGGTTCCACTTCTCTCAGGTGAACAAGAGATACATCACTGCAGTCAGAGTTCTTGCGCATCTCAGAAAAGTGGAACCCCTCAGCCAAGGAGATTGAAAGCCTTATCTTTTGGATTATTCATAGAAATCTTAGGCAACAGAAATGAAGGACAAGTGCATAGACATGAGGTTTTCAAACACTGGTCCACACCTCATTTCCAGAGCTTCTTTCACAAGGTTGATGCATGAGTGGTTGAAGCAAGAAATGGTTCTGCCATCATAGAAAGTCTCAGCTGTGCATGCACAGTGCTTTCCCACTTCTAGAGCTTGTCTACCTCTGTGCCTGTGCCTCTTTGGATTGTTGTGCAGAAGCAAAATCTGTTAATAACTTACTTTCCAGGTTTTATCTGGGAGTAAATTCAACCATGATCAAATGTGCTACTAAAGCCTAGGGTTGACAGATGGTTTCCCCAAAAATACCGGACACCTGGTATTTTTTGGCCGAGCAAAAAAAAAAAAGGAACGTGGGATAAGCGGCGATTGCAACCGCGAATCCCAGGCTGGGAGGCGGGGTCACTATTGGCGCTGGGAGCCTCATTGGTCCCAGCCACTCCCCTCACCCCCACCAGGCTTCTGTGCAATCACAGGCTCCCAGCGCAGATGGTAGTCCCGCCTCCCAGCCTGGGAGTCCCAGCTGGTAGGCAGGGCCGCGATCACTGCTCTGGGCACTTCAGAAGCCTAGCCGGGGCATCCCAGCTACTCCTCCCCCCCCCCCCCCCCCCCCCCCCGCAAGGGCCCCACCTTCCAGCCGCTCCCCCCGCCCACGCCAGGCTTCCGTCCAGTACGCAGCCAGGAAAATCAGAGAATACCGGACATACCTACCCATGTCCGGTAGACTCTAATTTTTTTTTACCGGACAAAGAGCATAAGTACCGGACTGTCCGGTAGAATACCAGATACCTAGCAACCCTACGAGCCAAATGGGAGGTTAGTAAACACACAATAACACAGCATAGAACTAACGAGGAGAGACTGCACCAGTGAGGGCGCAGGAACATTCAGTACCAATGAATGCAAAGTCCTACATCCTCTAAGACGAAATTAACAGCACAGAAACAAAATGGAGAGGGGAGAGCTGTAACCATATAGCCACATTTTAAAGTTAATTGGCTTCTCCCTCTGGTCTCTTAAACTCTTTATTTCTTTCATGTAACTCAGTCTGTTGCTCAAGCTAATTGTGGATTTGGGACTGGAAATGGAGGTTGTTTAAGAGAGGATTTCCCTTAAGAAGACCCAGTGTGATCGGAATTTAAGAACAGTGGACATGCACAGTGGAAACACTGTGAAGAAAACAAATCTATTTTAGAGAAAAAATCAGAACAATTTTTGCTGGGATTTTGAATTGCACAGGCCAAGGCCTGCACTGTAAGATGGTGTAAGATGCTATTGGTGTGTGTGGTGGGGGAGCCGGGGGGAGGTTGTGCATCTTTGCAAGAGAGGAACATGAAAATAGAACACTCCAGCATGTTTTTCAAGCTGTTCTTCACAGTAATGTTATGAAAGCTTTCTTGACAGCAAGAAAATAAACTGATAAGGTTCATGCTCCATTCTGAAATTCCATTTCTCTGTTTCCTCTGCCTGAGCAGCATAACAAATATCAAATGACTTTTTTTCATGCTGATAACGTAAAAGCTATTGCACCGAGAATCAATGGGCTTTTGATAATCACAAGTCTTGAGTTTAGTGTTTGGCACACTGCTTGTACAGAGTGAGCTGGCCTTAATTCAAAATGCAGGGCCCAATCTCTGGCAAAACTTCATGGGAGTTTTGCTTAAATAAAGACTGCAGTATTATGTCTGATGTCAGGGAGCGCTGTGAGGTGCTCGGATGTTAGCTAGAGCAGCATGAGTAGTAGCGAAGCTCCACTGTAGTGTATTGTCACGTATATGCCAATATGGACTGTCAAATCTGCTCAAATCAGGTCCCTTAACTTGTTTGGCCAGTAGAACTGCACCTCTAGGTAAATGACTAGAAAGAAACCAATGTTACCTCAGATAGCCTCAGATCTGGACAGAAGTGGGGAGATGGATGGAGTAAAGGGGCTGGATCGGAGTCCTACCCTCAGCGAGCCACTTTCTTAGTGGTGTGCCCCACCAGAGCACGCCAACTTACTTTCACCTTTGACAAGCTGAACCATCTTAGTGGCAAGATGACCCACAGAATGGGTCACTGCCCAAGAACTGATGAAAGGGCCCTGTGGGGCCACCATTTGGTCCCTTAGGTTCTGAGGTAAGAGCCATGCCCTAGGTTTTTGGGGCTTTGTTTTACTTTTGAGTCCATTTTGTCTGAATCAACCTTGCTCAGGAATGGTGGTGACTAGAGGAACAAGCATGTGGATCTAGAAGAGGGATGATAAAGAAAGTAGGGCAGAAGAAAGTGGGTCACCATCCTACCCCCATCTCACAGGGGCACTGCCAGGAGAAATGTGTTAGTGTTCATAGCATGCTTCAGTATTACACTGATTGGGATCATAGAAGTACCTGAACATTGGGTTGATTTATGGAAGGCCACTGAAGTTTCTAGAAACTTCTGTTTGGAGAAAACCCTTGAACTTTTCTAATGATATCCTCTTAGTAATCCATTTAAGTTCTGAGGTCACTGCATTCTTGTGTTTACATACCCCTTCCTCCTCCACACCCAACACAGGGCTGAAATGACACGCAGGCAGCAATTGAGGAAGTTCCCCGTAGAGGCTATTCTTTCCTGATCGCAACATGATTACCTTATATGAGCAAAGAGAACCATGTTGAGTCTGAAACGCAATGCTGGCCACATCCAGTCCGATGGAACTATACACCGTAAAGTCCATGTCATCTTACTACTTCCTTCCTCTTTCTCCTTCAGAATTTCAATTCTTTATCTATTGATCTTTGTCCAAAATTATATTTTAGTGTGGGATTAGTTGCAACCGCTAGGGGTCAGACTTTACACCTGTAATTAGCAATTATAACACAAGGGAGTTCCAACTCACATGCTTATGCTATTGTTCAATTACTACTTCTCATTATGGAGTCTTAATCTGTTTTTTCCATCAGCTGCTGAATTGGTAGGGACACAATGTTTGACTTTGGCTTTGAATTAAGTTTTTCAGGGAGGTGGGGATTGTACTGTGCTTGATAAACAACAGAAAATAAGGAACTTTCTGTGACCAGTATGTATGTTTCGCTTTTTTTTTTCCTGTTTCTAACCATGTACCCAGAACATTTGTTTAATTTGGAATTCACTTTTCTCTTTTGTTATCTTCTTCGTACCTCTGCATTTGTCAAAGTGCGTCTTTGCTCACAAAAGCTTTTCTGTTAGTCTTTAAGGTGTCACAGGACTCCTTGTTTTTGCAGATAAAGATTTACAAGGCTACCCTTCTGATCCTTAGTGCTAGTTCTGATATTACCATGTCTGTGGAACAGACTCACTCCCCTCCTCCTGAGAAATACTTAGAGTAACAATAATGAATTTTACAGTGCTTTTCTTGGATCAGGGCTCAAATTTGGCTGAAGCTATCTGGAGCAGAGCTTTGGTCAATATTTTAATACAGGTTGAACTTGTTTAGTCTGGCACACTCTTGTCCAGCAACATCCTAAGTCTGGCATGATTTTACAGATGTCCATTTATCATGGGTGTGGCCAAGCTTCTGTGGTCCCATGATGTTTGTTTACAGCCCCTAGTCCTGGCTCTTAGTGGTCTGTGCTGTTATTTAGCTCTAATTTACCTCTAAATGTCTTCTAAGTAAGTAGTTCAAGTGCTGAGTAAGCAGTTAAAGTGTTGGTAATGCTGCTAGAAAATATTGGCCTCCTGTCGTTCGGCAAATTCTCTGGTTCATCACCAGTCAGGTCCTGAAGGTACTAGAGAGGTTCAACCCATGCCTGCAGGGCTGAAGCCCCAAATCCCAGGAAATAATCCATGAGGATTTATGCCCTGGCTCAGACCACTACAAGTTAGTGCACTGATATGTGGCCTGAGTGATATTTTGATTTAATTGGGCTGACAATAGGGTATACCAATTTCCTAATTTTTTACCTTGCACTGGTCAGAGAACCCAAAAAGGTTGCATTAGCATTAGCAAGATAAAGTTGAAGAACTATGTTAAGGGAAATATAGGATGGTATTTTTTCTGCTTATTGTTTCTCAGGTATAATGGATTGTATTCACAGCTCTGTTAGGGTTGGCCTAGTGTGTTATAGAAAACAAACATATTCCCTTACATGTCACAGAAAATGAAACTAATATTTCTTAAGAAAGTGAATGCACTGTGACTAAAGCCAGGTCTACACTGTGGAGGGGAAGTCAGCTTAAGGTACACCACTCCAGCTATGTAAATAACATAACTGGAGTCGACGTATCTTAAGCCAAGTTTGGCGCCATCTCCACAGTGGGCGGTTGACAGGAGAAACACTTCCGTCTACTTTATTCTTTGCGACAACAAGGAGTACTGGCATCGATGGGGATGCCCTCAGCATTTGATTTAGCAGGTCTTTACTAGACCCACTAAATTGAACCCCAGAGGAGCATCGATCCTCTGGTAAGTGGAGATGTGGCCTAAGAAAGGTGGAGATTGTTACAGGATTTTATATTAGGAGGTTTTCCTTGTTTTTGAAAGAAAAAATATGGTCTTTCTAGTTTTGGTTAATATGCTGATCATATAACATACTTTGGCATTGCTAATGCTAGCTAGTCATGTTATAAAATGTGCAAACTGAGCCTAAGAAGACAGTGCAAGAATCTAATCCATACATAAAGATGATCATGGCAAAGTACTTCATTGTTTTTGTAACTGATAGAGACCACTGGAAAGATTTGGAATGTGTGGATGGTTTCTTTAATGATATTGTCAATATTTAAAGTATATGGGGTAAAAAATGTCATTATGTGGAACACTTTAAAATAAATCTTTTTATAGAGAGTGGTTTTTATTATAGGGTAGCAAAAGGCTTGTTGATTTTATTTGCTTACTTAAGACACTATGTACTTGAGAGGGTTTAGATTCCTTTTAAAAGCACACTTTTAGCAATTCTTGTGTAATCACCTCAAAATTACAATAATGGAAGGACAGTTATATTTTAATAGAATACTAAATGCACTGAATCCTGAGACATTAACTACCACATCTTCAAGGATTAGATTTATTAATAGCAGCTGTAACTGGAAATGCTGCATAAAGTTGATTGCTTAGAAAAGAGTTGGAATGAGTGTTCCTTTTTGCATATATTAACATATGACTGATAAAATTACAGCCGTGCTCCTTATTCTGTGATAATTAATGATCACGTTCGCTTCATTCTAAAGCTTCCATTTTCTTAAATGTCTCAAATGGGTTTATATAAAGGTTTTAGTTTTTGTTGTTTCAGATTTCATTGTTCTGAAACTGGGTACTCCGTAAAAGTCATGAGCCTAGAGGCAAACTGTACTTTCAAAATATAGTTTAAGTAGGTTAACCATTTCTTAAATTATGTGGTAGTGAAAAACAGAACCTTCCCATGGTAACAGATATGTTGTAGGCCAAAGCTGTGTCAATATTATAGCTGAGGGCTTGACTCTCTGATTATGACTCAATGTAACTTTAGTGTAGCTACAGCAATTTAAACCAGGATCTGGCTCTGGCAGTTTTAGAAATCAATAGTCTTGAATGTAAAATCTTTTTAATGTATTGTATTATTAAATCTCCACATCGCTTCCCTTAGGCCTTCTTTACACTAAAAAGTAGGTCGCCGCTGCCATGGTAGATCTTTCGGAGTTCAATTTAGTGAGTTTAGATAAGAGGGTGCCCCCGCTGGCATCCGGAACTCCTCTTTTTGGGAGGAATAAGGGAAGCGCTCCCATTGGCTTCCCGCTGTGAGGATGCCGCTGAGCTCAGCTTAAGGTAAGCCAACTCCAGCTACATATTCTGCGCAGCTGGAGTTGCATATCTTAAGTCGAACTGCCAGGTCTAGTGTAGATCTGGCCTTAGGAACTTGCTCAGCTCCACCTGCATGTCAGGTAGCTACTACTGCTCACATGTTATGCTCAGTTAACTATGTTGCTTCCACTGGTCTATTTCTCTCACCTTTTTGGAAGCTACTTCCTATGCTCAAAGCTTCTTTGATCCTGTGTACCATGAACTTCACTCTCCTTGTTCAAATCTACCCTCAGACTCATGTCTTCCAGTTACCCTTCCAGTGCTGACGTCCCTTTTTACACTTTCTTTTCGAGTTTTTTAATTTTTTGGACAAGTTTAATGAGATAATCTTATCTCATTACCTTTCACTGCAGGAATCCTAATCCTTTTGTAACCTTCTTCTCAAGCACTTTCTCATTATCATCCTTGCATTACGACTGCTTTAGAGTAGGGTTGCCCACTTTCTACTCACACAAAAATGAACACCCTTGAAACTGCCTCTCTTCTGAGGCCCTGGCCCTTCTCCAAGGCCCTGCCACCACTCAGTCTATCCCCATCCCTTCTGTTGCTTACCCGTGTAGCTGTATCCTGAAAGAACTGTAGACAAAATCCTCTGTTTACAGAACAAGTATAATATAAGCAGTATCAGTGTCAGCTTCCTTCTGGTCCCCTTAAAAATACGCCTCACTCCTAGCCATTGACTACTTGCAATCCAGGTGTGAAATCAGTTACCTCATTATGCTTCACTTGCTCCATGGCCTCTTCCTGCTCAGATGGCCTACAGGAAGTCCAGCTGCGCTTATTACTGGAAAAGCTGACTCTGAGTGATGAAAATGATACGTGTTAAACAGAACGCGACTTCAGCTTCCAGAAGTTTTTTCATGGTGTCACCAAGAATCTTATCTCTGCAGCTCCTTTATTAGCAGACCTTGCTGCGCTCACCATTTCTCACTCCCTTCTCTGTCTGGATAGCTCATCTCCTTCTATTTCATGACTGGCTCACTGCTGCTATGAGCATGTGTATCAAATGACCTTCAACTCCTCCTAGCCAAATCCCAAAGGTCTTTTAGTTCCCATTACTGCCTCTGATGTTGTCAGCTACTCCTCCCTTACTTCTACATGAAAACCACATGTTCCAGCTCCTGAACATCCACTGCTCTGTTTTTTGTTAGTATCTTATTATAATTATCTGATTAGCACATTTGCCCAGCATTGCTTGGGTCTTTAACTCAATTAATGTTTGGAAAATAAAATCAAAATGTACCTGTTTGTTTGAATCATTACTCTGCGGGGAGAGGGCTGGGCATGAGGGGTTCAGTATTCACACTGCCCTGGAGAGAGAGGACTACCCCAGCCCTCTCTCACCACAGCAGCTTGGGGTCAGATAAGAAGCACCTCTCCCTGGCTGCTGCAGCTCCAGCAGGCACAGCCAGGGAAGGGATGCATGTCCCGGTCCAGATACAAGTCTATCCCTTGTGCTCCGCAGCGAGCGTGAGGAATGCTGCAAACTGTGCACTTTCCCCTTGCTCCCTGACAAAGGGGAACAGCCAGCAATGTTCCTGTACGAACTGGAGCGGTGGAGGGGAGGGGAGTTCAGCTTGCCCCTCCCTCCCTAAAGGGCACCTGCGGGGTGGGAGGCTTGCGCTGGAGCAGTCCCAGAGAGGAGCCATGCCCCCAGCCAGCCTCCTTCAACTGCCTTGGTGATTCTTTTGTTCTGTTTGGTTTCATGAGAAGTAATTCCTTTGCAGGCACAGCTCATTTTCCTGGCTCAACCAAATCCTTACCCTGTTTTGAGTTATGACAACACGAAGCTGTATAATGAATTGGTGGTCCTAGCTCTTATTGTTCTGGAGAAGTTCTTAAACACAGAGACAAACTCAAACATACAGATATAGATAATGTCTTATAGCTCAATATTTTCTATAATTTCTTTTTATCCTCTTTTGTTACAGGACTCTTAGCTTGTTGATCTTCAGTGGAAAAGTCTTACCGGCGGTCACTGTGGGCTTAATGTCTCCTTAACTGGCAATTGAGCAATGGTTCCTACTTCCTTTGCTACCTTCTTGCAAAATGTAGCACAGTCATAATGTCCTCTTTGAATGAGACTCCATTAGTAGTCCACAAAATAGCATTGTGTTGGTCAGATTCAAACTTAGTACATAAAAAAATGTTTTATTGCAAAGGCAATTTTGTAGTGAAAGCCCAGAGAAATGAAAGGTAATTACTTAAATACAACACAGATTTCCCTGAAAAGAATCTGCCTGCTAGCCAAATCTTAAAGAAACTTTAGTTGTTCTAGTTTGAAAAACTCCCATTTTTAGGCATGTGTTAGTAACATCATTGCAAGCTTCTCTGTCCAGAATATTCTCTGTCTGCTCAGTATATTGGCTTCAGATGTGTAAAATAATTACAGGTCAATTCATGTGTGATATCTGAATACAAAACGTCAGTGGTCTGGATGCAACACCCAGTGAAGTCAAAGGAAACTTTCTGGTACAAAATTTAAACTGACATTTATAAAAGCTGTCTGCCTTGTTAATACTGTTGTTGGTTTCAAGAATATTTGTGGATTTAGGTTCATTTCCTTCAGGACATACAGGATCCTTGCATAACTTTTAGTGGGCTTCCTCTTTTTAAGTAAATTAGTTCATATCTTCTAGAGATGTAAAATCCCATTTAATTGGCTAACCAATTAAACATATTGTTTAACTAGTTAACCGATTTCAGGGGGTAAACGGGGAAGGGGGAGCAGGGTGTCCCGGTCAGAGTAGCCCCTGTCTGCGGGACACACAGGCCCACCATGGACAGCCTGGCTGAAGCAGCCCATGTCTATGGCAGGCCCACCGTGAGGCTAGATCAGTTCCCTGCCCGTAGCAGGTGGGGAGCTGTTCCAGTCCACTAAACCAGTTTAAGCTTCACATCCTAATACTTTCCCAGACATATTTCCATTAATGGGTAAATACAAAGTTTACACTGGATTCTTGAGTTCTGGTAATCCAAACTCTGTTGCTCTTCAAATACTTCTTACGCTGAAATGAAATGAAGAGTCCTTTGACTTGGCAGAACTGTTGTCCAGGTTGACTGATTTGTGCTTAATTTTAAAATCAGAAAGCATGAGATTTCATAGCAGCGTAATAGAAAACCTCAGAGCTGCTAATTCTGCCTTAAGCAGGAGCAATTTTTTACACCTACAGATATGGTTGGATATTCTAACTGCCAGCTGGTTTAGCTCAGTGGTGCACTGAACAGAGTCTTTGATAGTTTGCAACAGATTATGATTCATTCAGTCATATGACTCCTCCTAGCTTCTGTTCTGCTGGTATTTCCACTGCTCTTTACTTTTACTGATAAATTACACTCATAGAAATTGTTACTGCACTCTGTATACACTGCTTCCTTTCATTCAGGACAGAAAGCCATAGAGCACAGTGTTCCTTTGCGCAGCTGAAATTGACTGGATTATAAGAATGCAAAATATAGCCATACGATCACCCCCGCGAAAAGTAAAGTACAGAGGAACACCCCTCATGCCCCCAATTCCACTACTTAATGTTAGTCATTGCATCTGCTACTGTGCAAAAATCCACTAGGGGAGTCTCCCCTCTGCCACATGGATCATAAGTAGGGTTGTCAACTATCTAATCCCACAAAACCAAACATCCCTCCCCTGTCCTCTACCTCAGCCCTTCTCCAAGGCCTCACCCCCTGCTTGTTCTTCTCCACCCTCACTCACACTCACCAGACCGGGGCAGCAGGCTGTGGTGCAGGAGAGGGTATGGGCTCTGGGCATGGGGTGCAGGCTCCAGATAGGGCCAAAATGAGGGATTCAGGGTACAGAAGAGGGATCCAAGATGAGGGTGGAGGACTGGGTTGGGGGAGGGCTCTGATTGGAGGTGTGGGGTCTAGAGTGGGACCAGGGATGACGGGTTTGAGGTATAGGAGGGGGCACTAGGTTGGGGCGGAGGGGTTCAGAATTGGGAGGGCTGTGGGCTCTAGCTTGGGCTATAGGCTCTGGAGCTGGGTTGGGGTTTGGGATGTAGGAGGGGGCTCCAAGCTGGGGAAGGAGTGTGGAGGCAGTGAGGACTCAGGCTGGGGGTGGGGGTGAGAGGTTTGTGGTGCAGGAGGGGGCTCCGAAATGAGCCAGGCAGCTAGGTGCTTTCCTTCCAGCTGGGGGTGTGGGCTTTGGGGTGGAGCCAGGGATGAAGAGTCTGAGGTGTGAGGAGACTCTGGGCTGGGGAAAGGGGCTGGGAAAGTCCCAGCAGCACTTACTGTGGCCACCAGGTCCCTGCAGACTCTAGGCACTTTGTTGGCCAAGGAGGTTCTATATGTTGCCTTTGCATCCACAAGCACCACTCTCTGAAGCTCTCATAGGTCACATTCCTGGCTAATGGGATCTGCAGAGCTGGCACTTGGGATGGGACCAGTGAGCAGAGGTTCCCTATCCCTGGCTGTCCCGTGTGCCTATGGGCTGCAGAGACATGGCAGCTGCTTCTGGGAACAGTGTGGAGCCACAGCAGGTAGGGAGCCTACTTTGCCTTGGGTCCCCACTGTGCTGCCAACTGGAGTTTTAATGGCTCAATTGGCGTTACCACACAGGGCTACCAGGGTCCCTCTTTGACCAGGTGTTCCAGTGGAAAAAATGGATGCCTGGCAACTTTAATCATAAGGATTGGGGCAGTGTTTGCCACCCTCCAGGAAAAGGCCACAGGACCGACCCCAAATCTGGTGGATCCACAGGAAGCCAGGGTCGTCTGTCCAGAGGTTCGAGGTCTGTGGTGTCCAACCAGTTCTGAAGCCTGAAGCTAGTGAACTAGCCACCCTCAACTGGCCAAATAGGCACATTGTTCAAGCCAACAATAGGCCAAATAGCCACATGTGACTAGTGGCTAGTGTGTTGGACACCATGGTTCTACGTCTATACACTGGCTTTGGGATCCACTGATCCCCTAATCCCAGATCCCTACCAGCATGACTGCATGAGGGCCATTCTGTCAAGGTGTCTTCCTGGCTGAATTGCCCCCAGTATTCTGAGAAGGGCAAGGGAGCACAAGGCTATCTGGGTATTTTTGACTAATGTCTGTGGAATGGAGAAGAGTGGATGCCCCTCTCCTAGACTGGACAATCTCAGGTCTATACCTCTTGTACCTCTACAGATCCCCTTCTCTGAAGAAGCCTTCATGAACTCAGGAAGGGGGCTGAAATTCTCATGCACATGATCCAGTCCACTGCTTTTGCACCTCCTGTGATGTGGAATTATCATAACAAGGCCCTAAGATAAAACACTGGGAAGGGAAAATACTCAAAATGGAAGATAAGTCAGTTGCAGATATTTCTAGAGCTAAACATAAACACTCTTTTGCATGCTGAAAGGCGACTTGTTCTGTTCTGCTGGCATCATGTGAGCAGAGTGCTTCTGCACATGAAGACTAGAATTAGTCTCTCTGAATATCAGAACCTTTGAAAACTCCATAGGATCACGATTTTTAATTGTGCTGCCTGTTATTTTAATATCCATGTGCACATGCTTGAGTGCCATAAGTCACGATCTCATTATTTCTTCAATACCAGTAAAAGATGGAATCCAGATGATAGAGAATAAGAAGGCTGAGTGTCACCAAGAGAAGATAGATGATAAAATCAGCAGGCTTCAATTTTCACGTATCCAACCTGAGACAGCTTGGGCCTGAGTTTTTGGAGAAGCCGAGTGCTGACAATCCAGTTAGTCAGTGGAAGCTGTGTGTATTCAGCACCTCTGAAAATTAATCTCAAAGTCTGACTATGTCATTGTCTCCACGTCTAACACTCCACATAAGTCAGCTTTTGAAAATGTTGGCCTACATGGCTTTCCCAAGATGATACAGTGAGTTGGGAGTTCCTAGCTCTCAGATCTGTACTCCGTAAAGTAAATTATTTTACTTGCTTGTCTAATATATATATATATATGGAATGGAATGGAAACAGGAGCATTGCAGCATCTCTTCTACCTACTAGAACTGATCCTGTTGGGTTCTGTATTGACAAATTCACCTGTGCGTCCTCTCCCATTCTGCCAGCTGGTTTTCTGAGCTCTAATTTCTTTTTGTTGTATGTGATAGGGTATGCTGAGGAAAGGCACGAGCAAAGGGACTGCTATAGCTCCCCAAAAGTGGCAAGAAATATCCTGCAACGGCACTAATGGTCATTTGGTTATTCTTTCCAGTCAGGCCTACTCTGCCATATATTTCCATTACTGAAGAGAAAAGAAGATGGGACTATTTTTAAATTGCAACATTTCTGACCTGTGATCAGATATCATATGAGTTACCACTGGTACAAGATATCATGTAACACCACTCCCTGCTCCAAGATATCATTTAAAAGCATATGGCAGCTTTGTGCCTTACTCAAGTGTTTTGTTGGGACTTTGTATTATTTTATAACAGAAAATTAGAAAAGGTAATTCACTGTTTCAGAGAGATATTATGTCAGCGGTTTGTTAATCATTCTCAGGAAGGTTATTTATTATGGTTATTCTATTTGGCTGTGACAGCAAGAAGAAAAAACAGAGTTATTCCAATTACATCACTTCAGTTCTGCTGGAGGTACAGGAAAAGAGCTCTTGGTTTTTGGACTGAATCCTGTTTTCACTGACTCGTCTGTGAGGGAATTCACCACATGATGTACCCAGTTCTTTTAACAGACTAACAGTCTCAGCTGAAGTGCTAGCTATGTATAGATGTCCCAGATAACCATAATGGCAGTAATAGGTAGAACAGGTGTTTGGCTTTCTGCCTTTTTAAACAATCATTCAATAGAAGAGTACAGTTAACACAGCACCCTTGCTCTTGAGCAGCTCTATAACTGCTACTATTCACAAAAGTTGGGATACTTATAAAATCATTGCAGAATGTGGCATGAATGGGAATAGCTCTTTTTAAGTGAGCTCATGAGTGACTAGAAGGGATGCTACAGCTTAGAGTTCAGGATATGTTGCTTTTTGGCCACTGAGTACTACATTATAAGTGATGAGCAGTGTTATGTATAGAGTGTTATATTTTAATATTCACATTTATTCATGACAAATCCTTTCTCTTTCTTTCCCGATGGCTGTAAGAACGAAAACAAAGGCTGTCCAATGAATAATTCAATAAAATATTGCTGCTAGAGGCAACATTAGAGATCTTAATGGTAAAGACAAGGCAAATAGAACACAGAATGTTTCTTGTCAATAATTTTTTCTCACCAACCAGAAAGTAGGCATCCATATTCTGTTGATGAGTAGCTCAAATATCTAAACAACCTCGTATGCTTTTTTGTCAAGATGCTGAGGAAGCAATAAAGTATCATCGGCTTTGTGTAATACACAAGGAAATGGCACATGAACTTTAAAGCAATGAGCTTTATTTTGAACCCATTTCAAAGAAAAGAAACAGAACTGCTTAATTAAATGTACATCTGTGCTTAGGGTAGCAGTACTTTCATTGTCTTTCAGCTTTGAGGATGGCAGTTGATTATATTTTAGATGGTGTTCTATAGCTATTATCAAAGCAGTTCCTGCTCCGTCTCCTGTACCAGTTAGAATTCTGTATATAGAATGGCTGTGTCTAGACTGGTGCAATCTTGCACCAGAACTATGCAAATGAGGCTCAGCATGGAATATCGCCAAGCCTCCTTTGCATAGCTAATGAGCCGCCATTTTCGCGGAAGAGGCTCTTGTGCAAGACGGAGCTGTCTACACTGCCCCTTCTTGCGCAAGAAAAACCCTCTTGCGCAAAGCCGTTATGCCTGAAAATAATCAGCATAATGGCTTTGTGCAAGAGGGTTTTTCTTGCACAAGAAGGGGCAGTGTAGACAGCTCTGTCTTGTGCAAGAGCCTCTTCCGCGAAAATGGCAGCTCATTAGCTATGCAAACGAGGCTTGGCGATATTCCACGCTGAGCCTCATTTGCATAGCTCTGGCGCAAGATCACGCTAGTCTAGACACAGCCAATGTGTTTGAAGGCACATAGGGCAATACAGCCAGTCCCCGAGTTGTGAACGGTCGAGTTACGACCATTTGCATTTACGACCAAAGTTCCCATGGAGCGATCGTAAAGGCGGTCTCGAGTTACGAATGTGACCCGCGCTTACGAACAGCGCGGTCGCTATGTAACTCAATGGGGTCCGAGTTAGGAACACATTGAGTTACGGCCAAGTGTTTGGTCCGTAGCTCGTTTGTAACTCGGAGAGAGGCTGTACAGAGGATTGGTAATGGGCCTCTAACTACTAAGTTCACCTTTTCAAATTTGGTAGTTTGGTAGTTGGATGGAAGGTTGGTGACCTTAGTTTAGTACCTAATGGGCAGATGTTCATCTCTCCAATATAATTATAGCTGGCATGCCAATTGAGTGATTCATCAGAGTATAATACTTTATACTAGTTGGTCTCTTCAAGTTGGGTTGGAAGGAAAATGGTGTGGGGGAGGCAGGAAGAGCGGTTGGTGGTAGGAAAGGCACTGCCATGGTACATAAATAAAGGACTACAATTTCCACAGTGTTCATACTAGCACCTTTCAAAAGTGCCGTATATCTGGATAGTCACACTATTTTGATAGGAATGTCAGTAAGTAAATCTAATCATCTAATGTTTGCTGTAGTAAATCATTTCTAACTTTTTTGGATTATTCTATAAGCAATCGACCAAATGTTTTAATAGTTGAACAGCAGATTAGAAATGAATTATTAACCATAACCGTTTTCCATAAATTCCAACTATCCCCATAGTTGTTTTTCCCGTGGACATGTTATAAACTTTTTTTAAATTTTAAATGCAATACAAAGATGACGTAGTATAATTCACTTTAATTCTTAAATTCTATATTTGAGATTGTACTTTGCATTCAAATGAAAGCAAAAAAATATATGTTCGGTGACACTCAGTTCTTCCTATAAAAGGATGGATATTGCTATTTGAAATTCTTTGATTACATTAATTTTTGGTATGATCTATTTCCTTAATGCAATTTGGTTTGTGAACTTTTTACAAAGTTTTTTATTTTTGAAAATACCTATCATTTAGGTCCTAATCCTGCAATGAACTGTATGTAGGTGGACTCCCAAATCCAGACTACTCTTTGACCAAAATGATGCTGAATGTGGGTGCTAAGATCTGTCTTCACAAAAGTCACTGAAGGATGGGGGCGGGGGGCATTATGGGCTGGAGCCTAATAAACTTTATACTTAAGATTTATTAAATTGAATATAGGACACAGTCATCTAAGTGCCATAGCTTTTATTTCCTGTCTCATCATTTCATCTGTACAGTTGTGATTATAATTTCCAATGTGCATTACTTTGCATTTAACAATATTGAATTTCATTTGCCATTTTATTGCCTAGTCACCCAGTTTTGAGAGCCTGTTACAGCTCTTTGCACTGTGCTTGGGACCACTTAGCTAGTTTTATTAGTTTTGCAAGTTTACCCATATTTTTCGGATCCCTTATGAACAGCTGAATAGGACTGGCCCCAGCGCACCCCCCTGAGGGACAGCAGTAGCTACCTCCCTCTAGCTGGAAACTGACCATTTAGTCCTACCCTTTGCTCCCATATTTGCACCAGTTACCAAAGCAGGAGAGGACCTTGCGGTCTAGCCCGTGACACCCTCAGCGTGCAGACCCCCGGGAACTCCACCCCTCCCCCAACATTCGCACCCCCGCAGCCTGAACTCCCCGCGCCTCTTGGGCTCCTTGGCTGGCCAAGCGCACTCTACCAGCCCCGACGCGGAGACAGTCCCACTGCGCGCGCGCGAGCGAAACCCCTTCTTGCGCTGCAATCCTCGCGATGCTTCTAACGGGGGTTTTGAATCTTGGAGGGGGCGGAACTTGGTGCGTAATCACCGCCCCTTACTTCCAGGAGCCCGCCCCTTTCCCCCCGCCCTTCTCGGCAATACAGAGTGTTGGGCGCCCGCTTTCGTTCGTTTTTGTCGGGGCCAACTTTGTAATCGAGGTAGACGGCAGGGGAAAGTGGGTCGCCGGCGTATTAGGCGGAGCCCTGGGTGGGCGGCCTGTATGCCCCGGAGGATAGTTTGGGTTCTTCCCCGCGCGCGACACTGGTCGCCCGCCCGCCCCCCTTTTCCTCTGGAGCGAAGGAGAGACTCAGGTAGCTAGAACTCGAGCGGGCGGGTACAGGGAGGGAGACCAACTCTGGCCGGTAACTTCTATTCAGCCCGACAGACTCCCGGGACTTCGCCTCACGTTCGCCGGGGGTGGCCTGAGGCGCTGCCAGGGGGCCCCGGGGCTGGGGAGCCGGGCCGCCTGTGGGGAGAATGTGGCGGCTGCCCCCGTCGCCGCTTGGCCGGAGTGTTGCCGTTGAGCTGGGAGCCCGGAGCCCCGCGGAGCAGCCCGCCGCCTGGTGAGCCGCCCGGGCGAGCGAGGGGGAAGCGGGAACC
>JANRFK010006688.1:23354680-23369499 GCA_030068395.1 Apalone spinifera
CCCCCGCTCACCTGTCCCCTGATTCCCGCCCCCTGCCCGTCCGCTTCTCTTTGAGCCCCCTCCCGGAAGCCCTTCTCCTCCAATTCACCCCACTTTTCCAAACATTGCTCTTCAAGTCCACCCCAGCCAGTGCCCCTTGCCTTTCCTTCGGCCTGACTCCACTCAGCACTTCCTCTAAGCGCGACTTCCTTCCTCTCTCCCTAAATACCAGATAATCCTTAAACCCGTGTTCTCCCAAATGTGACCATATCTGTTCCAAAACTTGGAGCTGGTCTTTTAACAGCCGTAACAACCTATGTGTCAAGTCACTAACCTGGTCCTTATTCCGAAAATCAGTAACCACCCCCTCACATCTTCCTGAAAATCAGCCCTCTTCTCGTTGAATTTGATGTTAAATGATGAGATTCCTTCATTTTCTGGATTATCGTCCTCGGGGACAGAAGAAACTTTTGCTGCTATGACTTCCTCATTTTACTTTTTTTGCCTGACGATTTTTCTGAATGGCATGTAGGATGAAAGGACGTTTTGGATGTTTGTTTCCACCCTTTGGATACTGCATAAGCAAAGGGGAAATGCCCTAGAGGAATTGAGCTCCACCTAATTGAGGAAATCCATTATTTGCCAGATTGCCAATTTTGTTGGACTGCTAAAAAGAATAACTCAAGAGTGACACAAAGTTTACATCCAAATTCAGGGAGGACTGAAGGGGGCTGAAAAAGAAGCCTTCGACAAAATCTAAACTTAGAATTTCCATTGCTTTCCTTTTGATCTGGGAAGGATTACTTCATCTCCCTTGCCTCCCAAATCATAAACTAGTTTTGTGGAATTCATAACTGGAGAATTAAAGTAGTAGAATGACCTCTCGTGTGGATCCCAAGATTAAACAGGCTTTGCGGAAAAAAACATCAGAAAGGACTCAAGAGGTAATGGATTTGGAATTTGCTTTTCACTTGTTTCTTTTCGTTTCTTTTCTTTTCTTGTATATTGCCAGACTGATCAGCAGTTCAGTGGTTTGTGTGTATATATAAATTTAATTTGTGAAAATTGCAGTGTTGGCACTTATGTGCTGACACTTTTTTTTAAATGAGCAGGAAATATTCCTCCCATTACAAGTTTTTTTTTGTTTTTGTTTTTCTTCAAAATAGGTTCTTTCGTACTCTGCAGGATATAGTGCATTTAGGATACACAAGACACTTATAAAATCATGATTTTCAAAATGGATAGTAGAATAATTCATTGGGTTAGATGGAACTTTGGGCACATATGCATCATTAAAAATGATACTTATCAGTCTTGCAAAGTTTCATGAAAAATTAGGAACCTGACATCATCCACTCACTAACACCATAATGCAAATTTTTTTCTATGCCTAAGGAACAGAGACACTTCCCCTAGAGAATGGGAGAACAGAAATTTGCAAGGCAAGCTATTTATATTAAATCAATGAATTCCAATAAAATGATTAGCTTCAGTCAACCATATTTTTGGGCTCAACATACTGTAGAAGAGCAGCATTATGAGATTTTAATTTCTACCATGCCATGTATCTTTGATAGTGTTTGCTTATTAGTGAAAGGTTCGGTTTGTTGGATTATATTTGCCCTTTTAGTTTACTGCAATTTCCTTGTGATCAAGAGCTGAAGAACAGTATGAAAAGAGTACTCCAATCCCATGTTTGAGACAGGGAAACATCTGTTCTCCCCTGATATTTCATGGAAAAGTGAAATGTCCTGCTTGATCTTTGTGAGCTAATTGTCAAAAGCCTACATAGAGTATTGCTATAGAAATTTAGAAATGTGTTGATGTAGGACAGTGATAAATAACAGGGTTAACATTTTAAGCAACTGTGCATCCTTCCATTTTTTTATATTTACATTCCATTGAGAGATTTGTTCTCATCTTACTGTCTCCTCCCCACTTCCTGGTATTGGAATTGATGATGAGGTACTGTCTATGGGATATGATGTTGCTTTTTTTTTTCTTGCTCTAATGCTTTGCAGTTCTTCTTGACTGGAAGAGGACAGATATGTGGCAGTAGATATTCCCCATGGATCTGTTCTGGAACCATTGTTCCCTCTAACTTTTGTCCATGTGCGGAATTAATTTTGTTAAGAGCACCAATACAGATATGATGTGGCACACATCACCTCCATACTTGTGCACATAACAAAACTCTTTCTGTACATGGACAATCTGTGGTGGAGTAGGGCTGTGGGGGTTTAGATTATGGGAGGGGGCTCAGGGCTGGGGATGATAAAGGCTTTATTTGGAGTGTAGGCTCTGGGTGGAGCTGGGGATGAGGGATTTGGGGTGTGGGAATGGGCTCATGTGGGATCTGCGGGGGAGGGGGAGACCAGAATTAGGGATTATGCCAGGAGTGGCTCAGGATTGCGGCATGAGCTCTAGAAGGGAGCTAGAGTGGTGGAGTGGGCTCAGGGCTGAGGCTCTGAGTTGCCGTGCGGGGTCTTGGAGGGAGTTAGAGATTATAGTGCAAGAGGGGACTCATTGCTGGTGCTAGATTTGTGGTCCATAGCACTTATCTGGGACAGCCTTTTTTGATGGGGGAGGAAACAGGAAGCTCCACATGGCCCTGCACTGCCCTGCACTCGCCTGCAGGCTGGGGATGTTAGATATCTTTTAATTGAATAACCACACCAAATTTTAGTAGTTACATGATTATTCAATGGTCTCTAGGGGAGACCATTGAATAATCACTCCTGGGGAGCCCCCTGCCACCTATGCTGCTGCCTGTGATAGTAAGGCAGCAGCCTCTGTCGGCAGGGAGCCTGAGCTCCCCACAGACAAAGGCTGTCCTGGCATCCTGTGGATAAGCCCAGACTTATAGTTGTTTAAACGATTAACCAATATGCTAATATCCCTACTCAAGCAACACGTCACCAACAGCTCCAATAGGCCGTGATTCCTACTCAGTGGGAACAGCAGAGGTGGAGCTTCCAGGGGTAGAGCTTCCTAGAGCTTGCAGCAAAGCAACTCCATGGGGAGAGGCAAGAGGAACAGTAGCATGTGGATGCAAAATTATTCAAGATAGTTAAGTCCAAAGTAGACTGTGGGTAATAATTTTTGAGTGGGGGCCACTTGAAAATTTTTTGAAGTCACGGGCCAACCCAGAGGGGACGGGGCCTCAGACAGAAGGGTTCTCTAAATAGCAGGAGTTGAAAGGGCTCATGCCTCCTCTCTAGCTCCCAGGCATCACTTTAGCTGGAGACGGGAGCTGCAAGCCCTTTCAATTCCTGCTATTTAAAGGGCTTGCTGCTAGAGGGTTACTTGCAAGCGAGGGACACATGAGCCCTTTCAGGTGCTCCTATTGAAAGGACTTGTGCCTTCCCTGGGGCTCTTGCCTGCCAGCCAGGGAAGGCACAAGCTCTTTAAACAGAAGCAGTTGAAAGGGCTCCCAAGCAACGTGCTAGCGTGGAGCCTGAGCTGCGAGCGAGAACTGAGCCGGGCTGTCTGCCTGCCTGGCTCCTAATAAACTTTAAATGCAGAGCTGCAGCGAGGGTAAGTCCCGGACCCAGCACGAGCCAAGACTCAGCTGGACTGCTCGCCTGCCAGCTAAAATATTTGCAGTCAGGGGATGGGTGGGTAGTCTATAGCATTAACCTATAAGCGTTTTCTTATCGGTTAATTGACTGCGATATTACATCCCTATTCCAGGAATGTTGTGAAGACCAAAACTATAACTGTGTTTAAAAAAAGAATTGGATATATTCATAGACTATAGATACATCAATGGTTATTAGACAGGATCATCAGTAATGTAACCCTTTTTAGGGATGTGATAGGGTACGTGTTTAAATGGTTAACTGATGAGTCTTCACCATTACATGCAAAGCCGCTCCCCCACTGCTGCTGCCTCTACTACAGAGGAAGCAGCGTGAGGGGTAAGGCAGGGAACTGAATTTTAAACAGGCTTCCTGAGTGTACTGGCTCTTCTGATATAGAGACAGCAGCATGCTTGCCTTCCTTCTCTGCTCCCTGTGCTGCTGTCTCTGTATCAGAAGCAGCAGCAGCGAGGGAGGGGGCAGGCAGAAGCTGGTGCTTAAGGGTGAGCTGCCTTTAAGTCAAAAAAACACAACAACAACAACAAAAGCATTTCAGCATCCCTAACTGCTTTAATGTGAATGTCTCTGAGTGTCAGATGCAGGGATTAATCAACAGGGGAGAGATCAGTTGATAATCACCCTGTTCTTTTCATTTCCTTTGAAGTGTGTGACATTTCCCACTGTTGGAAGATGGTTGTACTGGGCTAGATGTACTATTGGTCTGACCCAGTATGGCCATTCTTATATTTTAAGACTTCATTCTAGTGTCCGGGGCAGGCATCGACGTTGACTGGTATTTTCACAAAAAATGAGTTAGTATGGCATTCTGTGTTGCTTCATGGGTTTGTTTTTGGCAGCATTTAATGCTTCAGGCTTCTGTTTCAAGGGGGATGGATAGCTCAGTGGTTTAAGTATTGGCCTGCTAAACCCAGGGTTGTGAGCTCAGTCCTTGAGGGGCGCCATTTAGGGATATGGGGATGGTACTTCGTCCTGCCATGAGGGCAGGGGATTGGACTCTGACCTCTTAAGGTCCCTTCCAGCTCTATGAGATAGGTGTATGTGTATATATTTTCTTGCAGTGCTAAAGTAAAATATTTGAAACATTCTTTCATATTAAGCCCAAGTTTTTTTGGCACTTTTGTTACAGAACTCTCTGGGGTAGTTATAAAAGCATCTTGAATAATATGTTTCTAAAACAGAAGTAAAGATAACCTGATAAACATTACATTAATCTTGTCAAATTAAAAATCATATCCTGTAAGTATTCTAAGGCCCTGATTCATCTTTTGGGCAGGCCTCTGGATCCCCACTAACTCCAGTAGAGCTTTGTGAAGGTGAAGGGTTTTTGATGGTGTGGCTCTGATTCCAGAATCAGGGTGTAATTTCTTAGCCTATATTATTAATAGTTAAAATCAAAACAAACCCTCACTGATGTGGCTCCCAACTGAGACAGAGAAAGACACTCCCCACATTCTCTTTAGATGATCAAGATTTTCATTCCCAGTGGTGTGGATTTTTGTATCTGGAAATTTCTGTTCTGGAACAAAATGTCATACTTGTAGTAACATTCCAATGCTTATTAATTGTTTAATATATCTAGCTTGTGTGCTAACATGTAGACACTTGATTCCTGTTTGAATAGGTACTGCATATAGTCATATTTTAATTTCCTTGTGAAAAACATTATAACCAGCTTCTGAGATATCAAATAAGTAATTATGTTGATGATCCGCTAGAGATTTTTTGCTGCCTTTTAGTAATACAGGTTGAACCTCTCTAGTCCAGAACTCTCTGGTATGGAAACATCCGTTGTCCGGAATGATTTTAGTTAGCCGGATGTCCACTTTTCATGGGTGTGGCCAAGTTTCCCATGGTCCCATAAAGTTTGTTTACAGCCACCAGTCTTAGCTCTGTGTTCTGTGCTGTTGTTTAGCTCCAATTTACCCCTAAGGCTACATCTAGACTTCATAGTTATTTCGGAATAAGCTGTTCCAGATTAGTTATTCCGAAATAGTTTATTTTAAAATAGTACATCTACACAGCGGGAAAGTCTCAAAATTAGAGGCTGGCTTCCCTAATGTAGACATGCTATCTCGATTTAGAGCCCTAGCAGGAATAACTTAGAATGGCCCTGGTGAGGGGCTGTTTTGAAATAGGAGAACTGGAGCATCTGCACATACCTTATTTTGAAATAACTATTTTGGAATAGGCATTATTCTTCGTAGAATGAGTTTTATGGAAGTTGGAATAAGCCATCCGTTATTTCAAAATTATTTCAAAATAACGAATTGCTCTGTAGATGCTCCCATAGTTATTTTGGAATAACCGCCATTGTTCCGAAAAAACTTTGCTGTGTAGACACACCCTAAATGTCCTCTAACAACCCAATAAGCAGTGGAAGTGTTGTTAATGCTGCTAGACAATATTGACCTTCCATGGTCCGGAAAATTTTCTCGTTCGGAATTAGTCAGGTCCCGTGGGTGCTGGACTAGAGAGATTTAACCTCTACTTTTGTATTGCTGTTTCTGTTATACTGAGCTATTCTCCCTCTCATGTTTGTATTGCCAAATTAATGATAATATGGACCACTCATTTCATATTCATGGCCGTGTTGCATGTCTGAAGCAAATCTGGCTGCTGTTTTGTCTGTCTTTTACAAAATCTTTTAAAATTATTCCGAGATTTACTTTACACCAAATATAAGGGATTACTTGGAACCTGGTTTTATTGTGTGTTTTGACTAAGATGGAAAAGTCATGTGTCAAAAGTGATCAGTCTCTGAGTTGTCATGGAATGATTAAGCACCGAAGCTTGTTTGCATTGTGCCACATAGTTTCTTGTCATGGGGACAGATCCTCAGCTAGTGTGATTTGTTATTGAAACCATCTTGCCCCCGATATTAGATTATTTATCGACAAAGCTTGTCTGTAATAAGAAAAGGTTTAGTTTACAGTATTTGAAATAAGCAATGACGAGTCCTGTGGCACCTTACAGACTAACAGATTTATTGAAGCATAAGCTTTCGTGGTCAAAGACCCACTTTGTTAGATGCATCTGACAAAGTGGGTCTTTGCCCACGAAAGCTTATGCTCCAATAAATCTGTTAGTCTGTAAGGTGCCACAGGACTAGTCATCGCTTTTGCAGACCCAGACTAACATGGCTACCCCTCTGATACTTGACACCATGCAAGTATTTGAAATGCTTATAAAAACTTCAATAATTTGAAGTCCGACTATATAAAAAAAACTTGAGGGAGGGTGGTGATACTACTGATAGCTTGGTATAAATCTTAATTTTTACAACCAGAGTAGATGATATTTGATGTACTTTTATGTAGTACCAGAGCTGTTCAATCTAACATACCACTGTGTGTATATTTCACATGTGTTTATATACCTATGTGTTAAGTAAGGGTGGTTAAACTACAGCCCACATGCTGCCCAGCAGAATTTCTTATAGGTTCTTAAGCTCCCGCCAGAAAGCAGGGTTGGAGATTTGCCCCATTCTGTGTGCCCAGCATCTCTCAGCCTCCAGCTCGCCATTTCACCATTTTTCAGCATGCAGCAGAGCCACACTGCACAAGCCGGACTTCCGAATACTGTTTCCTGGATCAGATCCCTGTCCCTTTACAGGAATTTGCTTCCACCCCTATATGAGGCAGCATGCCCCCCCTTTCCTTCCTGGCTTCCTACAGCCCAACCCTCAAGATCCATACCCACATGTGATCCTCAGGCCAAAAAATTTGCCCATCTCTGTTTTAAGTGAAGGAATTGTCATTTGTTCAAAACAAATTGTGTGTGTGTGTGAGAGAGGTGAGCGTTTATCGCTGTGTATACACAACATCATTAAAGGCATCTTTCTTTTTTGAGTCCCTGAATTCCTTGTCTGATCCATAGAAAAATTGTGAGGTTAGTGTAGATGCAGAGTTGCTTAATAGCTAAAGGCAGTGTCTGGTATGGCCGTATATAATATGTTAAATATAGGGTGACTTATGCTGACAAACTTCCTTGCTCTCGTTGTCTTCTCTTTTCAGTGAAACCTGTTCCCAATGGTACATCTTTTTCAAAGATTTCTGAATGACTTTGTTCTTTGGCGGATTCCCTTTATAATGGCAGAGATGGGTCTTAAAATGTGTATGGAGATTTGCCTTTGGAGATTTAATTTATAATTTAAAAGCACATAATGTGTCTCCTTTTGTACTGTGTTTCAAGTATTTCTGGGTTTGGGTTGATGTTAATATGTCTCTTATTTGGAAACAAATCATGTTTCTCTTCGTTCCCCATCTCCCTCCCACTTTTTTTAAGACAATGAAAGGAAAAAAATTACACTGTAATCTGTTCAAGAGTTGTACTAATAAAGATCTCTGAGCAGTGTCAGGATATTGGTTTTTTAAGACATAAGAAATTTTTGCATTAATCTATACATAAACACTGAACCCAGATACTGTAGTGTACCCAGAAATTACAGTGATGGGCACAATAAAATGACTGTAATAAATAAATAAAATATTGCTGCTGGCAGCATAACAGAGACTGCTGTATCGCAGCACAGCTGAGACAAATAGAAGAGAACATCTGCTTCTTGTTTCTAGAAATAACTGGCTTTTTAAAGTAGTTTTTTCATGCATCTATTAATTTTTGGTAAGCTTAGTAGGTGAAATATGGGATTGGTAAAATGCTTTTTTTTTTTTTCTCAGTACCTCACTTGAAAACTGTATGGTGCACACAGTGCTTAAAAGGGTCTGTGTTAACTTAATTCATTGAATAACTTTTTATCTGAATCCCTGCAAACAGTATTGGACTCTCATAAATGTCTTTTAGAACTAAAAAGATTTTTGTGTGTTGAATTACATATTCTGATTTTGTATGTAATACAAATTCTATCTGCTCTAAGAACATGAGGCCTCATGCTGGAAATGTGATTCCTGCCATCAGTTTTTTATTCCTTAACCTATGTCTTGGTTTACCCCTCTTGTTAGAGTGATATGTCTGTTCTCATTTGTTGTCTTAGAAACTTTTTTTTATTGAAATGAGAATTCTGGAACTCAAACTGAAAGAGGGGTAGTAATAATTTAGTGCAAAAAAAATCTCTCTTCTGGATGCAATATATTGTAGTTGTGATATTTTGGTAGTTTTAAGGAAGTTGGCATTTAAAGTATATATTGGGGGGGGCTATTAAAAGGTTAAACATTCCATATCAGGAGATAGCTAGCTAGCCTTCTCACCCCTTCCCCCCATGAGTAGTAATATTGGCAGTAGCAGTTCTGAATCCTGATCCTGACTCGGGTACATGTTTATCAGTGGTACAACTCAGTACATAAAGGTAAGCATATGTCTGAGGGTTTGTCTATATAGGGAAATTGACTAGCCGAGGTATAAGAATAGCATTTCCAGGATAACTCCAAATGTGTGGTCACTGTAACTGGAATGATGACACTGCTTTGAAAGTTAATTCCTTTATAACGATATTACTGCATTTCCTGGTGTCCACAAGCTTAATCTTGTCATATAGCTGCATACCTCATCCAGCCAGTTTCTTGAAGCTGAGAGCTGAATCCATGATTTGGCCCACTAGAAATTATTGCATAAAGTTTTGCAACACCCACTTTCTTGAATGCTTCTTTAACATTTTTCAGGTTGGTATATTTTACAATGAATAATATAACCCAAATTTAGTACTGAAATTGATAATATGCAAGACACAACTTTTTTCATTGTACTCTCTCTTAAACTTAATGACAAACAAAACATAAATACTTCATTATTTGAGGAATGTCTAAATTCAAAATGATTTTCTATTTAATTGGCTTTTAACTTGAAAGCATGTGAGCCTGCAACCAGGAGGTTTCATAACTAATACAAATTAACAGCAGTGACTGCAGCTTTACAGGGATTAAATCCGTTCAGACTGCTATCCATTTTGTAACTTGCAGGACTGCATACTTGGACCTTTAAAAACAAGCTATGCATTGATTACGGAGTTTATCAGTAAAGTGAGATTGCTGACAGGGAGTGGTATGCTGACAATTTGCTACTAATAAATACCTGCCAGCATAGTTTTGTACCATGAACAGTTTATCAGAGCAGAGAATGGCAATAATTCCTCTTTGAAGTCACACAGACGTAAGCACTAATGCTCATATCCAGTCTTGTGATGATAAACACTTGTTATCTTTCTGTGTGGGATATTAGTAAAGCATAGCCATGAGAAAAGCCTAGAGGGCAGACCTTTTTGGGCTAAGTGCTGTCTGAAAGGGGCTTAGCTTCATGAGAAAAGACGCTCTTATTGTCTATTCCTGTTTTGTTCAGGGAAAAAGAACCGTGATTAGGCTTGCCCCCCTCCTAACCAGGAGAAGGTTAAATGAGTAGATCTGGTCCTAAATAGGTGCACCTGTAGTGCCTGCTCTGCATGGAAGAATCAAGCTAAAAAGGGAGAAACTTGCCACGTAAGGGGGTTGGAAACCAGTAGGAATACTGCTGTGCCTCGGTTTTAGCTGACTCTTCCTTACTGAAAGGAAGATAGCTTGTAAACCTCAACCGTGCACAAGGATTCAGCAGACTAGTTTCAAGTTGATTTCCACAGGGAAGAATTGTAGATAAACTATGACCCATTGTTTAGCTGTATTAATCACATGTAAGCATCCTAAATAAGCCAGACCATTGCTTCTCTTAAAGAAAAACACAGACACTGAACATTCCCTTCATTGCAAAATCCTCATGCCTGTCAATCCGGAAAGACTAGAGCAAAGTTGCCAAAGGAGGAAAGAACTTTGGAAGAAAACCCGAGAACACCCAAGCAGGACCAAGTGAAATCTCTGCCTGTCATAAGGGCTTTGTATATTGTTCTTAAAGAAACACCTGAGTTCATCACTAATTTCTCTTAATTTGAATAATCTTTGGTGAAATACATGAGTCAAAAGGGGTAATAGTATTTTGTCCATGCTTTGTCATGGGAGAAATAAAAAGCAGAAAATTGAAAAAGTGTGCTCAAGGTGACATGGAGAACTAATAGCTGAATTTTTGGGGGCGGGGAGGTGGGAGGAACCTTGGAGTTCCTGTACTATGTCCACTATGCAGTCACTCTGTACTCAGAATGCAAGTAGAAAAATGAACATTTAAAGTCAACGCTGAAAAAGAACAAATTCCTTAGCAATCTTAAGTTGCTGGTTTATTATATCTGGTTACCATTAGTAAAGTTTATAATATCGTGTAGCTGTTAGGCTTAGGAGCTATCTAGTAAACAAGTTCAGGAGTCCCATGATAGTACGAAGAGACAACTGAGATTGTCATGGTACTTATTGAAGTTAGTGATTAACAGCATCCTTTAAGGCTTCCCATGGTCAGAGCTAGTAGAAGTAGGTATATGGGGAAAATATTGCGCACTGAATGGGACAGCTCTGGGAATGAAATGATACTTAGTGCAAAAAATATGCATGATCACATTCAGAATCTGGCTTTAACCAATACAAGCTAAAAAGATTCTTTGTTCCAGCCTCTGTAGTATAACCTAATATACTATAACTACACCTGGCTGTGCCTCTGTGTTTTCTTCTGTGCTAATCCTAGTTCATTTGTAAGATCTTTGGTTAAGCTGTCTCTTGTCATGTGTTTATGGTTACCTAGCACAAAAGGGCCCCAGTCTCATCTTGGGCCTCTAGATGCCGTTGTATAAATAATCAAATGGCTCATCATGAACTTTGCAGTTGTCCTGCCAGTATTCCTCAGGACAGCTCATTTTCTATGTCTCCTTCATTCCTTGATTTCTCTGAGATGGTCAGCAACGGCGCTCATTGTGGTGGCTTCTGTGACTCTTGTCCATTAGAATTTCTAGGATAAAATACTGAGACCACTGTGGTAATATTGGCAAACAGTGGCTTTTGTTTAGTGTCCGCCTGAATAGAATTCAAGACTGACTCCAGGCTGCATAAGTATAAATGAAACTATTTTAAACTTAACTGAAGTATAATTGAGCTTAAAACATATGTTGCATTTTATCCCACAATTAAGAAGTTTGTTTTCAAATACAAGATTTTTGTAATAGCTTGATCGGGGAACTTTAACTAGAATAGCAATTGCTCTATCTTGTGACATTGACTCTTCATTGAGCACTTACTATTTTTGAATGGATAGATTGGAGGATTTCCTAACATTCTTTGTTGGATTAGTTTAGTTTAGAAACAGACATCTGTATTTTTGAGTCTTGGTCAAGTATAATATTCCTAAAATGAAAGTGTGTATTTTAGCTGTTCGGCTGCTGTTGCCTACTTGCAAATATCTGCATGATTTTTTGTGTGTGGGTCACAGAAGGAAGAAATACTCCAGTTCTCTTTTTACTATTTAAGCCCTTGTATCATAAGCTGATCAGAACAAGGAATCTGTGTCCAGGCAGTCTCACTGACTTCAGTTGGGCTTTACGCAGGAGTCTAGTTCCACCTGCATAGAGCAACTTGGAGGGTCGGGGATTTAGTTGTTAAAATAAACTTAATGGTTTAAGGAACTGTAATTGACCAAGCATATGTTGTTTAATTTTTAATCTGTCTATCAAAGTTGTTGTTTATATTAGCAACTTAACCAAGTATGAATAAACAGTACTGAGAATTTTGATGTTACTGCATGTTTCGGATTGTATTTAAAATACATTTAACTCTGGTCTCCACGTGAAGATTGTCCATATAGAATCTATTTTAAAACAAAATTCAGAGATTGGAGGAGGAAAGAGGCAACTTAAATAGAAATAGTGTTCCTTTGGAAAAAAAATTGATTAAAAAAAATCTCCTACAGTGGTGTGAACCCAAACTATGTGTGCAAATGGGAGAAAAAGCTCCCATTTCACTTATGCTTTCAAGCTGAGTGAAATGGCAAAAGTAACCCAGTGCCATAAACTCTTGAAAGGTAAATTAGACTTTCAGCAGCCTTATCTGGAAGCTAAATTGGTATTACAGATTGGACTAGGGATGTTAAATTTTGAGTAATTGACTATCAAATAGTCTATGCAGTTTGCATTGACTATTCAATTACTTAATAGGGAGGCTCTGCCGCTACACTTCAAAGGCGAAAGTGCTGCGGGGCGCATGGGGCCAGTAGGGCAGTCCCTTGCTGGCACCGTGCTCCCCACAGCATTTCAAAGCGGTAGCGCCCTGTGGAGCCCAGGATCAGCTGGGAACACGCCCACTGACCCCAGCGTCCAGCTCCACACAGCGTTTCAAAGTGGCAGTGTTTCATGGAGCCCGGGGTCAGCAGGGGAGTTCCCTGATGATCTTGGGCTCCATGTGGTACTGCTGCTTTGAAACGTCACGTGCAGCCTGGGGATACCTCAGCTGGCCCTGGGATGTGTGCAGTGTTTCAAAGTAGGAGCACCGCATGGAGTCCGGGGTCTGGCTCGGGCTCCAAACGGTGCTGCAGCTTTGAAGTACCCTCACCTTCCCCCTGCACCCTTGCTGACTCTTTCTGATAGAGGCAGCAAGGGGGGGGGGGAAACTAGTCAACTTGACTGTCTGATAAGCATTTGCTTATCCGATAGTCGAATAGTAGGTCCAGTCTAAGGATGTGAACAATCTCATTCAGCACCCTTGGTACCTAACTGGTTCTGATTGAGGGGATTTGCTGGACTAGGGATGGTTCCTCCCAACATGACCCATGCTGGACCATGGATGTTACTGGGCCAGAGTGTCCCGATTTAAGGGAGGTACAACCTGTAGTGTAACAGGATAGGCATGTTAAATTTTGACTAATCACCTAATTGAGTAGTAGATGGAATTTCCATTGACTACTCAATTAGTCTATAAGGGGGGCTCTCGCTGTCCCACTGTGCCTCTCCTTTTGAAATATACAAGAGCTGCCCGCAGCTCTTGTATATTTCAAGAGAAAGAGGCAGTGGGAACTCAAGCCAGTGGGTACCAAAGCAGTCCCTGTTGATGTGGGTTTCCCTCTGTACCTCTTCCTTTGAAGTGTACAAGAGTCGAAGGCGGCTCTTGTACGGTTCAAAGGGTGAGGAGCATTATTTTGAATCCCTGACTACCTGATCAGAGTTTGCTTACATACCTAACACAGGAATACTGCTTAGAGAGCTCTTTCAGGTGATGGCCACAGTTTTGGGTATTTTCCTGTTCTCATGACAACAGAGGCCTGAACAAGATTTGTTCATTGGCTATAGACTTAGATTTTCTTTACTGGAAAATAGAATTATTTCAAAAATAACTTTTCATGGTTGTGATATATTAGTATGTAGTCCCTACAAAATAATCACAAACTTCTCTTTCCAGGATGCTTCCTCACATGGATTGTTGTTTTTTTTTTGCCTGCTAGGGTTCAGCGACAATTCTGTAACTGTGAATCATGGTTTTTCAGACTGCATTAGTATTTGTGTAAATTAAGCAAGTGTGAAAACATAGGAGCAGAATTGATGAGTTTAATTTTTCTTTTGAAGTTTCCGCATAGAATGTCCTTACCTTTTGGCCCACAACCCAACAGGAAAATAGACACACAGCTCGAACCTCTCTGGTCCAGAAATATCCTTTGTCTGGAATGATTTTAGTTAGTTGGATGTCAATTTTTAATAGGTTTGACCAAGTTTGCTGCAGTCTCATAAAGTTTATTTATAGCTACTAGTCCTGGCTTTCGGTGTTCTGTGCTCTTACTTAGAAGACATTTAAAGGTAAATTAAAGCTAAGAATCCACTAAGCAATGGAAGTATTGGTGATGCTGCTAGACAATATTGACCTCCTGTAGTTTGTGAAATTCTCTGGTTTGGCACCAGTCAGGTCCTGTGGTTGCTGGACTAGAGAGATTCAACCTGTACTACTTCCACCACTGTAATAAATGCTCATCGATTTTACACACAGGATCGGAAAGAGTTATTTTCTCTTTTAGAAGAGTAAAAACTTGTCAGACTCTGGAGATGACCTATAGGAGAAATTGAATTCTCCCTACCTTTCCAGCCCACACCCAAGCATCAGCGAGAACACTGCGCTCTAGCCAAAATGCTTCTGAAATAAATGTAGTCAAACTTTACTAATTCTGGGTCACTGAGAACGAAAACGATGCTTAAAATTGTTGATTGGCTCTAGTTTTCAAGATATGCTATTGGGTCAGTGTATACGACCCTTGACTTGGGAATGGCGGAGGATAAGTGAGTTATAAAGGGAAGGGATCTCAATTTAAACCAGAAATGACTAAAGTACATCTTTCACTGGATCTATGAATAATTCTATGACTGGGTTTGGACAGTACTTCCTTTTTAGGCAAAACAATGAATGATGC
>JANRFK010006688.1:23376584-23397985 GCA_030068395.1 Apalone spinifera
TACTGGGCTAGATGGACCTTTGGTCTGACCCAGTACGGCCTTTCTTATGTTCTCTAGGGGGGGAAAAAGACATTCCATGGTTCTCAGGCTTTTTTTGTCTCTCTTGGTAATAGTTTTAGAGGTCAAGCTATCTTGTTTCATAGGCTTTCATTGTGGGTTTCAGATTATATTAAGACCTCTTACGCATTGAACAAACTACCCCTTTCCTCTTGAGGTAGGCATATTCTGCTAGAGGTCAGCCATCTGTAGCTCATTTCAGGGGGAGTCTATATTTCTTTGTTTGTAGAGCAGCTGCTTTAAGTTCTGTTAATCTAGTTAAGAATTGTTACTCTGTTGTGGCATCTTCTAGATCAGATGTCATATCTGACAGGGCTGTCTTCCAGTCAATAATTAGACAGGACTCCTATCTGCTCCATTATGATCCCATGTTTACAGTTGTATTTTGAGACCTACAGTTAGCCAGTTTTTAATCCATTGAATCTGTGCCATGTGGATTTTGTATTGTTGTGTTCTGGTTTCTTAATCAAAATGTCATGCAGTACCATGACTTACAGAAATGCATCAATGCTGTTTATCAAACTTGATATTTGTTTGAGGAAATTACTGTTTAGTTTGAGAGATTTTTCATAAACCCATATTGATTGGCATTAACTATATAATCCTCCTATTGTTTTACTAATTGTTATAGAATATAATGGAGATTGCCTATCTCCTAGAACTGGAAGGAACCTTGAAGGTCATCAAGTCAAGTCCAGTCCCCTGCCTTCACAGCAGGACCAAGTACCACCCCTAACAAATTTTTGCCCCACATCCCTAAACGGCCTCCACAAGGATTGAACTCACAACCCTGGGTTTAGCAGGCCAATGCTCAAACCACTGAGCTATCCCTCCCCCCCAATTTATCAGCAGTCCCGTTATTTTGCCTAGAATTGATATCCGGGTCATAGTCCTATAATTAAAAGGGTCATCTTGTTCTACCCTTTGTCAATACTGCCTCTTTTTTCCAGTCTTTGAAACTTCCCAGGGTTCCAACGCTTATTGAAAATCAGCATTAATGGTCCAGAAAGCTCCTCTGCCAGTTCTTTTGGAACGGATGCAAGTTATCTGGACTTGCTGATTTAAAAATACTTAACTTCAGTAGATACTGTTTAACATTTTCCTGAGTTGCTAGTTCCCAATTATCAGTCATATTTTTCTGTTTAAAATCTTCTAGTTGACTTAGCTCATGGGGTAGCTGTGTTAGTCTGTATCTGCAAAAATAATGAGGAGTCCTATGGCACCTTAGAGACTAACAGATTTATTAGGTCATAAGCTTTTGTGGGTAAAACCCATTTCATCACCTACAAAAGCTTATGTCCTAATAAATCTATTGGTCTCTAAGGTGCCATAGAACTCCTCCTCCTTTTTATTTTTTTTTTTTTTATTTATTTTTTTAAAGTCAATTTGGGTCAAATCATAATTACTTACACCTCAACCACCATTAATTTTCTTTTGTGATCCAGTTGCATTCTGTCAATCAAGGTGAGGTGTAATAGAGAATTGCTCCATGTTGGATGCAGCACTTTTTGAATTAGAACATTATCATCTATAATTATTAGTAAAGTGAAGGACGTTTTAATACTAGTGGCATGCAACTTCCAGAACATATTTCAGATTGAAGATTCCCAATGATAATTGTCTTTTACTTACAAGTTAAATAAGTGCTTAAGGAGACTGTCATCTTCTGCATAGTTTGGTGGTACAACAGGCACTAGCTAGTTTGCTGTCTTGTGCTTTCAGTATTGTAACATTGGTCCATAAGCATTCCAGAGTACCTGCTTCTAAGCTTTGTGACTTGGAAATTGATGATGCTGTTTTTAACAGAGTACAGCCACTCCCCGACTTACGAACACACCAACTTACAACCATCCGTACTTACAGCCAACCTCCTGTTAACCCCATTACAATATTTTCGAGTTGAGAAGCATGTACGTCAAGTTTTTCGAACAGCGCGGTCAGAGCGTTTATGGGTATTTCCGACTTACAACCAAATCGAGTTATGGCCAGGTGTTTGGAACTAACCCGCTCGTAAGTCGGGGACTGCCTGTACCACTCCCTCTCCCCTTTTTGCCCATTAAATCGTTCCCAAATAGGTTACAATCAGTGATTTATTTATTTATTTATTTATTTATTTTTAAAGCATTCCAGTCATGCAGATCTTCCCATCAGGTTTCAGTAAAACTAGGGGCAGGCAAAATTCGATCCATGGGCTGGATCCCACTAAATATGATCTGAGCCACCAATGTCCTGTGATCCTGTGGAACCCTCAGGCACGTTCCCCGATTTTGTGCTAAGTGAATGCTCATTTGTTCCTTCTTTATACATCTTGCCATTAGTTTAATACCCTTCTGATTAATTTATGCCGGGGTGGGCAAGATACCTTTCGTGGGCCAGGTCCGGCCTGCCAAGCCACCAGATCTAGCCCAACAACACCCAGATGGAACCCTTGGGCACGCAGCAGCCGCTGTTCTAAGCGCAGGGCTGCTTTGTGTGCCTTTGTGCTCTGGTGGGAGAACCAGGCTTCTTGTGATCTGCCCACTCCCAGTCCAAACCTCAGTCCTATAGGCTGGAAACAACTGGCCAATAGGAATTGAATCCAACCAATCTCTCAACTTCTATTGGCTGTAAACAACCAGCCAGTAGGAGCTGAGAAATTGTCCTGGGGGATGAGAGCAGCGCAAGTCTCTTTCCCCCTCTGGGAGCTGTGCGCCACATGAAGAGAATAGCCTATTGCAGTGGTCCCCAACCTTTTGGGGCTGCCGCGTTCGTGCACGGGACCTGGGGCACAAGAATGGCTTGGGCCGGCCCTGATCACCCGGCGGGCACCATGGTGCCAGCGGGCCTCACATTGGGGACCACTGGCCTACAGTTTAAAGTGATCTGGGAGTGCAGCAGGCAGGGAGCCCAGCCTGTCTTGGGGGTAGTGCAGGGCTGCTGGCCAGGAGACACTTAGGTAAGTGCCTCCCAGCCAGAGCATGCCTCTGGCACCTCAGTCCATCATGCACCCCAACTCCCTCCCTCAGGTCACCTTCCAAACCCTCTGTACCCTCTACCCCAGGTCATAACTTCCTCCCAGACTCTGTACCCCCTCCTGTACCGCTCACCCAAGCCAGAATCTATGCCAGTACAGGCTGCCCTCAACTTGCAGTGCAATTGGTTCTGGAGATTGCATCGCAAGTTGGGGATGTCGTAACTCGAGTCTGCATTTATGACAGGCGTTGTATGCCGTTGTAAATGCGGGGCCGAGGATGTAAGTCAGTGGATTTTGGTCCCTTTCGCACTTACAGATAAGGCTGTAAGTGCGGGGGGTTATAACTTGGGCTGTCACAAAGCGGGGACCTCCTGTACCCATACCCTCCCCCCCCACCCTACTCCCCAGTCTCCTGACCCAGGTCACACAACCCCCTCATTCACCCAAACTCCCTCTCAGACCTCACACCATCTCCTGCTCCCCAGTCTCCTATCCTGAGTGCCCTTCTGCACCATTCTAGACCTTGTACTTCCTCTACAAAAAAGCGTGGCCCTTGACCACTTTCCAAAATCGTGGAGTGCCCCCTCCCCGCCCCCACCAAAAACTATTGCCTACCTCTGATTTATGCAGAGGACAGATCTGCTCCCTTCTCCTGAGATGGAAGCCATTCAGACTGCAGAGTCTGCACTCTGCATAGAAGTTAGATCAGTATTCCACAATCAAAATCTTCTACCACTTATATAGGCAGTGGTTTGATGAAGAAATCCTGTTAAGTTGTTTTTAATAAAACTGCTATTAAAAACCAAAACTTCTCCTTGAAAACTTAAAATTGAATTGTCTTTTTCCTAGCTAACTGTCTGCAGTTGAAGATTTGGCTTGTTTTTTATAGTTGTCTTAGCCAGCTTTTGCATTTCTGGAGCCTGAACAAAAGATTGGGATCTTTTAATACTCTCTCTCCCACCACCAAAACACACAATATCCTACACATACAGATGAGGATTTGGGGGGAAGGTTGGCAGTTGTACGTTGAATGAATTGATACATTCTACATGTAATGAATATGGTAGGAGGTGAGGTGGCGGCTTCAGTTCTACATAGCTATACTTCCAGCTGTAAAAAAAAAAAAAAAAAAAAAAAAAAAAAAAGAAGCCTAGTTGCACAAAAGTAAGCACAAAGATAATTGTCAACATTTAAAGTTTATAGAAATAGGGTGATATCACTTCAACTGTTTAATGTCCTCGAGAGATGTTTAATGTGTTTTTTGTTGTAGAGGCAGCTAGAAACCCATAAGAACAGCTGTGTGTATATATATTAACCTGGCATTTTTGTGCGTATTTAGTAAAGTTATTTGGGGCCTAATTGTGCCTGTGTGGTATTCTTGGAGAAAGTGTAGTGACATAATGACAGCCATAGGAGGAGTCTGGCAGTGTATTGATTGAGAGGCATTCCCCAGTTCTTAATTCTGTGCCTAAAACACTAGATAAGACTCTGTCTAGTGCTACTGAGTTATCTTATCCTTGAATCCAAAGATGACAGTGGTTGCTCCATAGAGGAGCTGACCCCTCTGCAAATTCTAGCTAGGAGAGTGGTTGGCTGTGATCAGATCTGTTTTCCTCTCAGAATAATGTTCTGGTGCACAGGTTTTGACAACTACTGAAGACTTATCTGAATGTGTTTACATTCATTTTAAGGGTCTCTTTGCAAAGGAAATTAAGCCTCCCAAATCAGAAGTTTCATTCTTCATGGTATCTTTGATCAGCACTGTGTTTCTAATGCTGATATTCTTTTGCTTTTCTAAACTATGTTAAGCATTCAGAGATAAATACCTGAATAATTATGTAGATTCTACAGTCAAATAAACTTGGCTATGGGGAAAATCTTTTGATATTGAGCTTTCCAGTTTTGTCAGCATTCCTGGAAAATAATTAACTAGTCCATTGAAGTCTGTTCATTCAATGAGACTCGATTCTGTTAAAGATGTGCTACTTTCTTGAAACAAAAGTAATTTTCTTCACTAAAGCACATAGTATAGTCATGCTTGATCTTAACAGAATGCTACAGAACACTGTATGTGTGTGCACACATTTCTGTTGACCAAAATGGTGGACCCTTGTATTTATTATAATCATCAGTCTCCTGAATAGGAGTAGGAATCCTCCATCTCTTCAGATGCAAGCATCACCCTCCCAAGATCATTACATTATAACCATATTGGGCCACTTTTTCAATTCTCTATTTCATATCTTGTTTTTCAGCACTGTATGCATGTACACTGTTTTTAATTTGAACAGGTATGTTGAAAGCTTGTTTGCTAGGTGAATTCATTGCCTTGTTTCTAAGAAACACATACTCATGCTATTTATGGAAATTCAATATTAGGCATGTTCACTTTCAGCAAATAACTGTTAAATGTCTTTGTTCAAAAGCAGAAATATTCCTTTTAATTCTGTCTGAGGCTACTTAAAAATATTTGAACATGAGAAAATAGGAATGGCCATAATGGGTAAGATGACAGGTCAGTTTAGCCCAGTATCTTGTCTTCTGACAGTGGCCAATGCTGGGTGCTTCAGAGGGCATTAAAAGAAATCATGAAATAATCCATCTTCTGTCACCTATTCCCAGTTTCTGGCAAATAGAAGCTAGGCAGGAGCAACATCCCTACCTATCCTGGCTAATAGTCATTGATGGACTTATCCTCCATGAATTTATCTAATTCTTTTTTGAAATTTGTTAGTCTTGGACTTTACAACTTTCTCTTGGCAAAGAGTTCCACAGCTCCACTCTGTGTTGTGTGAAGAAATAAGTCTCTGTTTTGAACCTGCTTCCTATTAATGTCATTTGGTGACCTCCCCCCCCCAGTTCTTGTATTATAAAAAGGAATAAATAACAGTTTTTTATTTATGTTTTTCATCCCGGTTATGATGTAGTAGCCTTCTATCAATACCCCGATAGTTGTGTGTTTTTCAAGTTGAAAAGTCCCAGTCTTATTAATCTCTCCTCATAATGAGGGGGTCTGGTGTGACCTTTATAGGACAAAATTGGATAGCAATGAAAAAGCTTTGCATTAGTTGTGGGACCAATCTCCGGGGTACCACACTTCTGTTTATTGTTGGTTAGAAGCTGAGTATCTTGCACAGTGTCCCTAGTTCTCCACCCTCCCTTTCTTTTCCACTCCTCTCCTCCTAATTTGCATCCTTATCAGTCTCTTGAGTTGTTCCACTGTCTGGAAAATAGGTAGGTGGAGCATGGGTAGTTTCATTATCTTGTGGACAGAGCACAGGAGTCAGAAATTCCTGAGTACTGATGCAGTCAGTGGCCTTGGTCTGATTGGGGACCATTACCTGTTTTCCCCATCTGTGAATTGGTAATGCATGCTTAATTTTTTTTTTTGTCTTGGATTATTTTTCTGATTGTGCCTATAGCAAGAGTGGAGATTTTTCTTTTTTTAAGGTCAGGGCCCTTGACCCGCAGAAAAATCAGATGGGGAGGGCGGGTCACATGTGAGAGAGATACTCACGCAACTTGGGGTGCCAAGGTTTCCCTTCACACTCTAGCCCGGTGGGATGTGTGTGCCAAGACTCAGGGCCCGTCCTCCTCCCCCCCCCCCCCCCCCCCCCCCCCCCCCCCCCCCCCCCCCCCCGGGTCAGACTAACTTTTCTGGGGGCTTGGGGCCAGTAGATTTTGTGGGGACTCTTAGGCACTGGGGTGGGGCTGAAAATGAGGGGTTCAGTGCGAGAGGAGCTGCCAGTGAGCGGGCTGCGGGTGGTAGGTTACAGGAGCAGGCTGGGGGTGCAGCGTCTGGGCAGGAGGTATAATGCAAGAGCAGGTTGAGGATGCAGGGCCTGGGTGGGAGGGGGATGTGGAAACGGGCTGAAGTGGGAGTGTGAGGTCTGGGTGGAAGGGGGGATGTGGGAGGCATCAGAGCATGGGGGGCGCCTACATAGCACAGCTTCTTGGGGGTGGAGTGGTTCTACGCTGTCCTGTGCTGGCAACCTCTGTCTCCCACTGCTCACATTGGCTAGGATTTCCAGGGTGTAGTGCCAGCACCTTGCGAGTGAGATCAAGGCAAGATGCGGGTGGCATCTGGCCTGCAGGCCGTAGGCTCCCCATCCCTGGCTTATAATCAGTGATCACCATCAAATATTTTATAAATGTGATTGGCAGCGGGTTTACTTGGAAGTCACTTTTTCAATTAAATAGATTTCAAGTTGAGTATTTTTTTAGTTATTTGGGCATAGGTATATGAAGAATAGTGTTTTCAAGTTGCATCCTGAAACTTGTGTGTTATGGTATGTGTGCTGGCAGACCAGGGAGGTCCAATCTGTGGTGCCCGTAGAGGTTTACACTTGATACTTGGTTGGTGAAATCTAAGTATAGAATTCACAGACAGTTTGGGGGTTGTGCTTCTTAACAGTATGTCCAGAGAATGGTACTCATACTCTTTAGTCACTCCATACAGCTTGACAGTATGGAAGAGTTAAGAACCATGCAGAACTTAACAGCAAACTTCTGGTAATGTGGTTTGTATTTATGTGTTTATAATGGCAGGATAAATGTTGTTCAATATGTTTTTTGCTGTTGGTGAAGCTAGTGACTCCTTCTGTTAATGATTTTTTTCCCCTAGTTTTGATTTTTGTGTGTGTGTGTGTGTGTGTGAAGTAATTTTAGCTGAGGTGGCTGAAGTAGAATTTTGATTATGAAAATCTGGACTGCAATTCTATTGTCTTAGAAGGGATGGTTGAAACAAAAAACAGGACTTTGTAGCACTTTAAAGACTAACAAAATGGTTTAATAGGTGATGAGCTTTCGTGGGCCAGACCCACTTTTTGAATGATAGATGTGATAAATTGACTCCCCCTTCCCGCTGTATCGATTGCTGCCTGCTGCTCCAGCAGCTGGTGAAGACATGCCCAAAGAGAGACTCCCAGCATAATTTAAGATTCCTCTGGAATGTGTCCAAGTTATGGTAGTTATTCACTGGTCTGCTCTCTGTGCTACAATGCTACATGTTGTGTCCATGACCGTCTGTGCCAGAGCTTATGAAAGGGTTCTAGGAAGTCAGTTTTACATCTGTCTTGCAGTGTTTGCACAATTCTTCCCATCTGAATATGAGCTCTTTACAGCCCTTGAAGCTGAGGTAAAGGGTCTGGAATGCAGGTGAGGAAGATCTTACCTCTTGTGCTTCTGCTGCTTTTATGCTGTTAATGAAAAAGCTGGTAAAATGTTTCAATTTTTACAAGATGCTTTTTCCATTTTTGAATGTTTTTAGCAATTCAAAACGTTGGAAAAGCTTAATTTGGATCCAGCCCAGAAATGAAATGTTTTGATTTTGGGCACTAAACAAGAAAAGGAAATGGAAGGCTGGACCAAAAAGCCACAAGAGTAGGTAGTGGTGTCTCTTCTTTTGTACGCAGTAGTTAGGACACTCAGCTGGAATATTGGAGACCCAGATTTGATATTTTGCTCTGGAGGAGGGACTTGGATCCTTGTGTTCCCCTCTGAGGAGAGTGCTCTAACCATCAGGTTTTTGGCTATGCTGGGGTAGACTCTACCCTATGACTATTCAAGAATTTTATACAGAGAGTGAGAGACTGGCTCTCTAGCTCAGTAGTTTAATGCTCTCCTGGGAGAGTGGAACATTGGAGAATTCAAACCTGGGTCTTCCATATTCCAGGCAAGTGCCCTAGCAACTGGCTATTGGGAATAAAGGGGTGAGGGCCTACCATACCTCTTCTGGTAATTTTGTGAATAGCTCCTGAATCTAGCCACAACAAATTAAAATGTTTGATACCATGGAAACAGTTTGGGTGCATCTACACTGCATCTGTAGCTTGAAATAAACTATGCAATTTGAGCTACGCAAATTGCACAGATTATTTTGCGTTAATCCTCAAATGGCTTATTTCAAAATTTGGTGCTGTCTGTACAGCACTTACTTTGAAATAAATAGCTATTCGAAACATCCCTTACTCCTCGTGGAAGGAGATTTACAGGGACATTGGAATAGCGAGCCAGTTATATTTCAAAATAATGGGTGTGCTCAAAAGACGCGGAATAGCTATTTTGGGGTAACGGAGGGAAGGCTGAAAGAATTGGGTTTGTTTAGTTTGAAAAAAGAAGACTGAGAGGGGACATTCCAGCTTTTAAGCACATAAAAGGAAGTTACAAGCAGGAGAGGGAAAAATTATTCTCCTTAACCTCTGATGATAGGAGAAGCAGCAATGCACTTAAAGTGCATCAAGGGAGTTTTAGGTTGGACAGTTAGGAAGTTTTTCCTAATGTTATGTGTATTTATATTCATAAGCCAGTTTTCATGACGCATGGTGGCCCATTACAGTGGTGACTTAATTTTTTTTTTTTTGCTCTAAATGGCTTTTCATAAAGATGACAGAGTTTAATATACTAGCTATCAGCTGAGTATACAGTGGTTACAAGAGTTTCATCATCCTGATATCAGATCTTGCATTGACTTGCTAATATTTATTGCAGAACATTTAATTTCCTTCCGAACTTAATGTTCTTTATTTGCTCACTTTTAAGTAGACGTCTTTAGTGATGCATAACAAAATCTTAATTGTATATGATCATGTAAATTACGCAGAATTTCTAAACTATTTAAATAAATCCTAGCATTAATATTATGGTGAAAAAACTTGCAGCAAAGTAATGGTTTTTCTCTGAATTAGTTCCTCAGCGCTTGAGATACCTGTGGCAAAACAGCAGCTGTTGTTTTTCTGTTAACCTTGAATGGTGTTTAGTTCATTGCATACAGAGAGGAACAAATATAGATTAGACAAAAGGACCGTTTTAAGTGCATATATTGTGTGGAGGCTACTTGTGTTACATACGAGAAAAATCTATTGCTCTAGTAGTGGGACATTCATTACAGTAGTTATACAACATTGGATTAATATTTCTAAAGCAGGTAATAGTGTTTGGATGGTGAACTCCTTTCAACAACCTATTTTTATCTGCATTATGCCTATCACCTAGTTTAAGTTTGCATGTGTGTAATCTCTTCCGCATATCGGAGCAATGACCTTCTATAGAAATCCTATATTTACCAAAGTACTTCGGTTGTTATAAAAAATTGATGCACTTATCTTAGTTTAATCTCATAATTTTGAAATTGACATATATAACCTCAAATACAGTAGATTTGGCCAATAATGCTGCCATAAGTTCCATGCTTGTGCTCTATTAAAGAAATTGATGATATGACACTTGGAAGAATATGATTTTATTTTTCCAGTTTTAATCATTGCTTTTCTGCTTTTACGGCATCAAGATCGACTGCAAGAACACGCAAGATATGGCTCCAAAGAACCACCAGTGCCCTTATTGACTAATTGAATTGTCGATGCATATTGCATCGACTCTTCGATTAGCCAATTAATCTACATTTAACATCTCTACACGTTATGAGAGGAACTTTATTTTTTATATAAATATTGTGGCAGTATCTACAGCCATTAACTCTATTGAGCTAGCATCTGTTTTATCACACAAAAATAGGCACTCCCTGTCCTGAAAAACTTACTTGGTAAATGCATCAGTCCTGTGTGTGTGAATGTGTGTCTGCAAAGATCACTGGGATCTATATTAATAAAAAAGGAATAATGTATTTAATTGAAGGGATAAACTGTATGCGTTAAAAACAATGGGGAAAAACTTTCAAAGTAGGCAGTAACTTAGTATTTTCTTAGTCTTTTACAGCTCTCATTTGCAATTCTTAATACCCCATTCATAAGTCCTGCTGTTGATTTTGTTTAAAAGTAACAGAATTTTTTTATGTAGTTTTGAATAAATATTCTGGCTACTTTTTACTCTGATCTTTCCACCTTCTGTTCTTTTCTGGAATTATTCAGATGTTGTCCATCAGTCCCATCCTCCTTTTCTTTCCTGAACCTCTGAGCTTCCTCTCATGCTGCTAGCACTAGACACATGAATGGTTAGAAATCCAGGAAACCTCTAGAAATAACTGGAAACAAGAGACCCAGCACCACATGACAAGCCGGCTTTCCATGGTTCGCCAGCTATTGTATGGACCACAGTGTGGGATCCATTTGCACTGCTTTGGAGTGTGGTGCTTGATTTGCGCTACTGAGGAACATGGTGCTTTACAGGTGCATCAGGCAGTTATCCCCTATGAATTTACAATTCATGTTAGACTAACTTAGATTGATAGGAAAGTGAGAGATGGTAGTAAAAATGACAAACAAATACTGTCTTTGGAAATGTTGTATTCAAGGAAATCAGATTTTGTTTCTAGGTTTTCTTAAATTATCATCCTCGGTTGGAGAGATTAATTGAATATTGTGGCTCTGAAGTAGCTAAACTGGTTTATTTCATACGAACACTTCAGGGTAGAGTCTGGCCAGGCAATGAATGACATTTAGCAGCCTGGCTTAGGTTTATAATATACATCTCCAGTCCTTTTGAGCCTATACATATATATGGTACCTATTGTACCTACGGCATATAGGGATGTACATGCCATAGGTACAATATATACAAGTGTAAACATGTATATGGTTGACCGATGTATCAGAGGCAACAACGTGGGGAGCAAGCTGAAGCAGTGAGAGGGAAGGGTACAGTAGCTCCATGGGAACTGGTATGCATGGGGAGCTGGCTTATAAGCCATCTCCCCACACGTACCATGTGTGACTGTGTAATCGCTCAATTTTATAGTGGTTACATGTTTATCTAAATAAACATAATTACATCCCTAATGGCATGGTGCCATTGCATCTCTTGCTAGTACTACTTCAGCTATTTCATTCTGCAGAATGCTCTGTAAGATGTTTTTATATGGTCTACCTGTTCTGCAAATTCCAGTCCCTCACTGATCAAGTCTCGGTGTTTAATTCTGTACCCTTCAAGTTTTTTTGGATCACTACTGTGTCATTTTGCAGGGTGTAGCTTGTGTATCAGGCTTGAAAAACTTCACCAATGTTGAGCTAGTTGGCTTGAAGTGTGTGTGTGTGTGTGTGTGTGTGTGTGTGTGTGTGTGTAAGAGGTGTGGATAGGATTGTTCATTTAGTATATCTCATCCTGTCCCTATTAGCCAAGGGGATTCCTGTGGTGCCCCCAGCATAATTTTTAACTTTGAACATGGTTTCTTTTTAGAGTAGGCTTCAAAAGAAGCTGGTGATATCACCTGCTTTCCATCTAGCAGAAAATGTATAAATTACAATTCTTGCACCGGCATCAATGAACATGTCTCTGTGTAGATAAACTCATGGAAACATAAAATAATTTAAATTTATTTTTTCCTGTCTCTGTCATTCACACCATATGGAAAGAATTTTGGGAAACTGGGAACAACTATTTTTACAGTTGGCTGTAAGCAGAGAATAAAGGAAATAAGGCAGATTCCAGTCTTCAATGAATTAAGAAAGTGGGATGCAAGGAAAAACATGAACCACACTGAGTAACATTTCCTTGTTCCTGATATGCCCTTGAATGGGTGACGATACAGTCTTTTTTGAGAGTGACAGAATTCTTAAATACAAGACGCATTCCATCTGTACAGAGGTGCATGCTGAGACATCATGAGGCAAGCAATCACAGAAGGTTGGAATGAAGCCTGCCATTTGTTTCTTATATAACCTTCTGACTGTGCTCCAAGAAATGCTTTTTTTTTAAAAGCTGTTTGTCTAAATTTGAGGAATCTACTATATGAGCCAGAAGAATTCAGCTTTTGTCTCACATCAAGTTAAAATCCCTGCAATTCTGTTCCATTTTATGTTTTTAGTCCTGTCTTACTGTATCCCCTCCTGATTCTCTTCTCCCATTTTTTGTGCAGTACTAGGCTTTTGTGGTCTACAGCAGAGGGAGATTGTGGCAACTTTCAACTGTTTTACCTCCTCCCTGACATTTTCTTACTTGAGTTGTATACAGGCAAGGTCTATACTAACACTTAAGTGACACTTAATAAGACTATTACTACCATAGAGGCAGTTATCCAAGGAAGAGCCTGTGCGTGATATTTTTTTTACGTGGAGACATCGTTGCATGTCAGCAACTTCATGATGCTTGACCAAGGCGCATCCTAGAGGTCTGAGACAATTGGAAGGCTGGGTCTTGAAGCACAGGTCCCAGCAGTTCATCCACTCGAATCTGATGGGTGTCGGGGTCACAGCTCATCCACCATCTCCACAAGGGATCTGCCATTGGCCGCTTGACACGAGGATGAGGAAGGACGTTCCCCTCATTAGCCAAAGTATCTTCGGCTGGCTACCTGCATGATGTTCAGCTGATTGGCCAAGATTAGGAACCAGGATGTGCTTGCCACCGTGTCCACATGGCTACAAAGAGTCAACCATATGAGTTGAGCGTGACATGCAGCTTGCCTGCCTAAAAAAGACAGGTGTGGCCATCTCGCTGCAAAGGTACTGTTGCTCCATGAACACCCCAACTGCCCCAAGCTGAGTACCAGGACAAGATCTTGTCCTGGGCAGAGGAAGTGCCTCAGAGATGTCCTTAAGAACATGTTGGCAAAGTGCAACATTGACAATGACACCTGGAAGAGACAGGTGAAGGATTGGGTAACTTGGAGGATCTCCATCAACAATAATGGTGCCTGACATTTTGAGATCAAGCAACATCTCCATGAAGATGATCAGGGAATCCGATGTGAGGAGCATGCCCAGGCCCACACTGAGGCTGCTTGTGTTGGCGCTGATGGAGATAGAGACCTCACGTGTAGCCACTGCCAGAGAGTGTTCCTTGCTAGAATTGGCCTAATTTCTCATCTATGCACTCATCAGTTATAGGCATCCAAGGGGAAATCTTACTTGATTCAAGGGATCTCAAAAAGAGACTACCATATTGGCTCAGATGCTGTCTCAAAAGCAGAAGTCCCTTTCAAATGTTAACAAAAGTGAAGCCATTTTATGATACTAAAGATAAACTGAAATCAGATTTTTAAAAACACTGTTAAAAAACTTATCTAAAGTGAGCATCAAAGATGTCTTTTTTTTTTTTTTTAATGTTTCTTGTTTTTACCCTATCATGAATGTCAAATCTATTTCTCCTGGAGAACCTTATGAGGTGTTTGTTCAAAATTGAAGGCTCTAGCTGATACTGTAGCCAAAAAGGGTATTAAATCTTAAATACATACACATTCTTCAGCACACTGATTATTTCAGTTCAAACAAATGCCAACAGCGCCCTCCCCCAAGTTTGTCTTTTTTGCTTAAGCTTTCATTGTCCTGAACTTGTGATGTCAGCATTCCAGTTACTCCCCATACTAAAGGTATAGATAAGTCTTAATTTTTAACATTGAGTGCTCTCTCTCCTTCAAAAAAAAAAAAAGTCAGGGGGGAGATTTTTAGTATGTAAGAGCAGTCTGTCTAGAACTTAGATGCAGCTGTTTCTTGCTTGGCAATGTGAAGTGATAATACGGCTGTGTAATTTTTTTTCTGTTTTTTGCAAATCTTGTTTAAAGGGGAATAATTAATAAAAAAAGACTTTCTTAAGGAAGTCATTGAGGCATATTACATGTTGGGCTTACCTGATACACAGATGATAAATTTACAACCCAATATCAGAATCCTTATTCTGAAACTTCATATCCCTTTGCTTTTTCTATCTTAAGCTATCCATTTACTTTCTACTGAGCTTTTGTATTAGTGCATGATGTAGGGTAGGACACTTCAGATTTTTTTTCCATCTAGAAATGTGTGTGATTAGAATCTACCATTATCAGAATCTTATCTATTATAGGTTGAACCTCTCTCAACTGGGTCTCCCTGGTTCGGCAACATCCGTGATCCAGCAGGACCACAAGTGTTGCTGAAAAAAAGAGACCCGGTGGAGGGCCAGAGGCAGGAGCCCTGTGGGGGTGGCCGGCGGCTGGAAGCCCTCCCATGGGAGTCTGGCTGAGCTGGTGGTGGTAAGGCTGAGAGCCCCAGTGGCAGAACCGTGGGCTGCTGTGGCAGGGCAGCAGGGCTGGTCACATATGGAGAGTCTGCTGGGAGGCCAGGCCAGGAGCAGAGCTGGTGGCAGAATCTGGCAAAATCCCTTCTTTGGGACTACTCAGGTCCCAAGGGTGCCAGACCATGGAGGTGTACCAGCAAATTCTGTTTTCCTACCCTGGAATGTTGCTCACTAAAATGAGGTGGAGGAAGTTTGGATGAAGAAGATAATAAAATGTCAAGGTGCAAAGCTCTTGCAAGTTGATTAGTATCTCTGTTTGAGTGAAATCTTGGCAGGACAATCTGGGACTCTCACTACTGAAATAAGAAATTTAACTTGAATAAAATTCAAAAGAAGGCTATCTAAATCACTTGAAGCCCTACGACAGTAATAATTTGTGCTTCAACAGGTTTCGTGGCACAAACACTGACTTCTGCATTGTTTAGCACATTGCTGTAACGAAATAATACATACATTTTAGTCCTTTCATGGCAGTAGTTTTTGGTACATTAGTAACAGCATTACATTCCTCACTTGGAAAAGCCCAATTATTGGTCATAACATTTTTAAGGGAATGCTAATGACAAATCCAGAGCTGCCTCTAAAACTGTGACTTCAGTAATATTGTATTTGGGGGTTTTCTTGGCTGTTTAAATAAAAATAGCTTGGAGTAACAGCTTCTCATTTACTTGAAAGTGAGAATGAGAAAATAGCAACTAAGAAACTGCACTGTCAGATGTCGTATCCTGTCGCTCACCTTTCAGATGTTTGTCTTCCAGCAAACGTAACTTCATAACAGTTCACTGCCACACATTTCCCTCCTTTACCATCCAATGACAATGGATTCCACCCACCAACATCCCCCTTTCTCCAGTCACTGAAGACTCTACCTACTCTGCTCCACCTCTAGGTTTTTTTTTTTTTTTTTCTCCCCATAGATCTGTAAAATCTGTTTTTTGGTGAGCTGAACTGGTATAATAAAACCCTTCAAGTTCCAATAACTCCTGTAATTTTTCCCAAATGGTGGCAGATGATTTGCCAGCCAAGTGTGTTGAGGAGACCCGGTGGGGAAAAAGGCATGGCACAGTACAAGCGTTCCCTGTCCCAGTGTACAGCACTGCACTCATCTTAAGCAGTGGTGGCTCCCGTTCTGTGCACATGATGAAAGAGAGAAACCTAAGTACTACTGCTAGCCTATGAACTAGGTTGTGAAGCCTGGAGGAAGTACCAAGCCCAGCCCAGTAGCAACAGTTGCTGCTGCCCAGGATGAATGCTGTGCATCAAAATGAGATTCTCCCCCAACCTCTATCCCTGGTTTTCCTTCTCACCAGGCAGGATGAGGGTTGCAGATCAGGGCTGGAGGGTGCTGCTGCTGCAGCAGGTGAGTGGTATCCCCTGTGTGAATCAAGGAGAGTGCCATTTTAAGTTGAAAACCAAGTAGCAATCATGGTAAATCTATTGTAGTTGCTCTGAGATTCTTTTTTAATGAAACAATGACATGACATCTGCAGCTCTAACTATGACTTTTAAGATTACCAGTCTGGTTTGTTTAACATTATTTTTTAAAACTGAATTGTACATATTATCAAAATGTATGATCTGATGTTCAGTTTTATAAAAACTCTGTAAATGAAATTGATGTCCATTAATGTGTATAAAGATTTTCTGTAGAACACAATGTTAATATGAAAATGCAATGAAAGGTCTGTTATTCTGCACTTAATTAGCCAGAAAGCTTAATTAACTGGCATTTCTGTTACCTCCCAATACAAATCTTCAAATTAGGAACAGGGATGTTAAATATCGATTAATTGAATAGTTGCAGCAGGCATAAATCTTGGACCCATAGCAAGCCAGAACCAAGCTGGGCTGCTGGCCAGCTTGCTAAAACATTTACTGGTGGGGGGGGAGGAAGGATATGCGTGCAGTCTATAAGCTTTTGCTTATTGGTTAATTGGTTAATAGACTGCACTTTTACATCTCTAACTGGTACTAGTATACTGCCCAGCATGTTATGCAGTTGCACATTCTGCAGTCTAATTTTATGCAAAAGAGGCAGAAGATAAGTTTGCAAGCTTTATTTATTCGACAAAGCAGCTTCCAGAGTGTGTCATAGGGTCATTACAAATTCAGCCCAATTTCTTACACCTACATTTACTATGATAATTAATGCTTATAATGATGACCCTAAGGCATTGGAAAATCCTGACGTGCCTTCTGAATCACCAAAGAAAGATATTACATTATGTTCAGGATAGTTTTTGTTTTGTATTTTTAGCGATCAGGATATATGCCATGCACTTCCCATAGTGATATGTATCACAGATATGACATACACAGATAGAATACCACAACAGGAATCAAGTACAAAACAGTATACAGATAGTACATACTGCAGAGTGGTAGGTTTTTGAAGCACGTAACTGTATACAGGTAAAATTTCTAATACTTTGAAAATTGGTATTACATTGGTAAAGTATAACAGAATTAACCAGAATATTTGATTAATTGGCATCTCCAGTCCCCCAACATGCCTGATAAAAGAGCTTTTAATGTACATTAAGTTTCTAAAAACTTACTATCTATTTCCACTAGGTGGCCACCTAACCTGTGATTTAATCTACAAGTGGATCAATTGAGTAGAAATGTGATTAAATCCACCCTCCCATGATTTTTCAGCTTTCTAGAAAAATTGTTTTATACAGAAAGCTAATTTTTTTATAGAAGTGATGGTGTCTGTGCAATTAGGAATAGAAGTATAGCCACTTTACATAATTTTTTTTGCAGACATCTTTCCTAAGCAAAAAATAAGTCTGTACCTGACATGTTGGGAAAAGAATCTGGATAAACAAATTATAACAGTTGCAATAGGCTTTGCTCTAGAAAAGTAGACCAGACATTTGTTTGTAGTATGATAAACATTTCTACCATTTGTTTGAATGGTATCTCATACCAATCAGGTTAAAAAATATATACAGATTGAACTGGGAGAAATGCTATAGAAGTTTGATAAGAGGAGAATTGATTCACATGATGGACATGTCCTGATATTGGAGAGCATTGGTATGGATTTGGTAAACAAATTTGCAAATCCTTTGAATATTTGTTACCAAGTGATCCTTTGGTTAACCTTCTGGGCCTTCCAGCAGTAACTGTCACACAGAAGGAAATGAAGAACTAATCGCTAATCTGCTAATGGTAGCTGCTAGGCTACTGAGAATATCTAATTGGAAAAAAAGTGAAAGTAGTCCAACTAAAGAAGGATGGTTTAAAAAACAGGGAGGTTTTACCAGAAGAATTAACATACCAAATACATACCCAGAAGAAAAAAGGATGGATGATAAATATATAGTTAGCTATTTGGTTACTGTTTGTTTAATATTCAGAAAAAGTACATTTACTGGGGTGGGAGGGGAAGCACACCTGTCCAGTTTTTTGAATATTTGGTAGACCTGCTTCTGATATTAGATATGTGGTGTTAGATAGTTCATTATCTTAAGAAACTCACTCAAAATACAGTAGCATGTTATAAGTGTTGTAAAGCTACTTACTTTGTAATATAGTAACACCCTTTTAAATCAGTTGACTATTACTATTTAATGTCTCTTTAAATAAAAGCTCATTGTTATAATGATGATCGTTTTATTTTTGATATGTGCAATGCAAGGATTTGTAAGCCTGTTATACTTCCTAAATACAGTAAAAAACCTCCAGAAAACAAGAAAAAGAACCATCTGTATTACTAACTTGTATCAACATGTGAACACCTGACAAGTGTACTGTTTGAGTGCTATTATAAAAGGCTATTAAAACAAAAAGTGTTATGCATGACATTACTCATGGAAACTTATCAAAATATGCAAAATTTAATTTCATCAGAAGAACTGATGCACCATTGCCAGCAATGTTTGCATACACCCACTACATTGCGGCAGGGGGGGCGGGCAAGGGGACTCCAAGTATTTGGAAAGTGGTCAAGGGCTGCAATCTTACATATTAATAGAGAAGGTGTGGGGTCTGGGAGGGAGTTTGGGTAAAGGAGGCAGTTGTGACCTGGGTTGGGGACTAGGATGCAGGAGTTCGGGTTGTGACCTTGGGCAAGAGGGGTTTGTGATCTAGGGAAGGGAACTAGAGTGCAGGAGGAGTATGGTGGTTTGGGATGTGACCTAAGGAAGGGGGGGGGGGGGGCTGTGACTTGGGACAAGGGATTGGGGTACATGAGGGGGTGCCAGGAGTTTTTGTGACTTGGGGCAGGGGATTGGGATGCAGGATCTGGGAGGGGATATGGTTGCAGGAGGAGGCAGAGGGTTTGGGTTGTGATGTGGGGCAGGAGATAATTTTTGAGGTGCAAGAGGTGCAAGATCTGGGAGGGAATATGGGGCAGAGGGTTTGGTTATGTGGGATAGGAATGCGGGGGGGGGCAGAGGGTGGGGTAGGGGGGTGAAGGGTTGGGGTGCCAGAGGCAGGTTCTAGCTGGTAGACTTACCTGCTTAATTCCTAGCCAGCAGCCTTCTCAAGCAGACTCCCTGCCTCTGCACTGGCTACAGGGGCCGTGTAGTTTTTGAACAACTATGAGCCTGAGGGAAGAGTGCTTCGCAAGCTGCCTATTGACAACAGGCAGCTCCCATTGCCTGGAAACCGGCAAATGGTATTGTGCTGGGGGTGGAAGCAGCATATGAAACCTCTCCTCCCTCCCCCAGGCTTACAGATGTTCAAACAGGGCCCTTCAATGGCTTTTCTCAGCAGAGCGAGGGGTGGGGCAGGCAGGGAGCCCGCCTGAGGCTCCCTGCTGCGTTTGCAGGCTGGATTTGGCGATTTGGCAAGCCTGCGGAGCGTTTTTTTCCCCAGCCCTCCATTGGGGTATTTATGTGTGGTGTGGGGGAAATGTTTAACAGACTATAAACAATTGCCTTCTATAAACTAATTGTTTTAATTAAGTCAAAGTTGGAGTCTGCTGAGCCAATAGGATATATTCTGTAGATTAACTTTCCTATTCTGTGTGGCATGCCAATAATTTCTCATGTTACTCACATTAAATATACAGATGATTTTTTTTTTTTTTTTTTTTAAACGATCATTTTAAAAATGGAAGCATTTTTAGGAAGTTATCGCCATAAACACTTTAGCTTGTAGTGGCCTATAAGTAAGTAGGCAATAAATGCAATTAAGTGAAATATCTATGTACGGTGAACAGCATTAACTTTTAACTAGTAGCCCAGTCCACATAAGTCAGAGTCATTACACAGCTGATGTGTAATAACTTAGAAGATATGAAGGGCTAATTTAGCTTTCTATCATCTGCCTGCTCTATACTAGTAAAGGTGGTGTTCTCCTTTCTGCAAGTACACTTCTTTCAACAGTCTGAGGCTACTTCTACACTGGGAAGGTTTGGCCAGAGAAGTGCTGTTGACCTGCAAAAGTGAAATCTGGTCAAACTGATTTTTCTGCCTCCCATTGTGGACATTTAATGGCCATATTGGTAGTTGTCCTGTCGACAGAACAAAGCAATGTGTGTAAGTATTCAGTAGTGCAGAATTGTGGGAAGGCAGAGCTAATCCCTGTACTTCTTGGGATTCTCTGAGTTCTCCCGCAACATTCTCAGCTGCTGGGAGCAGCATCATGAGTAGCTCTATGAGCTCTCCATGATGGGGAATATAAAAGCACAGCAGTTCCTCCACCCTTCCCTGGAAAAAGCAAAAGTCTCTTGCAGGGATGGAAGAATTTTGTCACCAAAACTGGGTGCCTCCTCCCTCCTCTGCCAAATTTGCATTGTAGTATGTATGCTCTCATTGTTTTGTCAACAAAAGGCAGTTTTTGGTGACAAAACATTCCGGATGAAATGTGTGAGACGTTTCTGAAATGAGGAATATTGTTCTACAGTTGAACCACCTTGAAAAAAGTAAGATTCCAGGCATCTCTTGGTCCCATTTCCAGCTGTAACCATTTGGTGTTGGGATGTGTGAGCTTCAGCAGATTTGGCTTCTTTCTCAGTGGCAGGGCAGGAGGGTGGAATGGAAGGAGATGACACAGCTTCATAGTTGCACATAGTGTATGGCAAGTAAGAGTAGCAGTAAGAGAGACACACAGTGGGGTGAAATTTCCTATGTGAGTTCAATCACTCCTCCAAATAGCAGAGAGCTGCTAACCTAGCCCTGCAAATGGTTGACCTATTATTTGTAGATATGACTATCTGACCTTTGCAGATATACAGACAGCAGGACAAGAAGAATGAGGAATGTTTGGTGGCATGGTGTGACACTTTCTGAAACCTACAGAAATAAGTGCAGTGCAAAGCACAAGTGTGCTAAGCATGGCTCCTGATATTCTGTGAGGTGTTTGGATTTCTTTATTCAAACTAGGGATGTATGTGACTAGTTGCTCCCCACACCTTCCCCACCAGCACCGACTCCTGCTCCCCTCTGATAGAGGCAGCAAGGCTGGGGGAGCAGGAGTCGGTGCTGGTGGG
>JANRFK010006688.1:23400815-23451482 GCA_030068395.1 Apalone spinifera
TTTTTTTTTTTTATAACTTCGGAGTTTGCCCTCATCTGCAGTGCTGGCTATTTTCACTTTTGGTCACCTTACCTCTGAAAAGATATAGCAGACATGGAGAGATTTGCAAGCCAAGCAGTGAAAATGATTAGAGATCCAGAAAGGTTATGTTTGAAGAGAGACTGAACTGATTGGGACTGCATCTTGCTGCCAGCAGAAAGCCTTTGGGGCATGCCAATACTACGCATACCAATGGATAAGTGGGCACACAATGGGGGCTCAGATGGTGGAGGGAACGTGGCATGTGGGGGACAGGCTAGGTTGGTGGAGGGGACCCAGCCCTAGCAGCTCCTCCCCAGCAGCACAGCTTCCTGGTGTATGAAGTGAGAGCAGTCAGTGCCCCAAGGGGAGGGTGCTGAGGCTGACCACAGCAAGTTGCTGAGGAGGGAGGTGGGCTGTGGCAGTGCCATGTGGATGCTGATGACGTCATTCTGTCGTCCCACAGGAAATGTTTTTATATATATATATATATATATATATATATATGAGAGAGAGAGAATTTTTTTTAAAAAACTAGCCTCATAGCTCCCACTCAGCCAATATAACTTTTTGAGCATGTGTTTTCAACAACTGTTTGCAGATTATAAGCAGAGCTGGCAGTAGTAAGGTTGCCAGACACGTTTCATAAGACCCTGCTTTTAATTTCTTATAACTTGTGAAACTGTAACTATTTGATCTGACATAGAAAATTTCAGGTGTCTGCCTCAGGCTGCCTCTTTTTGTCCCCAGAAATCTTCAATCAAAATGGCTTATTTGTTTCAGAAAAGAAGGCTGGGGAAGGAGACACATTTTGCCCATGTTAAAAAGAATACTGGCACCATTTTCTTTGAATAGTTTTAGCTTTGGAGCAGTGACTTAAAATTTAGGGAGATAATGGTGTCTTTATGTCAGAGTTATATCTTTTGCCAACCTCTAAACAGTCTGCTGTAAATCAATCAGGTTATAAGCCTCTGAAAAGTTGGTTGTGTGATTTTTTTTGTTTTGTTTTGTTTTTGTTTTTTGCACATGCTCAATAGAGACTTTCAGTTTTGGTCTCTAAAATCTCCAGCTTGCATCTAGGGTTGCTAGATGGTTTAACCATAAATACCAAACAGCCCCCCCCCCCCCAAAGAAAACACTGGGGAAAAAATTCTGAGGGGAGAGGGGGAGACCAAAGTTGTTGAGCTAAATAAATAAATAATAAAACAGCATTAAAACAGCATGGCCACTTTCTGAGTGCATGCAAAGTCAGAATAGGGATAGGAACAGGGGAGCGGTTGAGCACTAAGACCCAGGGAAGGCATCGCTTCCCCATGGTCTTTAGGCTTTATGCTGGTGGCCATTTTGTTTTCTTTATCAAGCCAGAATGCAGCTTCCCTGCAGAACCAGGTAAGCAGAGGGTCAGAGGGCTGGGCCCAGTTGCCGAGTGTGTCGTAGGGTTGCCAGGTATCCAGTATTTTCACCTCCTGGCCGGGAAAAAAATCAGAAACTACCAGACATTTTAGGTGTCCAGTATTTTCCGATTTTTTTTTTTTACCGGACAGGAGGCGAAAATACTGGACTGTCTGGGTCAGTACCGGACACTTGGCAACCCTAGTTTCATCCTCACTGAGCATATCCAAACCTGACCAGATTGCATATGCACTATCCCCACAGCGGCTGGAGGGGTTTTCTTGCTTTCCTTTCAACATTATAGAGGCACAGTTATGTTATAATATTAAGACTTAAAAAGGTGTAATATGAAAAATGGGATTAAGAGATTTTCTGCATGGACAGTTAGCACATGGCAAGCCAGCGTGTGAAGCTACAATTCACTAGTTTGCTCCACAGTAACTAGCCATGTGGATCCTTTCAAGCACTAAGTTCTGTAGTGCACATTGACATACTCCTATTCAACATTAACTATGGAACTTTTTCAGTGCAGAATAGCACAGTCCATTTGGCTAGTTACTATGTAATAGGTTAGAGCAGTGTTTTTCAACCAGTGGTACTCGAGAAGAGTTGGGGAGGTACGTCAATACAACTGAAATTTGGAGAAAACTGAATTTTTGTTTTACGTTTTACAGCACTTTATTATTTTTTGTACTTTTTACACCCAAAAATTTCATCACCTACCTGGCTACAATTAAGTTATTTTATATTATATAAAACAAGTATCCCCATTACCTACAGATTTCATACACACATTTTTTTTCTTCTATTACAACAAATATGTTTAAAGGGGGTACTTTATAAAAAAAAAAAAAAGTTGAGAAACACTGGGTTAGAACCCTGTGAATTCACACCATGACTTACCATGCACTAACTAGAGTTGCCAATGGTAGAATATTAAAAACTGGACACTCCAGCAGTAGAGCTGAACCTTCCCTGCTTCATCTCCTCCCCTCCACCTCAGTGCTGATCCTGCCCCATCACCCCTCCCCACCAAGCGCTGTTCCTGCCTCCTCATTTTCCCCTTAGGCTGCTACTGCTTGCTGACTTTTCCCTCCCACCTACCTGCTCAGGTCAGGAGGGGACTCTCCTGCAACGTGCTGGGCTGAGAGCTGCAACCACTCAAAACACATAGGGGATGGCCCTGATAGTTGAGGGACTGGCACGGGTGATGACTCAACATCTCCCTGCCTCCCCTGCCCACATGAACTGGACTTTCAGCGTTCCGTCAATAGATTTGACCAGACACTGTCAGGTCTCCTTTTCAGCTGGACTTTCCCATCAAAAACCAAGCACTTGGCCACCTGAGCACTAGCCTTCCATGTAAACAAGCTCTATGTCAACTTACTGAAATTTGTACTGGATCCTGTGGATCTGAGGCTAAAAGGGATCAGCTCCCAGAAGTAAATGAGACTGGGATTGTGCTGGTGGTCTTTTTCCTTATGCGAAAAGGTGAAAAATGAAGTCTTTGCACAATGAAGTCCTTAGATGGGAAACTCTCATCTTCTTGCCTCCACTCAGGAAAATTGGAAAGGATTTAGAAGCAAGTTCACTCCTAAGGGTGGGCCCAAGCAGGTCCACAAAATTATTAGTTGTATGGTGGGAGTCCTGAATGCTGCAGTAGTTCTAGTTAAATGAGACTGTGACAGATAGAGCAAGTAAGGCAACCCCCCCCACACTTACACTTTCAATAAAATTGCAGCATACATCTTAATATCCATCCTCTATGTGTGATGTTCATTTGCCTGCATGTCCTGATCAAAGCTACTTTGTCAATAGGGTGTGAATGTGTTTTAAAAATTGTTAAAAAGCTTTGTAACCTTTGAGTTTCAAAGGTAACTTACAACACTTTTTGTGGGGGGTTAAGTAATAGATAAAAACACAAGTTGATTAGTGAAATATGTATAGAAAAAGATCATTTTAGAAGTTTAATCCTTTGTTACAAGATAATATTGTGTGCGATCCATTCTTTTACAAAAGCTGTGACTATTTGAAGTAATGTTGCTAACATAGGCTGTGAAAATATTTAAAAAATGTTTTCATCATATACTGAACTGAAAAATACACATTTATTAGGATCACAAAAATGTCTCTTGTAATATTTCTACAGTATATGGAAAGGCATATTTGTAACAGAACCTGTAATAGATCCACAGCCTTTAGATATAACATTAGGAATCTAAAACTGTAATAAAGCTCGCATACAGACTATCTTTGACCTTTCTTTTTTATGGAAAAAAATCCATACCCATGTTTCTGAAGCTGAGTACTAAGCCAAGATTTTTTTTCAAAAAAAGCTGTTGTAAATTCCAAAGCCTATACTCATTCTTTATTTGCATACGTCGCAGAAATAGCATCCTCTGTCACTGAAAAATTAGGAACACATGTTTTCAGATATTCAAGTTGATGAGAGTCTTGTATTTGTGTGTGTATTGTATGGTGCGTGGGTTCATTGCTAACTAACAGCACACCTGTTTTGGATAGTAAATTAAGTGATGAATAGCTCTAGTGTTTTTTGCCTTGGCATGTGGTCTACTCTATCAGCACAAATATTTTTATGACTAAAGAGAGTTTTTGCAATGAGGTTTAAACAGCTGTATCTCATGATTAGTATTTTCATATAAGGTCCACTCTTTAAAGTAAAAATTGGAACTTTTCATGTTTAAAGGGTAGCATGTTTTGTGGCTGAAAAATGTATTAGCTGCTGCAGTCAAATAGCACATTGTACTTCTAGCTTCACAGATGTGTGTATGATGAATCGTAAAATCCTTTCCTTTAATTGAAGAAAGGCTTGATGAACGCTCTTTACCTTGAGTTACTACTAGAAATAGAGTTTAATTCTTTAGTAAATAAATGTAACTCATGGTGATAATCTACTGCCTCTCTGGTGGTGGTCTATGCTGATAAGCATTTCATCCAAGGCTCAGTCTCAGGAAGCAGATCTTTTGCTTTCAATGCTGGCAAGGATTGGGAGTGTCTTGGAGTCAGTGTCTTAGAAATCGGAGGAAATGGAAGTGCCTCAATATGTAACACTTCCAGTTTGACCAAGGATCATCATTCAGGTGTTTCAAAGCAAGTATGTTGTTTGGATTCTGTTCTGACTCTTCATTAGCATGCAATGTGATTTGTGAGCCACTTCCTCACCTTCTCTGTGTGTCTCTGTAAAATAGGTATACTCATCTTTAAAGTGGTGATCATAGAACACTAGAACTGGAAGGGACCTCGAGAGGCCATTGAGTCCAGTCCCCTGCAGGACCCAGTACCGTCTAGACCAGTGGTTCTCAACTTGTTTCAATCCACGGACCACCAGGCTAATCAAAACATTTTCGTGGACCATCCTTGGTAGATGTCTATCTCTAACCTGCTCTTAAATATCTCCAGAGATGGAGATTCCACAACCTCCCTAGGCAACTTGTTCCAGTGTTTAACCACCCTGACAGTTAGAAAGTTTTTCCTAATGTCCAACCTAAACCTCTCTTGCTGCAGTTTAAGCCCATTGCTGCTTGTTCTATCCTCAGAGATGTAAGGCCTTGGATGCAAGGCACTTCTATTTCATGCTGTGTGCTTACTGTATAGTGTTGTATGCATTTAAGCCTCTGTATAAATGCTATATGTGCAGAGGTTGTGATTAACAAATCACATCAGGATTTTGCCCATGGAAGGACTTAAGTGTTAGCTGTAAACCAGTTTTGTTGTGCTCACTACTTAGGGCTTGTCTCCACTTATCAGGAGATCGATGCAGTGGAGATTGATCTCTTGGGATTTGATTTAGCAGGTCCAGTAAGGGCCCTCTGAATCTACTGGGAAAATTAGATACTCATATGAATTGCATATAAACGATATTTTCTTTTTGTTTGCAGGACTTAAATACTATCTATTATTATCTTCATGGAATGGACATATTGTCACATCTCAGGGAACATCAGCTCAGGTAAAGGCTCAGGGGGCATTGCATAGTCCACTACAAATTATATTTTTTTAAACTTTTTGTTCCAAATGCTCCAATAATGTGTTCCAGTGATCTTAGCATAGTGATACTCAGTCCATAACTCTGAGCTGCATGTCACTCTTTCAAATGTAGCCTGTGACTCTTCAAGGCTCCTTCCCGGAATGATGCAAATAGCTGATTTGTGGTGTTACTGGAGGGAGTTCCCGCTCCTCCCCTAAACCCAGGAGCATGGTGAATGAGCTAATTGGAGGAATAGTGGGAGTTCAAGGATAGAGCAAGTTCCTGGGGGTGGGGAGACCTCTTCTCTTATTTTGGCCCTGGTAGAAGGGCTAAAGATACAAGGGATGTTGTAAATTGCGTTGAATGGTAAAGGTATGGGTGGAGGAAACAAAATAAACAGCATGATGTGCTCACCCAACCAGCATGATGTGGCTAAATTTAGTTTTCATTGTACTGAAAATTAATTTAAATTTTTTTGTTATATAAGTAATTATATATTTAATATTATTGTATGTGTGCATTTGGCGAAGAGGCTTCATTGTTAGCTCTGCTCCGCAGTATAAAGCTTACTGCAGAGCCTGCAGCGAGTGTAATCGCTAGGATTTTTAGCGGTTACACGGTTACATTTTTAAACCACTTTTTGCCTGCTCTCAAGTCACATAACTGTGAGTACCACTGTTTTAGCACATGTGAAATAAGAGGCAAACAAGACAAAAGCACAAAATATGCATTAGAAGTACCTCAGTTCTTATTCTGTTGCTATGGTTAATTCCAGTGTGTAGGAGTAATTTAAACACTCAGAAAATATGTTGTGTGTTACCTGCTTGGAAAATGAAAATTTCTTTTAAGCTTTAAGTTATGGCTCATGAAGTAAAGCCAGTTTTGTAGTCTTTCATATGACTTCCCCTTATACTTAAAGAAAGTGATGTTGCTGGAAAAATTAATAGATGAAAATGTTTTTAGAGTTTAAAATCTAAACTAAAGTTTAATTTTCCTCAGAATAATGTCTTCTAGTGCTCGTTATGAAAGATACGAAGGCAACCAAGTCCTTTTTTGGTAAGTACATTTAAGGTACAATCATCACTCTTATAGTGGAGAAATTTAATAAGTGGGTGCATGTCAAATTATGTGTGTCATCACAGATCATAACAAATGCCCCTTACTGATCACTGACTAGGATTGCTGAGAGGGGAATCCAGGCTTCTGGGATTTCCAGGCTGTTACATGTTCCTGAAACTTGAACAGAATCCAACCATTGCCCAATCTCAGGGTCTTTAGGCGCAGTCCTTCAGGGTGCAGACTCTTTATCTGCAATGAAAGTGTTGGCATTCCTCTGGATGCAGCATTGACTTTCGGACACTGTCTTCCTTAAATACACCCTCTCCCAATACTTCAGTCCAAAATGTGTGAGGCTTTAGATTTATAGTGCAACTCTCTCAGGGGCATGACCTCCCTGCGTGGCCTGGGGAGGACAGAGTCGTGGGTTCAAGTCCCGGGTCGGGTCTGGTCGGGACAGGACGGCCAAAAGCCAGGCGGCCCCGGGGCAGGAGGCATAAGGGGAGGCCTGACGGTAAGGTGGTGGTGCGGGTTCCCGTGTGGCCTAGGAGATAGGGCGCAGTCAACCTGTTTACATACACACATTTCCAAGTCTTATCCTTAATCATGTAAAGCACAGAAGAATACAGATCTCAAACCCTAAGTGCCCCTCACTTCCTAGTTTGTCTTTCCCTTGTGAGAGGTTGGAGTTCAGGAAGGTAGGCAGGGAGAGTCCTTTGTCCCCTTGCTTACACTAACCTGCAGCAACCAATCTCAATCTGGTGCAAAATGGCTCCCTCACCCTCCCTTTTGGGTTGGGGGCCACTGACCCACAGAAAAATCAGTTTCGGGGGCCACGCACAAGTAAGAAGCAAAAAATAAAAAAACAAACCCTCACTGATGTGGCCCTCAACTGAGTAGGAGAAAGAAGCTCCCCACATTCTCTTTGCATACCAGAGCCTGAGGGGTCCCAGGTTAGTAGATTTTGTGTGCTCCATCCTCATAGTGACACGATGATTGAGCTGGAGTGCCAATGTGGGCTCCCCAATGCTGGGAGGAAGCCCTGAGCCTTGGTAGCTGGATCTAGGCAAGCCGGGGCCACATCTGGCCCTTGGCCTTATGTTCTCCACCCTGCTTTATAGACTCCTGTTGGAGTCATCTGCTTTTGTTTTGCTTCCTGGTAACTTTCCATTACTTTCAACCCCCACTTCCATCAGATAAGAGAAGGAAGTGTCTTTTACCAAGTATTGCTAAGCCATTGACTCAAGGTTTGTATCACTTTGAAAAGGCCATTGTTGAGTGCTTTTTATTCACTAATGTCTGTGGCTTGGCAGAGAAATGACACTGCCTTGGTAATTGACTAGTGGGGGTCAATCTATTGGTAGATTTTCTATGCCAGTAACTTCATATTACTATTTCATAAAATCATCCATGATTCAAAAGTGGTACAGAAAAAAACCAACAAATTGTCCTATATGTACACTTTGTCCTACTCATAGCACATGTCGAGGACTGCAAATTAAGTGTGGTTGCATATACATGCAAATATATATACAAATAGCTTCTTTCACACTGATGGGCATGAATCCAAAGCACTTCCCACAATGCCCTGGTGCTCACAGGACCTCTTCTCTGGGGGTTAGAGACACCGATACCCTGTACCTGTCTGTTCTACCTAGCCCATCCACTTGCATCTTTCAGTGCTCACTCCACCTGGGAGACGCCTTGCCATTGTGGGGCGTGTTCCCAGTGGAGCCCATGTTCAATGGATTCCACTCGTGGGCTGTGTATTGAGCCCCATGTAAACCCAAAGCACGTTGCGGGCCGCACACAAACTGGCCATGAGTTGCATGCAGCCTGCGTGCTGCGTGTTGAGTAGCCCTAGTGTAGTCCATAGCATTAACCTATAAGCTTTTGCTTATCGGTTAATTGACTACACTTTTACATCCCTAATCCAGAATGTATTTTTCAAATGCACATAGATAACATATAGAATGATATTGGTGTGCAGTAGATGGCATTCTTCCCTGGGGGTACATCTACACAGCAGTGTTGTTTTGGAATAATTGATGTTATTCTGAAGTAACATAGTCCACGTCTACTCTACAACATTATTTCAACATAATGTCAAAATAATGTTGAGCTGGAGGACTTCTGAATCCAACTCCTGTAACCCTCATTTTACGAGGAGTAAGGGAAATCAGAGGAAATATGCTCTTTCTTAAACTTCTTGCTATATAGACAGCGCCAAAAGCTGAAATAAACTATTTCTACTTAAGCTACGCAATTGACATATCTCAAGTTGCGTAGCTTATTTCGGCTTTAGCTCTGCTATGTAGATGTACCCTTGGAGTTGTTCTTCTTCATATAGTTAGGAGTCGTGATGGTGGGGAAGCTCTCTAGCATTAGGAATTTGAAACGTTAGATCTGATTTGCTTTTGATAACTTAAAAATCCTGTGACACTTTAGAAATAGCTAGTTCTGGCGTCTTTGCTAATCTCCTACTTCAGCTGTGGCCAACCCGCGGCTTGTGAGCCTCATGCGGCTCTTTCCTCCCTTCCCCATCTCCCCCTGGGTGCGGCTCGTGAAGCAGCCCCTGCACTTCTGAAAATGGCTCCCAGCTCCCTGTGCTCACCGGGGCAGGCGAGCTGTCTGGCGCAGCCATTAAAAATGGTGTCGGCTGGCGGGAGCCTGATGTGGCCAAAAAGCCTCTAAATGCGTTTCTTAAAGGGGCAGTGTTTTTTTCACAACTATTTTGGCCACCTCTGTCCTACTTGGACATTTAAATAGTTTATCTAATTTCATCCCATAGTTTGTTGTGGGACAAATATATTTTCTTGCAGCCTGTCCTAAATTTATTGTATGCTATTAAAATGCTAAAGAATTTTAGTACAGATGATATAATTTTTGTGTGTGTATGTATGTATGTATGTGTATGCGTAGTTTGTAACTTGGCTTGGGATGAAAATATTTTAAATACAATTTAACATAAGCTTATTTTTGAATATTCATTTTTAGTTAGGTCAAATATTCTAGGGTTAAAGTAAATTTCTGCTTAAAATTTTGCATAGACCATTCTATTTTAATGTAAATGAATACTTTAAAATGTTAATTTGTAGCATTATATCAGCAATGTTCTTGGATTTGAATCCACAGTCTAATTTTCATTATGATAAAAAGTGGAGCTTCAATATGAGGGTGACAACTTAGATAACATACAGTTATTTTGATTTTCTTTCCTGCAGTTCAGAAACTATTGCGAGATGTTGGTATATTCTTCTTTCTGGATCTGTTCTTGTGAAGGACTCCATGTTTTTACCACCATGCAGGTATGTTCATGTTACTTTAACTGCTTGAAAGGACATTTTCAACATATATCTTAAAATACTTCCTTCCAGAAATGATTGCTTTAATTTTTTCACTTTTAATAACTTAAAATATAATTTACTTTTCATTATTTTTGAATTTGTCTCAGATTGAGCATTGAAAATCAAATGTAACTTTCAATTTACAAGGCTCCAGTTATAGTTCTCAGTGTGCTAGAGTGTACATAGCAAACACTGAATCAGAGGCACTGATAATTAAAAATGGCTCCTGTTGACCATATTCTAAATTTAAGGCAGGGTTTCTTTTTGTTTTGGGCTCTTTAATAAAATCTTACTTTTACATAATCTAAACTTTGGGCCATATGAGTTGACATTGTTCTCTTTCTCTTCACAAATCTGGCTGCATAACAGTATATTCCATAAGAACTGGAATTATGTTCAATAGTAGTGTATGAGTTTTATATGAAGTAAAAGAGGACTGCTGTCAGTCACAGTAAGACATGATAAAAGTCTGACTGTTTTAAATTTGGAACATAATGAACATTATGTGACCCGTTTAAACTGTAGCATAACATCTGACTTGAGTTAAATCTGGCTACACAGTATTATTCTGTTTGACCTTTGACCTTCATAACAGTGTATTTTTACTTCACTGTGTTATGAAGCCATAACTGGAATATTTGTGCTCATGGTATATATTCAGGAATTGTAATTAAGAGCATCAGGTTTCCAGTCTGGAGGATGAGGTACAATTTAAGATTAATGCCTTCTCTATGAAGAAGCAACTTGACTATATCTGATACTCTGTATTGAAGTCATTAATTTCCTTGTATATTTGAAATCTGTGTGTCTGGTGGTGGGGAAAGGGGAAAGCTTGTCCTGCTAATGTAGTGAAATAATGACAGCGTAAATCTATAGCAGTATCACATTTATGATCATGAAGGCCATGCTGGTACAAAATTGTGTCAGATATGTCCATTGAGACAATATTTTTTTTATAATTTCAAAAAGACATTTTATTGAAGCAAATGAGAAATTATTGAGATTTTTTGCTCCACTGTTATTTCAGAGATAGTATTGTCTATTTTGTAACTGCTGATGTCCACAAGCAGTAAAGATATTTGATCCTGATGCTACAAACTGTTAAACGTTGAAGTCAAAAGATCTGTCTCCGGTAGTTTATTTTTTAAGAAAATACATTATCGTCATTGATTGAGTCCACTTGCCTTTAAAAAAATAGAAGTACACGCTGTCTAAAATTGGTCTGTCCTTGTCGCTTGTAGTAGGTCTTTTTTCAAGCTTTGGAATTGATCAAAATGCAACGTAAAAAAAATTAATTACGATATGAACTTATCTCTCCATAATATTATTGTTTTTCTTTAGTTACTGAAGAAAATTATTGTTTTTCTTCAGTTACTGAGATGTTTAGTTTCTCTGTGCAAATTCTCTGTCAAAATAATGTTTTACAAAAATCTAGTTTATTAGTAATGCAAATTAGTGCTGTGATAGGACTCTCTCTAGTTTGAAATTGATTGAACTTTCCATCAGTCATTCCAGAATAAAATTGACAAAGTGGAAAAAGTTATGGGACAAATGATTTCTTCAGAATGAGGTGCCTGGGACAACCAGTTTAAATAAGTCGTTCATCTTCATTGTAGGACAGAGCTGTTTAACCACAGTGGTTCCTGCTGCTATATTTTACCAGCTTTTTCATTATGTCAGCAGTTGTTACTTTTTTTACACCAAATAGAACATAATAGGCAACTACTTTTCAACGTTTTAAAAAACAAACCCTAGCCCTTGCCCTGAGACTGTGGGAATACATCGTGAAACGAGGTTTACAGGATCGGTCAGCACAGCACGGCAAAGGGATCGGTCAGTAAAGGGATTGGTCAGCACAGTGTGGCGGCCATGTTTATTTTAATGAAGTGGGGATTATTTAAATCCCTGCTTCATTGACTATGCCGGCTAAACTAGTTTACATGGCTCCGTTGACGGAGCCATGTAGTCTAGATATACTCCAAGAGGTTACCATATCCTTGCATCCTATTTTGGACCAGCTGGTGAATGTTTACTTCACACTTCTGCTCTTCTCTTGGTGTCACTGAAAAGGAAATTTATCCTCTAGACTGGGATTTTATCTTCTAGGTCTCCTGCCTCCTTTGACCGCTTGGTGGAAGGTAGCCTTTGCTAGTGTTAATTGTCAAACTTTTTGGTGCTTTCTCTCTTTGGTAAAACAGTTTGCCAGCTCATAGCTAAAGCCAGTTAATGTGTGGTTTGCTACCATTTGATTTCACTTTTATAAGAGAGATACCAGGAGTTTAAAGTTAGTCCACAAAGCCAGTGTAGGCAGCCTTTGATATAAGTGAGATGATGGGAAATGCTGCTGCTTCAGGGATGGATCTGCTGCAGGTGCAGGACCTTAGGATGCAAGCTGTGTGGGGAAGGGAATCGGAGCTTTGGTAACAGGATACAGTATTTAGTACAGTGGAACCCAGATTTGATAAGGACTTCTGGAGAATAGTCAGGTTAGTGCCCTGTGTGACCTCTACTTTTCATGTTGCATAGTATAGTTTGTCACCTAACGTTCCCATTTGTTTGTATCTGCCTGTTTCTTGTCTTCTATTTAGTAAAGTCTTTTGGGAGTACAGACCATATTCCATGACAGGGATACCAGAGTGTCACTACAAGAAAAATAATAAATAATGGGTGCCACTTCGATATTAATAAGTTAGTCTCTTTTCTCACGGATACCAACTAGTAAATTATTAAATTAAGATTCAGAGAAGTAGAAGCAATGAATGACAGTATTAAAATTTTTGGCACTATTGAATCATTTTAGCTTTGCTCCCTGCCAACACATCATTTAATATACAATTTAACAGGTGTAGGTAGGCTTAAAATAAAATAAACTTTTAATTTGTTTTATACATACATACACTTATTGCATTTACATCTGTGCTCTCAAATTTTATGGCAAGAACGTCTAAGAACTTACAGGACTGAAATGTTTGTGTGCTTAGTATCTAACTAGAGGCAGGAAATTAAACTCTCCAGTATCCTGGAGTAAAGTTCTGCAATTCCTAAAGTTTGTCACCAGTGGATATGTGTATAAAGCCTGCATAAAGACTGCATTGAAATGGTGTGCTTACCTGAATGTTAGGAGTGGATGATTTACGTGACCGATGTAAAAAAAAAAAAAATTACAAGTCTGCCATAAATTATTAATGAGATTTCAGTTGCTTGTAGAGGCGGGTAATGAGGGAAAGTGGCTGCTAGATTATACTATGGGTCAAAATGTTCTGTTGTATGAAACTGTTTACAGTTTAAATCATGTGGTTCTTGGGTCTACTTAAGCAGTGAGATCATCAGGGAAGGAAATGAACATTCTTTCCTTTTGGATAACGAGACCATGTGCATTGATGTACAAAAGGCTTGAAGGAAAAAAAATCTGGCGCTCAACAACGTCAATTAAATTAATAACAGTGTTTTTATTAACTATGACAATGAAAAGCTTCAGAGATGTTGGCCTTTTCTAAAATCATATAAAAGGTTACAATTACCTCTTGCTTTTCTAAGAAGAATGTTCAGATTTTCTATGAAAAGAAAAAAAAATGGTGGCAAAAGAATTGATGTGTCTTCACCCACAATCAGGGGGCACTAAAAAAAAATGAAATTGCCTGTTAAAACACAGTGTGCTTTGCCTGGCCCGGAAAAGTTGTTTGGTAAAAAAGGAAAAATTAATGTACAAACTTGTATAGCAGTGTAGTAAATCAGGCTCTGCACAGCAGTCTATCTTAATTCTGCAGTTCAGAGCAAATTTTCTCAACTGTGTACTCTAGATAAGTGATTCTCAAATAGGTACATGTAGACCTAGAAGTTCTCAAAGGTCTTCAGGAGGATGCATCCATTTATCTAGATGTTTGCCTGGTTTTACAACAAGCCACATGAAAAGTCAGTATAAACTAAAATTTCATATAGATAATGACTTATTGATACTGCTCTATATATTGTAGACTGCATTATAAGTGCAACAGTTGATTTATTTTATAATTATATAAATGAGAGTGTGAGCAATTTTTCAGTGATAATGTGCAGTGACACTTATTTTGTAGTTTGTCTGATTTTGGTATGCAATTAGTTTTTAAATTAGGTGAAATTTGGGCATAAGCAAGACAAGTTAGACTCCTGAACAGGGTACAGTAGTCTTAAAAGGTTGAAAAATACTGTTCTAGATATATTTTAAGAGTCACATTAGGCTCATATTTGTGATTAAATCATCATGTGTGTTTGTGATGACATACTTAGGATGCGTTTACACTGCACCCTTACCTTGACATAGCATATTTTGAAATTTGGTGCTGTTTAGATATCCGTGATGCCAATTTTCCTGATTTGATCACAAGCCTCCTGGTGATTGTTTCATTTATTTTTTTCTGGAAAGCCCCAGGCACATTATTAGAATTAAGCTGGTTCTGGGAACTTCACTACTTGATGCTTCACGTACCACTATTAACTGTGATTGCTCTGACTTAGTCTTAAAGAAAGACTTTAGGTCTCATGGATTGTGCAGAAAAGCTAGAAAACATGTCCTGAGTTAAGCCAAAAACCTCAAACACCAGATGCTAAATAAAAAAGATCCCTAAGTAAATTTTTTCTGTGATTTCAAGAAGCTATTCCCTTTTGGGGAGGTATGGAGAGCTGATTCATGAGCTTTGAACTAAAGTTGTAAGCGACTAGTTTAGTGTCTACTCACTCACCTCCTCCCCCCCCTGCTGCCTCTGTATCAGAGGCAGCAAGGGAGGAGGCAGGAGGCGGTGCTGTGGGGAGCTGGCTTAAAAGCTAGTTCTCCCCAGCTCCATCTCTGTGGGATGGGGGAAAGGGGGATGGTGGAGATAGAGGTGCATGGGCATAGGTCTGGGACCCAGCAGAAGCTGGGACTGCTCAGGCTCGGCTTTTATCTGGTTCTGGACCTACCCCTGCTACAGCTACTAGATTTAAAAAAATCAGTCAAATTATTAATCCATTGAATCTTGTATTTGTGACCCAAAAAGCTTTGTTTAGTATTTTAAAATATAAAAGCAGTAACTTCTCTGTTTAAAATATTCAGGTGGGAGGAGTTGCAGGGATGGTGTGGGGAAGGAGCAGGAGAAAGAAAGCTAATGTTAGCTGTCAGTAATAAAAAAATTACAAATTCTTGCTCAGTAAACTATTGTAGACTGAAAACAAATGTTGTGCAACATTTAAAATGGCTTTTTAGCTATCTTCTGTCGGGGAGGGCAAAAGGGCCTCCATGGTTGGATCTGGCCCACCAGGTGGGTTGATCTGACTCGGAGAGGCCCTGCTGCTCCTCTGCCCCCAGGCCAATCAGGGCCTGGGGGTAGATGGAAGAACATGAAATTTCCTCCGCCCTCCCTGCTCTTCCCCACCCCCCCAAGCCCTGATTGACCTGGGAGGGAAGGGGGAGTGCATGAAGTTTCCTCTGCCTTGCCCCCGCTGTGCGAGGAGTGCGGGGCAATTAGAAGCTCCACCTACTTCCGGCAGGGCGGGAGGAGGCTTCGCTCGCTTCCCTGCCCTAAGGCCAATCAGAGCCTGAGGGCGGGGAGAGTGCACAAAGTTTTCCCCGTCCTGCGAGGAGTGTGCCGCGCTTAGAAGTGCCATATGCTCCTGGCAGAGTGGGAGGAGGCTTCGCATGCTCCCCTGACCTGCAAGGAGCGCGTGGCTCTTAGAAGCGCCACACGTTCCTAGCAAGGTGGGAGGAGATTTCGTGTGCGCCCTCACCCCCAAGCCCTGATTGGCCTGGGAGTAGAAGGGGGAGCACGTGAAGTCTCCTCCCATTGCCAAGGGCATGGTCACCTAGAGGGAACCTCTGCGGGGGGACGGGACGGGGACGGGGGAAGGCGTTCCCCCCACCACCAGACCAGTCATGGTCTCTGGGTGGGGAAGCAGGGAACTATCCTGGCCCCGCCCCGCCCCTTCCACTTGAGACCCCATCCCTTCCACTCAAGGCACCACCCCTTCTGGAGCAGGCCTGAGGCCACTTCAAAAATTTCTGAAATGGTCCCTGGCAAAAAATTATTGCCCACCCCTGTTCTATGTCAATTCTTTCCCTGATGCTCTCTTCTAAAGAATTTGTAAATGTAGGAATAAATCTCTTCAAGTTTAAATTTCTCTCACCTTTAACAGAATAAAATGCAGTAAAGGAAGAGAAACAAGACATCATCATTAAATTGGACAGATACTATGTATAACAGTTAACAGTCATGAAACCTTTTTTTCTGATGATTAGGCATGCAATTGCCAGGATCACCTCTCGAGCCCTTTTAAAAAATTGGCATCACATTAGCTATCCTGCCCTCCAGTTATTTGGTACTGAAGCTGATTGAAAGGATAGGTTACAAACCACAGTTGTTAGTTCCGCAATTTCACGTTGGAGTTCTTTCAGAACACTTGGGTGAATGCCATGGGTCTTGGTGACTTATTACTGTTTATTAATTTGTTCCCAAGTCACCTCTAATGTAACCTCAATCTAGGACACTTCCTCAAATTTTTCACCTAAAAAGAATGGCCCAGGTTTAGGAATCTCCCTCATGACCTCAGCTGTGAAGATTGAAGCAAAGAATTAATTTAAATTCTCTGCAATGACCTTTTCACATGTGAGTGCTCCTTTATCATCTCAGTCATCCAGTGCCCCACTGGTTGTTTAGCAGGCTTCCTGCTTCTGATGTTAGTTTACAAACTGTTAATTAAGAACATTAGTGAATCAGAAAGAAAGAAAATCAGGTCTACTGTAAATGATGTGCTTTGCAAATAAATGCCAATGAAAAGCAACCACTTTTTTTTTAAAATATATGGAAGGCATTTATCTTGTGACAGTGTTTCAGACCAGTGATTTGATCTCAGTTAATAATATAGATGTTATAGCTGGGTACCAAACAATAGGAGCACATATTATAATTTATTGAAAAACTGCACTCTGGCTTAGAGAACTGACTTCCTGGGCTTCAGCGATCAAAAAACCAGCAGATTCCTAATATCTGTTTTAAGAGTTTGAACTCCAGTGAATATGCTTTCTTGGTTATCTAAATGTTTAATAAGAGTCCACTGTGTTTTTAAAGAAAACTTTTCAAAGCCGCCTTTGAACAACATCAGCTATGAATTCCTGATACACCAATGAAATATTATGGTTTGATTGCCTGACCGTTTCTCTTAATACTAATCAATAATTGGATAAGAATATTGTAACTCTTACCTTTTGAAATTCTGTAAATAAAATAAAGCAAACCATGACATTTCCAATGAATGTTTAATAACTATGAAGTCTCTCATACATTGTTTTTGTTACCATTTCTCTTCACATTTCTTCTTAGTGAGCTTAAATGTGGCAATTGGATTTATTTTCATTTTTGTCTCTCTGTAAACCTTAAGGAAGATGAGTGGTCTTGTAACACATTAGAGTAAAAAAATTATAGTAGTATAAGCTTTTGTGGGCAAAACCCACCTCCTCAGATAAGCAAAGTGGAGAGAAAAGGGCTGAGGAAGTGGAGTTTGCCCACAAAAACTCATGATAGTCTAATATAGGGGTCATTAACATATGGCACCTCTTCCTTCCAAAGTGGTACTTTGCCAGATTTGCCATAAGGCCCAGATTTGCCATAAGGCCCACTTCTCGTAGGTCCTAGAGAACCTCCTTGAGGTGATGCAGGTGTTCTTCCCATGTGCTACTCTAGACAACGATGTCATCTATATAGGTGGCTGCGTACTGGTCATGTGATTATAAGTGTTTATTCATCAATCTCGGGGAAGTGGCTGTGGCCCCGTGTAGTCTGAATGGCATGGTAATGAACTGGCACAGACCGAATGGCGTGGGAAAGGCAATCTTCATCCCTAAATTAGTGTGAGGGGTATTTGCTAGTACTGTTTCATTAAGTCAATAGTGGATAGATACTTGGCCCCTGCTAGATGTTTCAATGGGATATGCATCGAAGCGGGACATAGCGTTGACTTTCCGGAAATCAATGCAGAACCGGATAGACCAGGGCTACTCAAAACACGCCTTGTGGGCCACATGTGGCCCACGGCCCGTATGTTTGTGGCCCACGGGGTGGTTTGGGTTTATGCGGGACTCAACACGCGGCCCATGGGTGGGATCCTCTGAACATGTCCTCCACTGGGAACTCACTCCACAATGGCTAGGCATCTCCCCGGTGGGGTGAGCACTGAAAGACGCAAGCAGATGGGCTGGCTGGAACAGAAGGGTATGAAGTGTCAGCGTTTCTAGCCCCTAGGGAAGAGGTGCCAGGAGTGCCGTGACGTTTATATTCATGCCTGTCAGTGTGAAAGAAGCTATTTGCATTTATTTGAATATATATATTTGCATGTATATGCAACCATACTTAAGTTGCGACCCTCGGCGTGTGCCGTGAGTATCATTGTGGCTCTCGGGGCTTCCAAAGTTGAGTAGCCCTGGGATAGATCCATCGGGCTTTGCTACCAGGACAATGGGACTCCTCCACTCACTCCTTGATTCTTCAGTTACACCCATCTCTACCATTGTCTTAAGCTCTTGTCGTATGGTATCCCACATTTTCCTTGGCAAAGGCCAGTACAAGTCTCTCACCTGTCCTGGTTCCGTTGCAATGGGTGGTATATTTGGCCTGGGTGTGTAGACATATTGGAAAGTCCTTAAGAGATTATGTATCTGATTCTGTTGTAGGGGGCTGAGACCTTCCCCTACCACTACTGGTTTTGGATTGATAGGGTCACCTGCCAAAGATCCTAGTTCAGATTTGGGAGGTACAGGGGCAATACACATGGCTTTTTGGGTTTTCCGGCTTTCAAGAGGTTTACATGATATGTGTGAACCTCCTTCCTGTGACCTGGCAGCCTAACTTCATAGTCCACAGGTCCTATGCAATGTACCACCTCAAAGAGATCCTGCCATTTAGCTAGAAGTTTTGACTCAGTCAAGGGTAACAGTAACAAGATCCGATCTCCTGGTTCAAAGCTATGGACTCTAGTTCCCCGATTATATTGTTTTTCTTGAGCTTGTATTAGTTTCTCCCATGCAGACATCTAGTGTCTGAAGTTGTTCTTGGAGTCGTAATACATATTGGGTGGTTCCTAGTACCCGAGTCTCCTGGGCCTTCCAATTCTCCTGGTCAAGGATTTCCTGGAGTTATCTCCTGTAAAGGAGTTCAAAAGGAGAAAACCCCATTGAGGCTTGGGGCACTTCTCTTATAGTGAAGTGTAAAGCCAGTAGGAGCGTATCCCAATATTGTGGATCATCATCCACGAATTTACGTAGCATCAATTTGAGGTTCTAAGTTCTATGAGTCCATCTGTCCGAGGGTGGTATACTGATGTCCGGAGGGTCCAAATATGCACGAGCTGACACAACTCAGCGATCAACTTGGATGAGACGTTAGTACCTTGGTATGTCAAGATTTCTTTGGGTATCTCCACCCTTGCAAATACCTTCACCAACTCATCTGCAGCAGTTGCAACTCAGTGGCATAGCTTTTGTATATCTGGTTGCGTAATCTACTATTATCAGGATGAATTGGTTCCCCATCTTGTTCTTCTCCAAAGGGCCAACAAGGTCCATCCCAATCCACTCGAACAGTACAACTGGTAAAAGGCGAACTCAGGGGGGCCTTGGGTACGCCCTTAGGCCCAGCACACTGACATTCCGGGCATGAAGCACAGTAGTCTCGGACTTTTTGGTGTATGCCGGGCCAAAAGATCTGGTGTACTACTTGCAGGAGGGTCTTTTCTCTACTTAGGTGTCCAGCCCAGGGGGTGGTGTGTGCCAAATGTAGGAGGTTCCTGCATAGCCTCCAGGGAACCAACATCTGGTGCATTTCCTCTTGCATCTGAGGGTCTGCCACCACCTGGTATAGTCGGTCTATCAAAATCTTGAAGTGGGCCCCTGAGGGTGCGTTGTCTCCTTGAACCTGTGCCTGCTCCCACGCTTGGCTCAAGGTTTGGTCTTCCCTTTGCTCCTGCAGGAAGTCTACATCCCTTTAAAGTTTTACCTGGGCATCTTCCTCCGATGGTGCCTGGATGATTGGGAGGGTTCTTCTTGGGGGTCTGTCTCTACTGGGAGTCCCAGTGCTCTTCCTCCTGGCACCCTGGGTCACTACCTCCTAGGAGGGCAGTAGTCAGTCTCTCATGATCTCTTTAAACCTGGGCAAGTCTGGCCCTAACACCACTGGGTAGGCTAGCTGTGCAGCCACACCTACCAGGAGAAGCTCCTTCCAGCCTCGAACCTCCAAGTTTACCCAGGCTGTCGGGTAGGGTTGCACATCTCCATGGATACATTGGAGATGGATCAGTGACCTGGAGTTCGGGTATGAGGTCCTCCTGTATAATCATCTGGCTGCAACTCAAGTCTACCAGAGCTGAGACCTCAATGCCTTCCACTACCATGGGATCACTAGTTTTCCGGGTTGGGGTCCCTGTGTCCGATGCCCTGTAATCCAGGGTTGTCCATAATCGCATTCCATGTAGGGGCAGTCTTTCCAGAAGTGTCCTCCTTGGCTGCACCTCCAACAATGGTCCTTGGGGGTCTGTAGATCGGGGATCATCCTTGGGTAGACTATTCCCACCATGTGGCATTTGGGGTTGCCCTTCTTTGGAGTTCTGCCCTGGGAGTCCTAGCCTGCAGGATATAGAACATGGTTGGGGGTCTCATTGGTTCCATCTTCCATGGTTTCCCTCTCCTGGGATCCTCTTGTCTCCTTGGGCTCTCTGACCACCGAGGTCAAACTCCAGTTTCTTCCACAGTGGTCCCTAATTCATTGGGCGACAGCCTGTTGCTGTGCCCCAGTGGGGGACCCTTCCTTACACAGCCCTCTGCCAGTAAGTCTCAGGTCTGATACCGGTATTGTCTAAAATGGCCACTTTCACCCAGAGATACTCCAGTGCATCTCGCTGGTCCCGTTAGTTAGGAGCCAATATGGTAGCCTCGTGTTCCTGGGGCCAGTGATTGGCCATAGCGACCTGCACAAAGGTAACTAAAAATGCTTTGGGGTCGTCCCCTGGTCCCATCTTCGTTAGCCAAATGGGCATCCTTAGTCCGATGTCTCCTGTTCCTCTCCCATCCCCATGGCCATGGGGCTTGGTGGACTCATTGGCTGTAGCAATGCAGCTACCTGTTGCAGCAGGCCTTCCTGTTGGGTCCAGTGTTGTGTGGTCAGCTTGCGCAATAGCTGTTGTTGCTGTTTCTGCTGTTGCTTCATCAGCTGCTGAGGTTGGTGGGTTAGCTGTTGTATCAGCTATGCCTGCTGCTGTTGGTGCTGGGCTACTTGCTGCTGCTGGGTTTTCACCATCCACTGCAGGAATTTCTCCATATCCATCTCTTCACCAGACTTCCAGGACAAAAGGGTGATTCCCCTGTCCCACTCTCTCTACCTAAATCTCTCAGCAGGTCCTGGATGTTGCCATGTTCTCCGCAATGTGTCATGGCTTATTCACACCCCGTGTCTTGGGGGAAGGGTAAACGGGTGTGGACACCGCCTAGTCAGCTGTTGAATCATCGTCAGTCTCTCTCACAGTCTATGAACACCAACCGTTGGTCCAGACTAGTACACCCTAATAGCTAGAGTCAGTGAGAGGTAGTTAGAGCTTAGGGCAGTCCACTTTGGTAGCCAAAGTCAATATGAAATGACCCTTTAACTCAGGGCAGCATGGCTAGGTAGCCAAAGTGAATAGAGTTCTGTTGTACTGACCTTCTTTAAGCATGTGAATCCTTTTGATTCCTACAATCCTGCACTGTATTACTTGACCACAGCAGAAAGTTGTTAGCTGTGGGTGAGGAAATTTGGTAGCTTTGGCCACATGTTGGGCTGAAAGAGTCATTGAAGGGGCCTGCTATAATAGTTCCCCCAAACTAGAGGGCCATGTATTGAGTCTTGTGGAGTGGGATTGCAGAGTGGAGTGTCTCTTCACCTTCCACAGAGGCTGCAAACTTCTGGGATTCTTGGAGTAGCATTTGCTGCTCTGGCTTGGGTAGCAGTTTGGACCTGTCCCTTTAGAATGTTCATGTCTAGTCGTTTTAGCCCCATACCAGAATTTAGTGGAAAATACAAGTGACAGAAGGAAAATGGTGATTTTTCAAAAGGCTGTACTCAGCCAAATGTGGAGAGAGTGGTAAACAAAGAAAAGTCACTTTTACACACCTAGGACTTTCTCTCTACTGATTTTTAAAGGCTTGGTACAAATAATGGAAATTTAAAATAGATCTTCTAAAAAGAAGTCACAAAAATCTTATATAATAGAAGTGTTGGCTACATAAATGTAGGGGTTTGCTACTAGTTGTTCCTATGAAAACAACAATAATTATAAATCTTTTCAATGTGTTATCGAGTAAAAAAACAATATTTTGTATTCCTTGCAAAAATACAGACTAAAAATCTTAACTATGTTGTAAGTCTTACAAGCTAGGGTTAAAGTGAAATATAGTGGAATAGAATTAGTTTAAGGAAATAAACTAAATCTTAATAGAGGTCTAATGTATACATTAGTGACGGTCTGCTTTTATGCACAACAGAAAGGTATATAAAAGATGATGATCAACATCTTGTCTTTTTTTTTTTTTTTTTCACTGAGAATGCAATCAGTATTATGAACTTAGGATAGACCTGGCATGTAGCCCATTCTGTACGCTGGATATTTTCCTTCTGTGTTTGTCAATCTCTTAACATGATGTCTGTGACTTAAATTGCATAAACATATCTGAATTTAATTTGAACAGAAAATACGCCTTTTGTAATTATGAAATTATAATAGATTTGCTAATAACTCCTTGGCAAATACTGCATTTTACTATGTTTGCACTATGACTGATCTCACAATGTGCTGTGTACTTATCTAGGGAAAATGTTTTTTTTTTTTTAAGAAGTAGAGAGCTTTTAGGATTCGATATATATTATACTCCAAGTAGCAGAGTTACAAAAAGAGACAAGCAAGAGACTTGTGAGAACAGGTCTCAGCGGGATAAGGAGACATGGAACAGAGCATTAGGTGTCTGACTGCAGCAAAATGTAAATTCTGTGTCTTTGTGTGTCTGTATATGAGAGAGTATGTGCCAGATTCTACAACTATGAAATCACGAAATCCATAGAGCTGTAATTTATATGAATGGGATAGTTCATACCAATCAGAAATATTGTTTGTTTCTTTTTGAACCGTGGAAGGCAAAATTCTATAAGAGCTTAAAAACTTTTTAAAAAACATACTAAGATTTTAGAGCATAGTTGTGCAGCAAAGGATGAATTCTGCAGCCAGAGAATTACAGAATATATGGGGCCATGAGGATTGTCTTTATTTCTTTTTACTCCGAAAGCTATAGCACATGTGTGCTCGCTCTTTCAGTCTCTCTCTCTCTCTCTCTCTGATTTGAATGTATGACTTAGGCAATTCTCCATGCTTTCCCGCTTTTTTAATTCAAGTAATTAATGAACAACTGTTAATTTATGACATACTGTGACAAACTATGATGTCTGGGACATACACTCTATGGAAGAAGTATGACCGAAGACATGAAATTTAGCCAGCAGCTAAAAGTTTGAATGCCCCCCTTTGAAACTAACATATTTCATTAGAAATCATGATCTAATAGCTTCTTTACTATTACAGTATAAGCAAGGAACATTTTAGTCATTGTCATGATAAATGGCAATTGATCTATTAAAGGCTATAGTTTCTATAGTACATTATCAAAATGCAGAATTTGACAGTTCAAACTGCAATGCTCACACTGGTCATATAATATTTTATCAAAATGACTGTTAGGTTGTGTTAACTTAGTTGTTTGGAAAGTTCTGAGGTATTGCTAAAATAGCTGCATGAAGCTGTCTTAAATAGTTATCTGTGTTTTGGGAGCATAACATTTAAAAAAACCCACTGAAGTTTTAGTTCATCTTTTTCCATGAATGGATAGCTGATTTAACCCTTTTACTGTTTACATATAAAGTATAAGCTTACATTGTAAAGCTTAGGAGTATAAGCTTTCCGTAGTTTGTCTATGCATAAAAATGTAGTGTATGTCACATCTAAGGGTACAGATGTACCTGATCTGTTTATGATTTGTTCTCCCTTCTCTGTGTGTTGCCAAGGAGTTTGTACTTATCCTGTATGTTCTTTCTTTCCTGTTCTTTTCACACTTCTAACTTTGTTCTTATATTTTTATTTTTCCTTTTTGGTTCACAATCTTATTAGCTGCACCCCTTTTTCTATGCAGTCACACAACAAAATGTTAGGTGATTCTTCATGTTGCATATGAAGCAATTGGGAGTAGGTGGTGGCTTTATGAAGCTGAGCTGCATGTACTCTAATGGCCAGAGTTTTTCATAACCAAAGAATTGGTTGCAGGACCAGTCCTTTGGTGCAGAATTCCGCATCTAAAGTTGCATTTAAAATAAAGCTAGCACTTATTTGTAAGGGAAAACTTCCAAATGTTATCTGAGTATAAACTAATGCAAATCCACATACATTGATTTCCCGAGCTTTTAGACAGCCCGAGAGATGATATTTTTGAGAAATGTGAACCACTCTCATTCATTTCAGCAGGTTAGTTCTAAAACCTACTAATAATTTCAAAGTCACTGAACATTTTAATACTGGTAGTTCTTGCTGAGAGAATTAGCTAATGTACTCTGTGGCTGTATTTTTGTAGGTGTCCAAAAACTGCAGCTGTCCGGTGTCCAACTGTTAAGACTTTTCGCTTCCTCTGTGATGAATTATAAAATGAAATTGTATTTTCACTGCAAAAATCTGTGCCACATTTCCTAGATTAGGAAAAGAGGGCAAGCTTAGATTTTGGTTAATGTGTTTAGTCAGTCCTGAGATCAGTGTATCATTTTCACTAGCCTTCTAATAACCTCACTGAATTGAATGCATGTAAGTGAGAGTGTGAATCAAGTTATTATGTGTTAGTATCAACAAGTTGTTCAGTGTTTTAATAAAAACAGTTTTGGTTAACCCCAACCATGAAAACTGCCGCTGTCTCCTGAGAAGAAAATAATTACATGTCAAGGTGGTGGAAAACAGACAGGAGAGAACTCCTATGATAGCAGCTAGACCAGTGGCCTATATTTCTTGTTCATATGTTTAAAAACAAGAAGTGAAATCTAATTTGTACATTTAACTTATAAAAATTATATGGAATCTTTGTGTTTATGTTAATGTCACAGATCTTTTCCCTCTGATATGTTCTACGCCCACATCTTATACTCTCTCCCTATATGTATTGTAAACTTTTTAGAGCAGAGATGGTTCGTTTCTTTTTCCCTTTTTTTTTTGTTTTCCTAAGCAGCACCAAACCAATGGAGTTCTAGTCATGAATGGATTCTTTTGACATGAGTATACTATGAACAATAATTTCACAAGGCAACCTGCTTATATAAAATACAGGTTGAACCTCTCTAGTCAAGCACCCTCGAAGCCTGACTGATTCCGTACAAGAGAATTTTCCAGACCATGGAAGGTCAATATTGTCTATCAGCATTACTAACACTTCCACTTCTTATTGTGTTGTTAAAGGACATTTAGGGGTAAATTAGAGCTAAATAACATCACAGTACGCTTATAGATAGGACTGGTGACTGTAAACAGACTTTAGTGGACCGTGGGAAACTTGGTCACACCCATGAAAAGTGGACATCCAGCTAATTAAAATCATTCTGGACATCGGGTGTTTCTGGACTAGAGAATTCTGGACTAGAGAGGTTCAACCTTGAAGAGGCTCGGATGAGAGGTTCTTTATAGATTCAAAGAATTATTAATGACAATGAGCGAAAATAAATTGTGGTCTCAAGTATAGTAGTTTCCATGAACTTTCTTTTTCTTCCCTTTCACCCTTAGGTTATTGCAGTGTTTCCCAAACTATGGGCCGTGGCCTGGTACCGGGCTGTGGGGGAAAAAAAATACCGGGCTGGAGAAACCGGCCGCCAGGAAGCAGGGTTGGGGACAGCAGGGCTGTCCCTTGGAGATCTGGGCAGGCAGCTGGCGAAAGCAGGGCTGGGGACAGCGGGGCTGTCCCACGGAGATCCGGGCGGGCAGCTGGCTGGGGGAGATCAGGAGGAGGAGTATGGGAGAACCAGCTGCCCGGAAGCAGGGCTGGATGGGGGTAGCGGGACAGGTCAGGGGGGTCGTCGAGGGAGCAGGGCTGACCAGGGGAGATTGGTTGGGGGCGGGGGGAACCGGCCACCAGAAGCAGGGCTGGACGGGGGCAGCAGGGCTGGACTGGGGAGATCAGGAAGAGAAAGGGGGGGGGGGGAGAACGGGACTGACCCGGGCACATGCAGCCCCTGGCAGATGAGTCAGTGTGGCCGGGGATTCCATTTTGCTCCTTCCCCTCCCCCCGCTCAAGTAGTTGCGAACTGCCTGGCAGGTAGACACACTCAGACAGCGTGACCACATCTATCAGCCAGGCAGTTCGCAGCCTAGGACTGATACACCTAATTATAATAAAACTTACCTAATTAGAAAATACCAGGCATTTTATATGTCTGGTAATTTCTCAATTTCATTCCCGGACAAAACCTTCAAATACTGGACTGTCCGGTACAAAACCGGACACCTGGCAACCCTACCCTTCCTTGCACCCTCCCTCCTAGCCAGATACCCTACCCCTAATCTGCTCCTGCTCCGGCCTCCTGGAGTGCTCATGTGGCGCCGGGTCCCCCAGGCCCTGGCCCAGGCTGGGTGGAGCATGCAGCCGGGTGAAACACTGAAAGTTTATTCATTTTTCATTCTTTTTTTTAATATGCGTTTATATTTTTGGGCTGCAAAAAACAGTACTGAAAAAAAAAAAACGGGTTCCAACTAAAGTAAAAAGTTTGGGAAACCCGTATCTAGCTAGCTTTCTATCCATCTTACAGTCCATTTATCCAATCCATATTCCCTTAACTTTCTGGCAAGAATATTGTGGGTGACTATATCAAAAGCTTTGCTAACGCTGGCACTGGGGGCTTTGGGAGGACCAGAAAGAACTTATTTGAAAATTCATCATTTGCTTAATAAATATGCAAATGAATTTACTGGTCCCCATGTCAAAAAGTTTGGGAACCCCTGGGTTATTGTATTACTTGCCTTCTGTTAATTTTATTTAACTTCTAAATTAGGTAAAATATAACATTCTTTTACTTTTTCTTTTAGTTTTGGCAAGCAGTCTGGAGGAAAAAGAGGATGCGAGTGTATTATATTGGAACCTTCAGAAATGATTGTGGTAAGAACAGACTTCTAAAAATGTGTTTATGCTCCTGTATGTATTAGCAATTTTTTGTATCTTGTAGGGATGTGAAATTTATTCAAGTGACTTGAATAGTTGCTTTCTCTCCCCATTGCTGCCTCTATCAGGGGAACTGGCGGTGCTTCTGCCTTGCTACATTTCAAAAGCAAAGCATGTGCAGTGAGCATGGGGCCAGCAAGAGAAAGCTTGAGTCCCCCGCTGTCCTCACGCTCCCGCAGCTCTTCGCCTTTGAAACATAGCAAGAGTCAGCAGGTCTCTTGCTACATTTCAAAGGCGGAGGCATCCTTACTGACTAATCGAATAGTCAATTTAAATTGCATTGATTATTGAATTAGTTGATTAATCTAAATTTAACATCTTTAGTACTTGATAACATAAGGCTTTTTGTTAAGTTCTTATAAAATTGTCTGATTTTTAATTATATTAGTGCTACCTTTTTGTGGCAGCAAAAACTATGTAAATTAAATTAGATAAATAATGGTGATGATTAGGATTATAATATCAACCTTTCTAAAATGACTTGTATTTTTTTCTGTTATACAGTCCCACCAGTGCTGGTGATTGGGTACTCCTCAGTCAGCTTTAGGCAGTGCTGCTATATCTTACTTTATATCTTAGAAAATGTGCGTCTGTCTGTGACTTAATTTATTCAAGAGCTCTTCCTAAATGGCAAGAGCTAAGACCACTTAATTTGGTATGCAGCTTTCCTCTTATCCTAACTCTAAAGCAAGGTCAGAGTTTGATCGTTCCAGGACATTGGGATGTGCCTGGAATTCGATTGTTTCTCATAAAATGGAAAGAAAGGACAATTATACTGCAGAATAACCACTGAGGGGGCAGTAAGGGGCTAGAGATGGGGACCAGGACAGCTATAATGCATTGGTCAACAGGAGCCATGTGTGGAGAATGGGAGAGTTTGTGTGTCTGTGTGTCTTCCCGTTTTCCCACCTGGGATCATACACTCCTCCTCTGGTTGTGCCCACTGCAGCAGCCATTAATAGGTGCTTCTCACCCAGCTCTAGGCTGCTGCAGTGAGAGAGGACTGGGCTTGTCTTCTCTCCCTCGAACACCCTGCACACTGAACTCCTCATCCCCAGCCCAAAAGAATTATTTAAATCAGGGCTACTCAATTTTGGAAGCCATGGAGGCCACAGTGATACTCACAGAACATGCCAAGGGCCTTAACTTAAGTGTGGGGTTCTATGATTCTACATGCAAATATATGCAAATAGTTTCTTCCACACTGACGGGCATGAATACAAAGATTAAGGCAAGACTGCACAAAACACAGGCCCCATTTAGGATAGTTCTGCTGATATTAATAAAATGCATTTATCTAATCATGTTATCTTATCATATTTATCTAATTTCTACCCATATGACAGTACTTTTAATGAGCAATGACAATCCAGGAATTTAACTACTAAAACGCATATCAACAGAAGACCATTATATTGACTACTTTTTTGTTTTGGTTCCCACGGGCCATGTGTTGAGCCCCGCATAAACCCAAACTGCACTGCGGGCTGCAAACAAACGGGCTGTGGGCCACACATGATCCATGAGCCTCGTGTTGAGTAGCCCTTATTTAAATGAAGAAAAACAAAACTTTTTTGAGTTAAGGACCCACACAGTGTCAGGTAAATCTTGTAGTATGTTTATAGTGTTGTCCCATTTTATTCCTTTTATTCACTGGTAGCTCTCCAGCCGTGTTATCTGTTCGCTAAGGTATCTTTGTGGTTGCACTTCACACACGGATCTGTGGTGAAGTAGGGAGAAACATAGGGAGCAGTGATGGAGCTAGGTTTTGCAATTGGTGGAATGGCAATGATCATTGGCTAGCTGTAAAAAATTGATCCCATTTAGGGATGTTAATGACTAGTTGACTATCCGATAAGCATTTGCTTATCGGATAGTCTTTTGACTGGTCGATATTCCCCCCCTTCCCTGTTGTCGCCTCTGTGAGACAGAGGCAGAGTCAACAAAGGGGGGAAGGGGTACTTCAAAGTGGCAGCGCTACACAACAGAAACCCTAAGGTGGCTACTGTACAGTTGATACACGGATCAGCTGTGGAGTGGGCTGCCCATTTAAAACGCTGCTTCTGCGCGATTCAGAGGGGCAGCCCTTGAGCCAGGGGTCTGCTGGAGACTCCCCAGCTGATCACAGGCTCCCCGTGGCATTTCCCCAGAACCTGGGGTCAGCTGGGGACTCCCCAGCTAATCCCAGGTTCGGGGAAATGCCACGGAGAGCCCAAGGTCAGCTGGGAGTCCTCAGCTGACCCCAGGTTCCAGGGCAGCTGCTCTTTTGAAATGCGTGGAGGTGGCGTTTTAAAGAGGCAGCTGCTGCACAGCTGATCTGTGGAAGTGCTGCGTGGAACCCAAGGTCAGCTGGGGACTCTTGTGCATTTCAAAACAGGCACCCGCATGCAGCCCGGAGTCAGTGGGACTTTTCACTGGCCCCAGGCGGTACGTGGAGTTCCGCATTCCTCCTTTAAAATGTACAAGAGCCCCAACAGAGGCTCTTGTACATTTCAAAGGACAAATGCGGAAGTGCCTATTGACTAGTCAACTAGTCGATGGAAATTCCATCGACTAGTCAATTAACGACATTTTAACATTCTTAATCCCACTCTGCATTCACCTGACAATAATAGCTCCTGTCCTGCAGGACTAGACCTAGCACCTTTCTCCAGTTGTTGTGACAGATGGGCCTAATTTGAGTAAGTGGTTGTGTAACATGGTGCACAGGATTATATCACCACATAATTCTATGCCCAGAGAGGGTAGCTAGGCCCAGCCCTGCAGCACAGGAACTGCCAAAAATAGTTCTGAGGTAAGAAATGCTATACAAGTTTGTGATTATCCAGTATGTTCTCAAAAATTAGTGTAAATTGTGGTGGTGATGTTCATGATTTCGTGGAATCTTTCAAGCTGTTTTGATGGTGATATGTGCAGAAATACTATGTGAAATGCCCGGGGCGTTATTTTGTTTGTTGCTACCTCAAATTTTTGCCTGTTTGCTGCTGCTATCCAGTACGTGTCTGGAGGCCTGAGCTATATGTTTATACTGTTCTAATGTAGAAACTAATCTGAAGTTCCCTGGAACCTGTTTCCCACAGTTGTAGACTCTCCTAGTTCCAAATTTTATTTCTCTGATAATTTTTAGGTTTAATATATTTATAAAAACCGTGATCCTTTAAATATGGAAAGCTAACGTTTTGAGGACAGCTTTTGTGTGAAATCCTGCTTTAAGTGTAAATGTCCCTGGCAATGTCCAGTGGATTATGACTCATTTAATTGAGAGAAAAGTTTAGCTTGTTTTTTATAAGCAATTTAGGAATGGGGTTTTTTTTGTTTTTTTTTTGTTTACAAAGTATTAATGCAAAATTCATTAGTAAACCTGGTAAATTGTTATCTAGACAAATTGTATGCATTTCGTGTTGCAACTCCTGTCTGAAGTAAGAACTCTCTGAAGTGGGAAATGACTCATTGCTGTGACATGAAAAGAAAATTAGATGGTATTGTTTGAGTTTTCCTAAAATGCTGATTGATGACTTACTAGCAACCCATATGATGTGACATAACCCATACCAATCACTCTGATCCCTGTAACATTCCTTGGAAGCCTGTAACATTCCTTGTTTTCATGGGAATGCCTTATGCAGGATGAGCAGTGGAATGAGGCAACGAAGCATCCCCAAAACACAGAAATGTAAGCGCCCCTCATTGTCAAGTGGTTCCTCTGAGCCTTCCTGATATTGATGGCCACTCTATGGGCTCCCCTGACAGCCTGAGTGTCAGGCTGTTCAAACTGTTCACCCACGTGCTGTGCCTCAGTGCTCCATCCATGTCCGAACACTTCATCTTTACTCTCTCACAAATTATATATGCAGCAGCATGCGGCCACCACCTCGGGGATATGATCCTCCATAAGGTTCAGCCTGCCATAGAGACACCTCCATCTCTCTTTGTCTACCAAAGGCATAGTCAATATTCATGTGGCATCAGCTTAGCCTGTTGTTTGACTGCTCCTTACTGCTGTCCAGGTGCCCTGTGTAAGGCATCATGGGCCAGGGCTCTAAAGGGTAAGCCATGTAATATCACCTAATATCACTATGGGCATTTTCACCTCCCCCATTGTAATTTTGTGGTCTGGAAAGAAAGTCCCAGCATGCAGCTTTCTGTAAAGTCCAGTGTTCCTGAAGATGTGTGCATCATGCACCTTTCCAGCCTAGCCTGCATTTACGTCTGTGAAATGCCCATGATGATTCACCTTGGGCTACATCGACACTGCAAGGTTTTTGCACAAAACCAGCCGTGTTTGCGCAAATACCTGTGGCGCGTCCACACCTCAAATGTGCTTTTGCGCAAGAAATCAAGAGTAAAACCGCAGAACAGAGGGCTTTTTCTGCCATAAGTAAACCTTCTTTTATGAGGTTCTTGTGCAAAAAGGCAAGTGTGGATGCTCCAGAGGAGTTTTTTGCTCAAGAAACCCCTATGGGGAAAAAAGCACAGGTGCTCTGATGGCCATTTTGTGAATGGCCATCAGAGCTTTCTTGCACAAGAGTGTCCATACAGTGTGGTGTGGATGTGCTTTTGCGCAAGAACTTTTCTGCAAAAGACTTCTTGCGCAAAAACCCTGCAGTGTAGACACAGCCTTCGAGAAGTACCCCTTACAATTTATATACTCTGTGGCAAAGTGGGGTGACACAATAATGGGAATGTGTGCCTTCGATTGCCACACCTCAATTTGGAAAGCCCATTTCAGCGAAGCCAGTCACTGTCATCCACATTTCCAAGAGTCACAGTACTATGCAGCACAAGGCAATTTATTGCCCTGCACGCTTGCAGAAGTGCTGCCCCACTGGTAGATTTATCCACTCCAAATGATTAGCAACTGAACAGTAGTAGGTCCAGGAAGGTTATTTTACGCATCCTAAAGTTCTGTCGCCACTGCTCTTCATCCCACATCTGCATGACAGTGCGATCCTTCTACTTTGTACAGCTGCTCTGTCACAGCCAAATGCACTGTCATGTTGCTGCTGTCTGTGTCACTCACATTGTCATTCGCATCTGAGTCTTCTTCCTCTGACGCTAAGTTCTCTGCTGCAATATGTGCTGTCCTAAGCACATTGAATACAGCATAGGAGGGAAGTCTGCAATTCATGATTTCTCATAGCAGATGCTGAAGTGTGCAGCAAGAACTGTGAGTTTGAAATGGCGCAGAAGTAAGATGGAAGCCTTGGGAGGACTCTAAAGAGGTGTCTGACAGGATGTTTTTCATGTTCCCAAAATGCCTTTCACTCCCTTGATCATTCCCACAGTACCTAGCAACTGAAGGTGATGCCCCGCACTGTGGGATGCACGCCCACATTGCTTTATTCTCCCTGCCGATAGGGGAACTAACAATGTGGCCATGATATGTCAACAGGAGGTGGCAGCGTAAGCATGATTTGACAACTTTTGCATGTCAACAGCACTTTTGTCACCAAAACTTCCCAGTGCTCTACCATGAACCATATAGTTTCTTCTCTATGATGCTAACTTTTACCTTTTATAGCTGACCATAATTGACTAAGGGCTTGTGTACATTGCCACTTCACTGAGCTGTAACTTTCTCTCTTGTGTGGGGAAAACACCCCCTTCCCCCATGTTCACAGTGCTGTAAAGTTCCAGTGTAAACAGGCTCCCATCACTATTAACTACTCCCTTCATGGAGGTAATTTACCTAGAGCAGAGATCAGCAACCTTTCAGAAGTGGTGTGCCGAGATTTAACTTATTCACCTGTATGTACAGGTCTGAGTGCCGGTGATACTTTTTAAAGGTAATAATAGTCCTACTTACAGCAGCTTAATTAATAAATTAAGATGCAGATCTTACCATTTAGTATGATCCTTAGCCTTGTTTTGCCTTGCTGAGTTCTCCAATTGGGCTCATAGTTTGATACTTTAAGTAGCACACAAGCCTGTGAGTGTTCAGTCAGACACCCCAAATAAACTGTCCCCTGCTTCCGCCTCACCACACAGATGCCAGCACCCACCAACCTCCTCTTTCCCCCACCAACCCCTGTGGGGGCTGGGATTAAATCCTGCTTCTCAAAGTAGCAGGAACCAGCAGTCTGTTCTGTCCTAACTTTCAGCTAAAAAACAAACAAATTATCCCCACCTCACAGCACAAACAAACCACCTCACCCCAATGCCAGCACACATTCACCCCTTTTTTCCCCCACCAACCCCATGCAGTCACTCACATGCTGCCCCCATCCCCAGCTGGGTTGCCAGGCTGCCTCTGCCCCACTACCGCAGCTCCATTACTGGAGGAGCAGCCACATTGGTCTAAGCCCCGGTCCTGGCCGCCTAGGAGCAGCCACATTGGTCTCAGCCACATTGGTCCTGGCCGCCTAGGAGCAGCCCCCTCCCCTGGTCTCGGCCCCGCTACTGAAGGAGCAGACCATGTGGCCCAAGCCCCAGCCACCGGAGCTTGCCCATCTGAGCCCTCACATGGCCACTGCCAGCAGCAGCAGCTGTAGCAGCGCACCTGCTTTCACCATGGAGTTGGGCAAGTGGAGAAGGGAAAGAGCATCAACCACTGGCTGGTGCACAGCCCAGTCTGCATCTTCTCTGCCTGCCTCCTGGAGGTGCTTCTGCAGCTGCGCACTGATCACAAGGCTCAAGCAACAGTACAGGCTCTTGCTGTGCGGAGGAGCTCCTGCCCTGTGTGCCAGTAAAAATTAGCTCATGTGCCGTCTGTGGCTTGCGTGCTGGGGGTTGCTGACCCCTGACCTAGAGTGCTCTTCTGACACTGGTGTCATGGCCATACTGTCATGTTAAAGCCCCATCACGGCAGAAGTATGGGCAAAGGCTAGATCAATAAAGCTTGTCACATTTCTACATGAAATTTAAAATAAAAAAAGACAGGTTATTGATGTGCACAATGGTAATTATCTTCACTGCCTCACAGAAGCCTACAGTTCAGTTCCCTGATTTGCTTTTATGAGTTATTCCTGATTTTGCTTTTTGCTTATAAAGTAGCAGTTCACCCATTCTCTGAGGACCAGATGCATGCCAAATGTGTACTTTAAAAATAAAAAGAATTTGCTACTTCACCTCATACAAATACAGCTTCATCTACTAATAATTTTGCTGTCAGATTTTTATATCTCTTGTATCTCCTTCTTCTTCCTAGAATATAAATCAATTTCTGAAGGGGATTCCTCTGAGAACTGACTTGTTTTAAAGGCCATAAAATGTTGTCAGCTTAAGCTAAATTAATGAGGATAACAAATAATACATGGACTCCTAAATTCATATTTAGGAAATTGGGTTGGCTTACAGGATTAACAAATACATTTGTTTTATTGCTAAAATGATGGTTTTAATAATATTCTAATTGAAATAGCCAAAAGTTGCAACAGATTAACTGTGTTGCTGCCTCTTCCCTTCTTTCATTCTTGGTGCTTCCATTTTTGTTTTGTTTTGTTTTTTGAGGTTAAAGTAGATGATTTCTCAAGGGCAGCATGGCATTTGTGAATAGAAGGATGTTCCCACTAGCACTGAGTTTTGAGTGAAATTGAGTAAGATCATATGATCCTATTCATTTTCACCTTGCAGCATGTCCTAGGAATATCTGCTCCATACAGAAATGCTCTGGTACTTCTAACTCTATGGCTGTCAGTGCTAAGTCAGTAAAATTATATCTGTCTAGAGACTACCTTGTTAAATGAGTCATTCTAGTCTTTTCTGTTGCCCTCTGAAAATAAGGACTAATACTATGATCCTTTTCTTTAGGAGCATCTAAAAATTATTTCTTGCTTTTCTTTTAATGGACTGCTGCAAAGGGAGACCTGTACCTTGGTGTAGCGATAGAGAGACTGTTTTTAAAAGTGGATTATCTGGTCAAATAAATGAACAGATTATGAAATAACAGCCACCCTTCCTGCCCTCCTCTCCCCTCCCCCCTCCCCCCCAATGCCCTGGTCATGATATAGAACCTCAGCAAAGGAATGATGAAAAATTAGGAATTCCATTAATGTTTTTCTAGAACCTTGTTTTCTTAGGGACTGGGGAAGTTCTTTCAACAGCATATTCTACATCACAGCTTTCCAGGGATGGAAAACAATGGCAAATGATTTTTTTTTCAAGATGGATAATTTCTGGTATCTATAAATATCCACCCATACTTGTTGGTGTTTGTAAAATAAAGATGTTAGCAAGGTTTATCTGTGGCTTTCTATACTGTGATTTAGTAGAACAAATATAAAGATTCTGCTCTAATCTCAGATACTTAGATGAACACTGCCTTATCTTCCAAATTGTATTGCCGAGCTTTGAGATGGACACCCAGGTATCTGAATTAAGCCCTAAATATAGAATGAAGTTAAAGATACACATGCTTAACAGTTGCAACTAATGTTTCATATTTTTCTGAGATATAAGTATCTGTCATTCTCCTCCCTCCCCCATCCTGGGAGGTAGAGAGGGATGGGGCTGAAGAGTCCCTGAAGCTTCTGTTACGCAACAAGCAGATGTGGGGCCAAAGGTCGAAGAATTGATGTAGGTATAATGGTATAAAATTAATTGATGTGCAGGTACTAGGGCACATAATTAATTAGTGTGATATAGAGAACAACTTCATTAGCATTTGGGTTTTTGGAAGCAGCTAGAAAGTCCTTTGTACCTTCAGGCAGCGGTTCATATGAATTTGCATAATTTGATTTCATTTTGTCTGTTATGACAAAGCCCTACATACAAGGCCAAAATTGATGACAATTTGGGAGTGGGGAGGAATAGATCAAAAATCAGAAGACAGACAAGAAAATTAACTTAATTTTTTCTTAAAATCTCATTAATGTGAATGGAGAGAGGTCCTAACTCATGATTTTTGAATTTTTGAGGCAAGCAGTACTGCAGTAGACCATCCCCACTGTGAAGAGGTAGATTGAACTCAGAACTCAATTTAATTGTCCAGTTAGTGCAGACATGCCTGTCTCAGGTTACAGTATGCTTGGTTTCAATGGTAAAATTATTGTTCCATTTTCTAAAAACAACAGTATCATTTGAAACTTATTAAGGAAATACTTTTAGAAAAGTATTGTCTAAGCTCTCCCTAGCTGAGTCAAAGAATTTTCCCTAGTTCAAATGAGCACCTCAGCAAATAATTTAAAATATTATTTTAAGTTCTCCTGTAGTTTAAGGGAGTAGGTGTGGAAAGATAACAAACTTAATTTTCCTTGTCAAATTGGTATATTGACAAATTTTCTCAATTTCCAGCTGATTACACTAAGGTTCTTGAGAAATAAGCATATGAATATATATTTCATATTTACATACAGTGTGAGTGAGGCCACTGCATACTACAAGATTACATTACTAGTTCTAAAAAAATAGCTCCACTGAAATGCTTAAATTTTAACAGATGACATAGCTCTTTAATATATTTGTAAGTGGTTAAATTAGGTATTTATTCCCTTTAAGTGCTGAGAGATTTTTCTGTACTCCTTTATTAGTTTAATTCTGTATGATTATTGGTGGAATAAAAAGTTAGATTAATTGTAAAAAAAAAAAAAAAAAAAGAAGAATTCATATTCTACAATAGGAGGATAGCTATATGGAAAAGTCTGTGTTCTTTATACTTGATAGAATATTGCTCTTCATTCAGAAAAATGTCTGACCAATAGTATAATTAGTATACTAGGAGACTGTTTCTGTATTTTCAACCAGTAGTTAAGAAATGTAATTTTCAATAGTAAAACTTCTAGTAGCTTTATATTTATAAAAAGATTATTCTTGTGTCAACTGGTGTATACTCTTGCTTTCTTATTTCACATAAGGCATGGATGTTGATATGTATTTTGTAGATAAGCAGGCATAGTTCTTTAAAAGAATGATATGTCTGCAAGCACAGAGTAATTTAAAAAACAAAAATGTGTTTCAAAATTGTAAGCGTTTCATTTGTATTTTTAATAGTTTGCTGTCACATACATTTCCTCCTTTGATATGTCTGTGACCTACTCTTTTTTATCATCTTTTGTGTCTGCTCAGCATGTTTAGGTTAAAGTTGGATCATGTGGTATCTACTGAGAATAATGGTTATCTAACTTCCTTTGGTTTGTCGTCATCATCTTCTTTGGAATACTGGTACATTGTGAAAGTCGGTCTCCTTTTCAAAAACACCATCTAATGTATCATACAACTCAAAACATTTTATAGAAGTAACCACATGCTAACTGCAGACCCATATTATTTCTGTTCTGTCTGACCTATACATCAGCATGACAATATTGTCTGATTTATTCCTACCTACTTATGTCAAAAATTTTCTTGTCCTAATCCTAGAAATTTATAGCCACTGCTGAGCCAAAAAATCCTCTAAACTAGGCATGTCAGAGGCGCTGTGCTGTGATCCTCTGTATATTCAGTTGTTACCAAAATATTATTTTACTTGGTGTTGGGTTTTCTATTTTAGTGAACCTGTATTGTTATCTATGAGCACGGTATCCAGTCTGCAGTATCTATATTTTACTCCTTTGAAAGTTGGTAATTCATCTCCTGTGGAGTAGTGAATTTTGGAAATCAAAAAACTCAACTGATTCTCTCTTCTTGAGAGTAGAGAATGTTCAAGGCTCCCCAACATTTCATTTCCCTCCCCCCCCACAGGAACATAGGAATTGCCATATAGGTTCAAATTAGTTGTTTGGTGTACCAGGCAAGTACCAGACCCTTTAGAGGGAGGTGCATGAAACCTTGTAATGAATAATTTTGAATAACCAGCTTACATGAGAAGATTTTTCCCTAACATCACCCAGTTAGAAATTGTTAATAGCATGAAGCAAGAAGTTTTCTTTCTCTCTATCTCTTTTTCATTTCTCCCCCATCACATATCCTTGCAGTACCCATCATCAGGTTTTACAAGTGAGTTCATTCAGGAGGCCAACAGAATTGCCAGGCAGAAGGAGCAGGGCTGGGAGCAGCTAGCCTTCAGCGCTATCTGGACCATGCTGCATCCCCTCTCTCCCCCCTGCTACCACTTAGCGGGGCCCGGAGCACAATGCCTGTGATTCCACCCGCGATTCAAAGGGCCTGGGGCTATGGCCATTGAGGCTCTTTACGCTGCATGCTTATTTCATATTAACAGAGTGTGCGTCTACACAGCAAGTCCGTATTTCAAAATTATTTAAAAATAATGGGCTTCTTACTCTGACTTCTATAACCATCATTTCATGGAGTAAGGGAAGTCGAAGTAAGAGTAGTGTTCTTTTGACTTCCTGTTGTGTAGCCAGCACCAAAAGCTGAAATAAGCTACTTCGACTTCAGCTATGTATCTTAACTCAACTTTAGCGCTCATTGTAGATGTACCCTGAGGTAGCGGTGGCAGCAGTGGTGACTAGCCTTTCTGAATCACTGGGCTTCAGGGCAGTTGCCTCCTTTGGCCGCCAGTTAGCAGGCCTGAGCGCATTCCAATAGTTACAACATTGGTAGGTTGACATTTTCGTAGAGTGGTGAAGCTCATAGAAGAAACAGCATGCTAGAGGAATGGTTATTTAAAAGATGGAAGCATTGATACTAATGGCTGTCAGAGGGTGGTCCCATCTGGAGTAGCCTCTTATGGAAGGCTGCGGTGATTGCCTCAGTTTCCCCCCCTCAGGTGACTGAAGGATTCCACTTCAATTATATCCTTCTTCGGGTTGGTTTATTAATAAAATCATAATGTGACTCACTCCATAACAGAAGTCTCAGACATAATCCATTTCCCACTCCCAGTGGATATAGTCCTTAAATATTTACTCTTCCTAATGGGATCCTCCATCAACCTCTGCTGGAAGTCCCTTCAAACTGTACTCTGGTGGCCTCTGCTATACCTAGATTCCTTCTTAAGTTCTCTTCTATCCCTCTGGTAGCACAGCCACTCTAGTCCTCCTTGATAGTGTGCGGTCCCACTCTTTTCAGTGGGAACCCCCACAGCCTGTGTATTGGTAGATCATCCTTGACAGGGAAGTATTCCTTAAACCCCACCTCCTCCTCCTGGCACTCATTATTCTCCTGGGTACAGCTCTCCTATGCTGGAGATGTTAGTGGATAAGCCATTCTGCTGCCTGCCCCTGCCTTTAGGTAAGTCAAGTCGTAGTGAGCTGAGGAGGCACTAGCTGTGCTCTCTCTTAAAAAGCCATTGTTACCTGGTAACACTGGCGTACATGCTTCCAGGGGCAAAGTGGCAAATTTTACAAAACAACTTTAAATATATATAATGGAAAATATCTGCCAAACAATACTCTGTATTGTGTGAAAAGGGTTAGTACAAGCAAGAAAAAAGAAAGGTGTTTCCATTCACTTTGTAGAATTTTTTTATTTTTTACTTTATTTTATTTTTTATTTTGTGTGTGTGTGTTTTATTAGCACTCCTTTGACTAGGGAAGTGATATGGGAAAGGCTAGATTTCCTTTCTGCTAAAATACTTGCTTCCCCTTCTCCTCCTGTTTATGATATGGTTCCTCTCAGGCAACTGAGCGGGTCACATTTGTAACTTGGGGACGCCTTTACGACTGCTCCATGGGAGCTTTGGTCGTAAGTGCGAACGGTCGTAACTTGACCGTTCACAACTTGCGGAGCGGCTGAGTAGTTAGGTTGGCTTGAATTTCAGTCCCCGTAGGAAGTCTTTACTCCTCAATCCTCCTTACTCACCGCCATACACGCTGTCTGGGGCCAACTGGAAGGGCACTCAGATCACAGGAGAGAGAATTTTTCAGATCTGAGTTTCAGGGTTTGGTGCCACAGTAGTCTTAGGTGGAAGAAGCAGTTGCAAAGGAAAGTACTGCTAAACTTCTGCAGTTCCAGGGTGGAGCATGCTTAGCCACCGCCTGGGGGTGGTGTGTATGCCAGCTGACCTGCCTATAGAATGGGATGGAGCATGTTCAATACAAATGGAATCTTTGGGGGATTTAACTGCCAAACTTCTAACATCTTTACTGGGCATGTGTGAACTGACATTTTCAGAGGTTTATAACATGGGCAAATTTGGGGATTTTTTTATTGAAAAGTCATATATGGACACCAGGCTGATCCCATTGCCATATTTCAAATTCCTGCTAGAGCTGCTCTTGGATGAAATATTTTACATGCTCTTGAATGAAATATTTTACATGCAGAGACTGCAGGAGGGAATGCCGACCCTTATTGCCACTCTGTGACAGGCTGCCTGGCAAACCACCAGCTTGTGTTGCTTGGAGGATGGAGTTTTGGCAAGGGGATGGGGCAGGATCTTGTGGAGGGATTGTTTTGAGTCATGCACCTGGGATCCTGGAGATGGGGGTTTGCCCCAGGCCTTGAATCCCTCTACGGACAGCCCTGGTTATAAGTCATGGATATAACCAATCTATTGACTTGCTGGACTTTACATTTATCATTGATCATTTATTAATTCTAACAATTTATTAAGGTCACTTTAATAAAGCCTACTATTGTGGGTTGTGAGACCTTTGGAGGGGAATCAGAATTCTGTAGAAAATAGGATGCTTACATGTGCAATAGTACTTCTCTGCTTTTTTATATTTTTTTTCAGTTGTACAGTAGTGGTATTAACTGAAGGAAGCAGGTGTCTTAGTTACTTAGTTTCCACTAACAGTTGATTGATTAGTTCTTAACAGAAAGCAAAAACATTATCATGCCTAATTTGCCTAGATTTCGGTTACAAGGAGGGAAGAGAAATAGCTTCCTCTTGTATTACAGTATTATTTTTCCACAATCCTAAGCGTCTCTGAAAAATGAATAGTCATGTTATGAACTTCAGTGTCAAAACTATACATTGTGTCTGCTCATAAAATATGCTGAGTATCTTCAGTCCCCAATATAGTCAGTGCAAAGAAGGCAAGCGCCTAGAATCATAAAATCGTAGGTTTGGAAGATACCCCAAGAGGTCATCTAATCCAATGGTCACCAACCTTTTGGAGTTGCTGGGTGCCCGGGGGCGGGGCTGCCATGTGCCGTGAGCCCGGGGCCGGCGCCGCTCATGTGCCGCGTGCCTGGGTCACAAGAATGGCTTGGGCCAGCCCTGGGTCACTCAGCGGGTGCACATAAATGCCCCAGCGGGCGCCCTGGCACCTGCGGGCACCGCGTTGGGGACCACTGACTAGTCCAACACCTTGCTAAAAGCAGGACCAATCCCTACTAATCAGCCCAGCCAGGGCTTTGTCAAACTGGGATAGAGATTCCACTGCCTTCCTAAGTAACCCATTCCAGTGCTTCCCCACTCTCTTAATGAAATAGTTTTTCCTATTATCATACCTACACCTACCATACTGCAACTTGAGACCATTGTTCCTCATTCTGTCCTCTGTCACCACTGAGAACAGCCTCTCTCCAGCCTCTTTGGAACTCACCACCCCCCCCTTTCTGGTAGTTGAAGGTTGCTATCGAATCCCCCTTCACTTTTCTCTCTTGTAGACAAATCTCTCAGCCACTCCTCATAAGTCATGTGCTACAGCCACAAATCACCTGATCCTAAGTGCTCCACATCTCACAAGAATGGCAGAACAGGGGCGACCAAGGGGCCATTTCTTAGCACTTTTTAGTGGCAGTAAGGTTGAGTGATGGGGTAGAGGGTAGGAGAGGAGTGAAGGGGGGAGGGAAGTTCAGGGGAAAGAGGTGGTGGCAACACAGTTGTGGGCACTGGTGCCGCCCCCATCTTTTGGAAGCTTCTGCCACTTCTAACTCTAGAAACGTGTAATATATTTAGTAAAGCACTGCATGTACTGTGTGTTTGTGTGTGTGGACATGTAACAAGAAATCTGAAATAGTTTTAATTATTTTGGCTATTTTAATAGGGTAACTTTATTAGAAGCTAAATTTCAGAATTTTGGTCATGGCCACTTTCACGGGACTGACAGTAGTTTTATTACTAAGTAAAAACCTAATTTTTACTTTAGTCTTTAACCTCTGCCTTTGCAAACCTATAATAAATTTCTTGTGAATTGTGTTAATTGCTAGTGGGACACCTGCTTAGTTGCCTCATTTTTAGTACCAGTTTTGTGTTAGGTAGGGATGTTAAAATGTGTGTAATTAAGTAATTGTGTTACAGCTGAAAATTTCAGTGGTAATACGTGGTGCGGCAGGCAGCTCCCTGAGAAGCAGTGCACACGGAAGCTGTCTTTTAAGCCGGCTCCTTGTATGTACTGGAAACCTGTACGTAACCATGAAATTTAACCGATGAGCTCAAGGCTCATTGGTTAACTATTTACATGGTTACACTTTCACATCCAGAATGTGTTTGATTTTTTGTTTGTTTGTTTTGTTCCCAGCTGTGATATCAGATTTGTGTCTACCTGGTCAGTTCACTAGTCATGAGGATAACTTCTTCTCTATAATCTTGTTAGAAAGGAAGTTGTTGTGTGTCTATTTTTCCTTTTCAGTATGTTATTTTTTATCAGTATTTAAAAAAAAAAACTTTACAATTTAAAGGATTGTTTACATTCTCATGCTGACTTAGAGAGACATGCTGTCTCACAGTTAATGTGAGGCTGTGTTCAACATATTAATGAATAACTAAGAACACAGAAGTTATTTGCTTATTTCCTGTTTTCCAATTCTGTCTTGTCTTTGTTTTCATTTCTCCTTGTATACTTTTGAACCGGAGTAAATTTACAAAGGTATATTGCTAAAAGAGGCTGTAAAGTTGCTGGTCTCTGTTTCTATAGGAATTTTTACAGATGTGTTTTTAAATTTCCAATATAAATCTTTTAAATGTGATAAGATAAGAAAGTAAAAACTGTTATGTATTAGAGATGTTAGAAGAAGTCTTTGCTTGGATGTAGCCTTATTAGTATACATGTGTCTGTCCTGTTTCCTGCTGTGATATGTTTTTCCAAGACATCAGAAGGAAATGTGGAAGGATGAGTCTGTTTTTTATAGGGTGGGAAATGGAATTGGAACAAGTTAGATACAAGTACAGTGCTTAACATTGTTTATCTGTGGTCATATATTTAAATATGCTGCCTTGGAGAAAATTTTAAACCCAAATAAAGTTGAGTATGAAATGCTCATGGCAGTTTCTAGTTATTTCTTTTTAAAGTTTTTTTTATGTTTATTCAATAAAGTGGTCATTAATAAAGAATGAGGGCTTATAGTTGTTGGATGGATGGATGAATGGGCTAGGACCTTGCTGATCATGGTCCATTTTAACATAATTTCAAGCATGATGTTCTCTGTCTACACTGCCAAGTCTGTGTAAAATCATATTAGATTAAAACAAACTCATTAACATGTTTTAATGAACAACCTGATAAAGTAGGGAGTACATCATCATAGTCGATGATGCCCCTAGAGCTGAAAAATATATAATTATTTTAATTTGTTATAAAGTAGTATATGTAACTGCACTAAGAAGTCTTACTACTTTTGTCTAAAGGCTGTGTGCGTGCGGGGGGTGGGGGATTTTTTTTTTTACTGTTTCCCGGAAGGAAACTGTGGCCTCCAGCTCATTGTAATAACATCATTTCAAGACACGTAGCACTGGTTTGCTTAAGAAATTTGTGTAGTCTGTTTCCTAAGACTTAACTGATCTCAGCTAATTTTAATGCCTTCCTCATGAGCTTAATAAGGTTCCACAGACTTTCAATGATATGGAAGAATTGGATGTTTAACCAGGATCCTGAACATGTGTTTCAGGTGGAGAATTCCAAAGACAGTGAAGAGAATATCCTGCAAAGAGAAGTTCCCCTCAGGCAATCTCGACGAAGGTTTAGGAAGATTAACCAGCGGGGGGAACGTCAGACCATCACAGACCATGTGGATGCTAGCAGTTATCTCTCGGTGAGCACATTTTATATTAATAAAAACTGATCAGCCTATTTGGCATCTCATTGTCTGAGCATTTGGGTTTTTGGGGGGTCAGGGATAGAAGGAGAGAAAAAGTGTTTATTTTATTTTTATCTCTAAACGTGTTTCTCCTTGGAGAGCACCAAGAACACTTTGGGATTTTATAGCTGTAGGCAGCAAGTTCAGGTTCAGCAATTGAGAGCAAAAATGCTTTGGTTTATAGATCTGCAGCTGTGTATAATAGTGAAAATACTTATAAGGTCATTGGTCAGAAAAAGGTTTGTCTCGCTCAAAAGCCTCTAGGGAAGCTTGGTAGTTGGTTTTGCCTTTGAAATATCTTTAAATAAAGTACTCCTCCTAAAATGTTGAGATTTGTTTTTGTTTGTTTGTTTCTCTTTAGAGCATGTTGAAAAGTTTTTGATGAAATCCCAGCTATTATCCAATATGAGTGCTTATCTTGATGAATCACCAGTTTTTCATTTTGGTATAAAGATCAGAGTTTACATGAAAACAGCAGAATTTGGTGACTTGAAATGAGCCACTCAAGGACGTATTTGCCACACTAAATATTGCTAAATGTGAGGGATATTAGATATTGTGTATTTTAGTAATCGTGTAGTTGTCACAATTTTTAGTGGTTACAAGGTTACTAAAATGCTCCCCCAGAAGTGAGGCTGGCAGCCAGTATGCGCCCATCCCCACTCCTGGGGAACCCCCTGCCACCCTGCATTGCTCTGATACAGAGGCAGCAAGGAGGGGTATGTGTGTGTAGTCATTTGGATTAATCAATAAACTCAGGCTAATCATTTAAATGACTATATGCTAACATCCCTACTAAATATATACATCTGTATTACGCCAAAGTAAATGCTTCTCTGACTCTGAGGCCACAATATTTTTATAAGGGTTTCTGTTTACCATTCTTTTGTGTAATTGCATGCTAAATAGATGTGTGTGGTCCATACAACGTGTTTTTTTTATATTTGACATAAAGTCAGATTACCAATTAATCAAACAAATTATAATTAAAAATGTTCACATTACCAGAAATTATACTTTCTGCTATTTTATAATGTTGGGGTTTAAGTGGAGCCAGATTTTAATGAGACGTTAGGCCAGGAAAAGGAAAACAAATTAAGCAACTCTCTCAAACCAAAAAATACAAAACCAGAACAAACTCTCCACACTTAAATGTCCTATTCTAGTTGGGAGGGTTGCAAAGCATTTGAAATACTGTCCCTAAACATGAAATCCTGCTACTTTCAGACTATATTTGAGTAAATTAGTTTTTTGGTTTATGACTAATAATAATGTTTTTAGAAGACAATTTAAAAACCCTAAAACATTGGCATTTCCAGGGTATAGATTATGTTGGCATTTGTCTTTTAAGCAGATAGGCTATTGTTGCTATAACAACAAGTATATACTTTAGGATCATCTTCCTATATGTCCATTTCCTGGTGTGTGAAGTATTCTGTACTACATCAAGACTTAGTAAACAAACTAAGCTAGTCACCGAAGTGAGAATTTGTGTCCTCAAGCTCTGAGAAATAGCAAAGGGTTTGATCATGGATGACTGTCTAGCTGTGATGATTGTGACAAAATATACATCTTTCTTGTTCCATTGCATTTTTAGTTAAGGTTGAATAAGCTCAGAGAACTGTAGTTCTCAGCGTTTTCATTCTTTGACCTCTTTGTAAGGAAGAGAGAATCTTGTGAACAACAGATCTTATGATTCTCTCTGTATGAGAGAAGGATACTAAGATAGACATGAGTGAAGTATTTTACACACCAAGTTTAATTCCATGGAGTTTGGTTGCATAAACTACATTTCTGAAAGGAAATCTGTCAGTTGGTTGTCTCAGGTGAATGAAGCGAAAAACCAATGCCATGTATAGATCTTGAGCTTTTGCTCCCTGTTTGACAATTTCAGATAATTTCTTTAGCAAAAAAAGCTTTTCAATGGACAAATCGACTGGTCACTTAAGAAATCAAGTATCAGAGGGGTAGCCGTGTTAGTCTGAATCTGGAGAAGCGGCGAGGGGTCCTGTGGCACCTTATAGACTAACCGAAGTGTTTGGAGCATAAGCTTTCGTGGGCAAAGACCCACTTCGTCCCATGCATCTGACGAAGTGGGTCTTTGCCCACGAAAGCTTATGCTCCAAACACTTCGGTTAGTCTATAAGGTGCCACAGGACCCCTCGCCGCTTCTTAAGAAATCAAAACATAATAGAATACGTAGTTACCTGCTCCACATTCAGCAAGTAACAAAATTATAAAAAGAAGAAAAGTATGAGCAGATTTAATCAAATTTGGTTAGTTTTAGTAAAATAATTAGTTCAAACACCTTGCATTATGTAGTATGGTTTCTTCATCCTATGCAGATAAAACTACCATGTGCATTTATGTGAATTACTTGTGCATGCTGAATAGCGAATGTACTGCTGATATACGATCATTCGTTCCCTAAGATTTTGAAAATCTCAGATAAACCATTAACTCTCTCATAATTACCTTTTCACATTTCAGCATATCCAGGGCTCGACAAACTATTCAATCTACCGGTCGCCCTGTTCACTGGCGGTGCGTGCATGCGCAATGCGGGTCTTGCACATGCGCAGTGCAGGACTGGCGAACAGATTTTGCCGCCGTTTGTCAAGCCCTGAGTATATCAATACATATACCATATGACAGTGGTTCATAATTGCTGTCCTTATATCTGTCTATAACATTGTGCACTGGGAATATCTATGTACATGGTTGCAATTGCACTTGCAACTTGATCAGCTTTTCAGGAACAATAATGAAAAAAATAGAAGCAGTAGACAATGCATGAAAAGATTTTCAAGGAATCAAACTCTTAAAAATCTTGTATATTGAACTATGTCTGTGACTATGGGTGGCATAGAGGAATGGATGTTCCTGGACCAGAGAGGCCAGGTATATGGTGGTCTGGCCCTGGGGCAGAAGTGTGGAGGAGAGGGCCATGACTCAGCCAGGAGTCAGGTGTCAAGTGGGGGGCAGCATTAGGGAGTTTTGGCCCCAGTTACTGGGCAGTAGTGGGGGGCCAACAGCGGCTGTGGAGCTCCGGTACTGGCTGTGGAGCTCCAGCCCCGGCCTCAGCCCCAGGAGTCATGGCCAGCCAGGCACCAGTGAGGCTGGGCTGAAGCCCTAGCCATGGAGCAGCACTTCAGCGTGAGCCAGGAGGGAAGGGGCTTTCGTCTGACACAGCCCCTCAATTGGCACCGGTCAAGTTCCGAGGGTGCTGGACCAAGGAGGTCCAACCTGTAGTTTGCAATAGGCATGACATTGAAATAGTATCTCTCCCAGAGCTGGAAAGTTGTTTACAAACTTTTCTCACTGACGTGATTGCAGTTATTCATTATAGTATACGGTGAGCTGTGCCTTTAGCTTGCTACACTTGCCTACCCCTGTCTCTCTGGCCGCTCTCACTTTGTGGAGAGAGCCTGTTGATGCTGATGACCCTGATGATGTGATGATGTCATTCTGTCGCCTGGCAGAAACACTCTATCATCTGGCAGGAAAAACATTTTTTATATACATAGAGAGATTATTTCACATTCCTGTTTGCTGCTAGCTGTTCTTTGAGTGTCTGAATGTGGTTTGATGGATCTCCCATCTAAGCCCTATTTGATGTTTGAATTGCTCTGTGTTGCACTCACTGCATTACCATTCAGGATATGAATCAATTCATTTTAGGTATTGATACAAGACTTGTGGGGCAAGCTAGACCAAGGAGCAGTGGACACAACTTAACCTGCAACCCTGGGTGCCTTACAATGCTCTTTTGCTGTAGCTCCCCACTAGAATGCTCACACCCAGCCTACAAGCATGCAAATCACACCCTGAAGGGTCTGTGTGTTAGACAGCCCTAGTTAAGCAGCTCTGACCACAAAAAAGACAATCTACAGCTCTACTCTGGCCTGAGTTACAACCTGTAAGGTGACCCCAACACACTCTTAGTCCTAAATTTTCCCCAAACCATGTGCACTGTAATGTCTGTCAGTCTCCTGGACAGCTGAGAGAAAAAATACATTTCATTTGTTCTTGTCAAGTGACAAAAAGCACATCACTGCTCATTAACTCAGGTAAACACACTCTTCCCTTTAAAAACAGTACTGAGTTTCTTTATAATCAAGATAAAACAAATTCATTCACAATAGAACGTAGATTAAGTGATGCCGATTAAAAGGACTAACGATAAGGTTACAATTAAATAAATGCGAAAACATGAATCTAAAAATCAAAAACTTAAGCATGGTACATGCTTTGTTTAAGATAGTTTCTCTGATCAATTCTTCCCAGCCATGGCTGGTTTTTCTCAGTCAGGGCCTTCCACAGAAGGTGAAGGATCTTTCCAAAGCATGCTTTTCACCTGTGTTCAGTTCCCAGAGACTTCAAATCACATCCTCTTGGCTGAAGGACCCATCTTTTTCAGCCTGCAAGAGCTCTGTTCCCTTGCCTGACATGCGTGGGAAAGGTGTAAGCCCTTCAAATAGAAGCAGTTGAAAGGGCTTGCGTGGCTCCACCTCCCAGACATCGCGCTACAGGGTGGGGCCTGGAACAGCCATATGGGCGGGATCAAAGCCCTAGGTGGGCCAGATCAGGTCCGCTGAGCGGCTTTTGCCCACCCCTGGTCTAGCACGTTGATACCATGTTTGTATAGGCATTTAGGTTCGGTCTGGGAACCTGAGTGCAAGCTCCCAGAGTTTAGGCAAACAGTCTGAGCCTGAAACTAATGGAAGACTTCTTCAGCCCTGCTGCCTAAGCCCCTCAAGCTTCAGTCAGGTGATGCAGGCCAGATGCAGTAATAATACAGGTATTTTATTCTTGTGTACATCTAGCCTTAATACTCTCTGGAGTATGTCACCTTTTAATCTCTACAGGTATGTTTCCACTGTGCATGTGCACATGCACACACAAATCTGTGTAAGCAGTAAAGACACAACAGTACAACATATTGCTCAAGTTATCATTTGGAATTCAGCTCCAGATATTGTATAATCTTTAGTTCAAACTGCTAACCCAGTTTAACTGTCATTTGCATAGGCTTTCACTGCTAATTTAATCTAAATTAGCTATCCCAACACCTCTTTTGCTGTGAAGACCTAACCTAGAACTACACATTTATTTGTGATTCAGAGATTGTTGGTTTAACCCGTTTTAAAACTTTTTTTTTTCCATAGGCTCCCCTATGTTGTTCCTGTTCACGGGTACTCTTCATGTTGTCCCCCTCACCTCTTAAATATGTAAATTTGTGCACATTAAATGCAGTGTGACTCATGTTTAACAATAAGGTTAATCTTTGTTTTTATAAAACATAACTTGCTAAGTGCCACTGTTCAGACACTTGAGTTTGCAGCTGCTGCATGTATGGAAATCCTATTCATGTCAGAGGAAGTTTTATATGCAGAGCAGCTGCAGATCTAGTTCCATATTAGTCATTTATCTGCCAAATAGTGTTAATTTAACTTTATTAAAGTATTCTAAACTCTTAATTTCCCAATGACTATTATTTGGTATTATGGGGGAAAGTACTGGAAGCTAAGAGGATTATTTCAGTAAGCTATATGAATTTACAATTCTAAAAAGGAAATAGCAATAAAAGTGCATAGTTCCTCTTGCATTTTGCTTATATTTATTGCCTTCTGTCTGCATTCATATTTTTCCTCTTAATGTAGGTACAGTAATTAAAACTGGTTAAAGGGAAAAAAGTGGACCAGCATTGGCTTAGTTAATTTTAGTTTTGTGAGAGTGGAAGTTTGTGTGTTTGTAAGCGTTACAAATTATCTTTAGTATGTCCTTTGAGGTGTTTATCACAGCAGTATTTCTACTTTCCAGAAATATCAGTGGATTTTTTCCCCTAACAGAATGAAAAACTGATAATAATGACAAGGCTTATCCCTTCCTTTCCCTCACTCATGTAGAAGACATTTTACCATTTACACAGTTTTAAAAATCAGATATGAATTTATTTTCACAATACTTATTCTAGGTAGGTACACTTATCCTCTTTTGGCAGGTAGGCAAATTGAGACAGATGCCAAGCAGATAGAGGAGATCAGTAACAGTAGTAGTTCCCAGTCCAATGCTCAGTCAGTTAGGTAATGTTATTAGCCTTCTTAAATTAAAATAATAATCATCCAAATGGACATTGTTGGAATATGAGCCAAATAATGTGTATGTTTTAAAAATAGGTCTCATAAGAGTAGTCATTTATTTAGTAAACATTTCTGACACGTGGAAAAACTACCACAATGGTTTATACCTTTGGGTGGTCATGTAAGAATAATGTTAAAAGTACAGCTTACATACAATTTAGCTTTAATAATAGATAATTTGTAATCTAAAAGCATATGGTTGTTAAAAAAAAAATCTGTCACTGTGTGGAAGCAGATACGAATTGTTTTAAATGTAACATTTAAAATACATTGTTGAAACCTCACAGTGAGTGCGGTAATATATTTTGTTAGGCTGATTTCTGTTGGTGAGAGAGACCAGCTTTTGAGCTTAGAGAGCTCCTCTTCAGATATTTAAGCTTGATCTACACTATAGAGTTAGGTCTATCTAAGACAATTTACATTGGCCTAACTTTGTAAGTGTGTGCATTACAGTGTCTCTTCCACAGGTGTGAGGTATGTGCTGATTGCACACAAGATTGACCGAGTGAGCCATGTGCTCCCTCTGCATTTGAAGCACTGCTTTGGTTTAGTCGGCATATCCTGAAAATTCTAGGTATTCAAGTGTAATAAGCAAAACTATTCTCTTCGGCGGTGTCTAGACTGCAGGATTTTTTCGAAAAAAGTAGCCTTTTTTTCAAAAAA
>JANRFK010006688.1:23458259-23487748 GCA_030068395.1 Apalone spinifera
GCCGACAGTGGCCAATACCAGATGCCCCAGAGGGAGGGAACACAATAGGTAATTCTCAGATGATCCCTCTCCTGTCACCCATTTCTAGATCACCCATTTCCAGACAAACAGAGGCTAGGGACAACATTCCTACTCGTCCTGGCTAATAGCTATTGATGGACCTAACATCCATGAATCTATCTAGTCCTTTTTTGAACACTGTTAAAGTTGTAGTCTTCATAATTTTTCCTTATTCACTTTTTCCCTACCAGTCATGATTTTATAGACCTCTATTATATCTCCCCTTAGTCTCCTCTTTTCTAAGCTGAAAAGTCCAAGTCTTTTAAATCTCTCTTCATATGGGACCTGTTCCAAACCCCAAATAATTTTTGTTGCCTTTTTCTGAACCTTTTCCAATGGGAATATATCTTTTTTGAGATGAGATGACCACATTTGTACGCAGTACTCAAGATGTGGGTGTACCATGCTTTTATATAGAGGCAATAAGATATTCTCGGTCTTCTTCTCTATTCCTTTTTCAATTATTCTTAACATAGTTTGCAGTGGCAGTCAAAAAAGCAAACAGAGTGGATGTTTTCAGCAAACTATCCACAATGACTCCAAGATCTTGTTCTTGAGTAGTTGTGGTTAAATTACTCCCCATCATATTGTATGTATAGTTGGGGTTATGTTTTCCAATATGCATTACTTTATATTTAGCAACATTAAATTTCATTAGCCAGTTTGGTGCCTAATCATTTAGTTTGGCTAGATCTTTTTGAAGCTCGTCACAGTCTGCTTCGGTCTTATCTGTCTTGAGCAGTTTGGTATCATCTGCAAATTTTGACACCTCGTTGTTTACCCCTTTCTCTAGATTATTTATAAATAAGCTGAATAGGATGGGTCCTAGCATAGACCTTTGGGGGACATCACTTGGAAAACTTACCATTTATTCCTATCCGTTGTTTCCTGTCTTTTAACCAGTTATCAATCCATGGAGGGACCTTCCCTTTTATCCCATGACAACTTACTTTAATTAAGATCCTTTTGTGAGGGACCTTGTCAAAGGCTTTCTGGAAATCTATGTATACTATATCCACTGGATCCCCTTTGTCCACATGTTTGTTGACCCTCTCAAAGAACTCTAGTAGGTTAGTAAGGCATGATTTCCCTTTACAGAAACCATGCTGATTTTCCCACATCAAATTATGTTAATCTAGGTGTCTGATCATTTTATTCTTTACTATAGCTTCAACTAATTTGCCCAGTACTGATGTTAGATTTACCAGTCCTTAATTGCCAGGATCACCTCTAGAGCCTTTATTAAATATTGGTTTCATGTTAGCTATCTTTCTGTCATTAGGTACGGAAGCTGATTTAAAGGATAGGTTACAAACCAAAGCTAGTTTCACATTTGAATTTCACATTTGAATTCTTTCAGAACTCTTGGGTGAATGCCATATGGTCCCAGTGACTTGTTGCTGTTAAATTTATCAATATTTCCAAAACCTCCTCTAATGACACCTCAATCTGGGACAATTCCTCAGATTTGTCACCTAAAAAGAATGGCTCGGGTTTGGGAATATCCCCAGTATCCTCAGCCATAAAGACTGAAGGAAATAATTCATTTAGCTTCTCCTCTATGACTTTATCATCTTTGAGTGCTCCTTTATTATCTGGATGGTCCAAAGGCCTCACTGGTTGTTCAGCAGGCTTACTGCTTCTGATGTACTTAAAAAACATTTTGCTATTACTTTTGAGTTTTTTGGCCAGCTGTTCTTCAAACTCTTTTTTGGCTTTTGTTATTATATTTTTACACTTAATTTGACAAAGTTTATGCTCCTTTCTATTTTCCTCACTATAGGATTTGACTTCCACTTTTTAAAAAATGTCTTTTTATCTGTCACTGCCTGTTTCACTTGGTTGTTAAGCCACAGTGGCACTTTTTTAGTTCTCTCACTGTGATTTTTAATTTGGCGTATGCATTTAAGTTGAGTCTCTATTATGGTGTCTTTGAAAAGTTTCCATGCGGCTTGCAGAGATTTTACTTTTGTCACTGTACCTTTTAATTTCTGTTTAACCTCATTTTTGTATAGTTCCCCTTTCCACAGTGTTGGGCTGCTGAGGTATTTTTCCCACCACGGGGATATTAAATTTTATTACCGTATGGTCACTATTTCCAGGGAGCCCAGTTATATTTACTACTTGGACCAGATTCTGTGCTCCACTTAGGACTAAATCAAGAATAGCGTCTCCCCTTTTGCGTTCCAGAACCAATTGCTCAAAGAAGCAGTCATTTAAGGTATTAAGAAATTTTATCTCTGCATCCTGCCCTGAGGATGCTCTCATCTGTAGCTAGCAAAACCTTGTCTTTTATGCGTAGACTTATTGTAATGTGGTTTGTGGTAAAATGTTTCAGTTTTCTATGGTAAAAAAGAATGTGAAGTTTAGCACTCCTGACTTTGCATTTATTAACCAAATGGAAGACATGCATGATGTTCGCTAAAGGACTAAGTTTAATTTTGTAGATTTTGCTTTCATGCAAATCAAAAACAATAAACCTAAATTGATCTATGGCAAACAAATGTTTAAGGAAATATAAATATTAATTTTAGGATGACTTTTTAATGTGTCTAAACTGAAGTTTGGGACTGAGATTGTGGAAGTCCTGTACAATCACAGTTCAGAAAATAATGTAATGGATGCACAATCATTTGGTTTGATAGGTTTGCAGAGTTTGGCACTAGAACTGCTCTGTAACAGAAGTCAGTGTTCACAAAAGCACCAGTGTGGGTTTTAAAATCTTTTGCTTTTGAAAAGTTCATAGTGTTTCTAAGCACGTGAAAAAGTAGATTAACTGTTTGTAGTAAAATATTTTCTGAAAATAATCAGTATAAGGGTTGATGGGGAGTTCTTGGAAGTTCAGTCTGCGGCATTGAGCTAGAGGGCTACTAGGTTGCTGTTCTAAATTTTTCATTCCTGTTGCTTCTGAAGTTTGAAAGTACAGATATGATGGGATAGCCACAAAAGCCTGGAGGGGTTCATTACCTAGCCAGTCTGCAGTTATGATCTGTTGCTAAAAATCTCATTCTAATTGACTTCAAGTAGAAGGCAGGAAAATGTATATCATGCACAGTAGAAACATGCCCCAAAAGAATGTGTAATTTTTTGCCATATTGTTTTTTAAGATGACCCAATTAGGGGCAAAACAGACATGCTCATTTGCTGACTTGCTCAACCACTAGGGTTTATGTGAACGGATCTGTGGATGTTTCCCAGTGAAGAGTGGTGGACTTGGTCACCAACTTTAGATTTATTTATATCCGGCTTTCCTTAACTTCTGGGTATCTACTGCATTAATGAGATTTATTGCGCCACAGGATGCATTGCTGTCAACTGGTAAGGTCAGAGACTGTTCCCTCTTCCTCATAAAGAAAGTTCTAAAGAAAGCTGAAAGCAAGGATTCCTCCCTTGTTCTGATGCCTCTGGAGTTGACCACAGACCTAGTATGGCAATCACAGGGAAGCAGGATTGTCTTTCCAAATGGAAGTGACTTGAAGTGAAGAATTCTGTACCCTAATTCTCCAACCCCAGAGCCTGGTTCCTGAACAAATTCTCATAAGAAAGCTAGGAGTATCAAACACAGCCATGAGAGTTCTATTCCTTGTAACATAGATTTGACCTAGAGGTTTTGATAACCACAACATCCAGATTTTGATTCACTGTACTGTTAAGTTTTTGATGGGTTCCATTTGGATCCCAGTTTCTCCATGGAGCATTACAACCTTCTGGAACTGTTAGACTACTTTCCTATTAACTTCCTTATCATAAATATGGATGCTTTGGTGGCCATTATTTTGGAGGAGATAGCAGCCTTGGTGTATGACCCTTTCCATTCAGGCTTGACTTTCTAGAAGTCCTGTCACACTTTTCTCCTCCAAGTTAGTTTTTCCATTTCATTTTATTTCAACTTTTTGTCTTGAGTTCAATGAGCCCTAAAGCATCCCTCTGACATTTGCTGGGAATCCTGGCAGCCTTGAGAGTTTTTCCTTTTTCATTCTTAACTTTGAAAATCTCCTCTTTGTTCCTTTTTTTTGAAGGCACAGAGAGCCTTTGAATATCTTGCATCTTTCTGGGTTCATTGTTGAACACAAAAGATCTGTTTTGTAGACTCTCTCTCTTGCCTGGAATGCTGTATCTAATTCCCCTAAAAGAGTTTGGCTACCTGAGAAGACAGAGAAGTCTTTATGGGTGAGGTCTGTCACACTGGCATTTGATTCATATTATTTTGGTAGCATTATTTTGAAGTGCTACCACCTGGGTATAACCCCTTCTGCCTCTGTGGCTTTCAGGTGGTGAGTGCTTAGAGCAAGGATGGGCAAAGCCTCTGAGGACCAAATCCAGCCCGCCTAGGGTTTTGATCTGGCCTCCTAGTGCAGTGCTTGGGAGCCGGAGACACGTGAGCCCTTTGAACTGCTTCTATTCAAAGGACTTGTACCTGCCGGGCGGCTGCCAGGCAACAGTTAGCAGAGGGCCAGGAGCTGCCAGCCATGTTCTGTGAATTCTAAGCCTCCACCCCAGACAACTCTGGGAGGATGTTAGCCCACAGCAATCTGCCATCTGCTCCAGGTCCCTTCCATTGGCCTGAAGTCGAGGAACAGGGACCCCAGGCCAAGCAAAACTCCCAGTAGGGTAGCTCTCAACCCCGCCCCTTCTGCCCGAGGCCCCGCCCCTTCTGAGTCGGCCCACAGCCACTTCCGAAATTTGTGACATGGCCCTCCTTCAAAAATTATTGCCCATCCCTGGCTTAGAAAAACTTTTTGTGATCAGTGATGAGCTCATATACTTCTTTGGAGTGGGGTTGGTAGCTCTGAATTGAGGACTTAGTTCAAGTTGTTTCCTTTCATTTTATCAGAGTCCCATCTACTTTTTCCTTTTGCCACTCCAAACAAATTGTATATTTTTCTAAAGCTTGTCCATCCTAACCACAGTGACTAGTTGAAGATGTGTTCTGGAAATAAAAATGTCTCTTCTGGTGGTATGTGGCGAGCCTCCGCTCATGTCATTGCTTCAGGTGCAGGACACCAGCAATTATGACGAGTAGGCTTACGTGTTTCCTTCCATTTTTGGAGAGTTCTCATTTGCGCAGCAGAATTAGGAAGCAGTCAGAAGGGGAAAAGTGGGCAACAAAATCTTTGATTAAATAAAATGTGTAAATAACTATAAACTGATTATGATTGTTTTATGCCCACGGATATTAAATATGGCTAGCAGACCTCTTGCGAAAATGGAAATTGTAAACTAGAGAATATGGACATAACTGGATGCTGTAACTTCATCACAGTCTCTCATTGATTTCTAGTCATTATACCAGTATTTTGGCAAATTATTTATAATTTTCATGTTGCTTCCTTCAACTTGGAGTGCTTTTTTATTCTCAATTCAGTGATTACTGTGTAACATAACTATTGTATAATTTTGAAACATCTTTTACAGCATGTGATTAAAAATATGAAACTCTGTTTGAAGGAATATTTGCAAGATCGATAGTCCTGAATGTGACCTAGGCTACCACAATACAAATGAAAAATAATTTCTGTATATGTATGTGTGTGCGCATTTTCAGAATAAATGTCTTATGGTCCCTTTAAAAAATAAGTTGCAACGAGGTAATGCTTGTGAATAAACTTAAATTATCAGTAAGCACTGCTTTATTATACTAAGGGGAAAAATCAGTTTCAGATTTCCAAAGTGTTGGTAACCCATGAGGAAAATTCTTTAGAAAATATTTGAAGTAGTCTTTTAATTATGTTAACCTTATTGAGGAAGTTTCTCTCTTCAGGGTCATTCAGTTGAAAATTCTTTTCTTGGAAGAGAATATTGTTGGCACCCCAATGTTTTCTAGAGGCAAATTGTAGTTAGTTGGCTCATCATAACCTGAGAGATAACTACTATATATTGTTGTATTTTGTGTACTGTTTTCTCTTAAAAGACAAAAACAGTGTTTTTGTTGGTGATACCTGTTATTTTTTTCTTTACTGCAGTTTCCAACTAGAAATGGTAACGAATGTCACAAGTAAATGAAAGCTAGCAAGCCTTTTCTAGTTTTGGATCCAATCTGAAATCCAGTAGATAGTGGTAGTTTCAGATTTTGCATCCTCCATACTTTCTCCCCCTCTAATTCCTAACTTCAGCAGGGAAGTGGGATGAGACAGAACATTTTTTTTTAGGTCCATCTCTGTTCACCACCTAGTTGAAATGATTTATTTTAAATTGAAATCCTTGGTAGAGGAACTTCCCCCATCCCAAAAGACATTGTTCTTGCTTGTTATGCTGCTTGCTACATGGATATGTGGATAGAAAGGTAGGTATATAACAGTCATAGAAGTCTGCAGAAGAGAGCAACAATTTATAAAAATTCAGATTAGTTGAATAAAATATATAAATGTCAGATGAGAGGTGACCTTTTTATGTTTAACACAACAGCTGAAAAAAGAGGAGTAGGATAGCTAGGAAGGCTGCAGGGAAATTGAATTCATGGTGCCTTTTTATTGTTCCTTCTGTATCACTGGTTCTAATTTTAGAAGCTTACATCACTTTAGTTATGATGACAGCCTCCCTCCCTCCCTTAGCATAGATCATATTTTCATACGGCTTATGAATCCTCCTGATCCTTTCAATAAGATTTTTCTACAGCACGTTAGTAAGCAGTTAGCTGCTGTGGAAACTGATGCAAATAAGTAACCAATAGCAGAATGTAATGTTGCCCTTAAGGAGGAACTGAGGGAAGCAAAGTCTTCCTTCCCTCCCTTAATTTTTTCAGAAGGTCAGGAATAGGGTGGAGAGTTGCTTTAAACACAGGAATTCCTGAAGTTCTAATGAGAAACTAACCCTGCTGCAAAATACAATGATTCATTTAAGATGCTCAAGTGGGGGCGGGGGAAAGAGAATCAGAGATGCATGCCAGGAGTACTAAATCAGGGCACTGTGGAGATGCTTCCAGCTTGTGCTGCATCTGGCACTGTATATAGCTCTCTACTATCATCAGTCTCTTCATTTTCAAAAAGATGTAAAGTACTCAAATCTATTATGTTAGTCCCTTGATGCTGATGCTGTTAGCATTAAAATATTTGTAAATTAGGCTCTTGTACTTTGAAATTCATACCTGCAAAGCCAGAGGGCAAAACAAACTATTTTAGGCTCAAACCACTTTGCTTCAGTTTGTGAAATAGCAGATTGCTTTCCAACCAGCTGGTTTTAATCCCTCAAATTCCTCCCCCACTCCCACACTACTTGGAGTTCCAGTGCTTATAGTAGTTACCATACTCAAAGAAAATGGCAGAGAGAGGACATGTTTACAGCTGAGTTCAACAACCATTTCTCTACTCATGATAGGCACTCAACTATACTAACAGTCTTCTCACTCTGTGACTTGTTCTGGTCTTCGGTCCTAAAAGTCCAACAGTCATAGCCAGCACCCTTTCTTTTGCTGGACATGCAAGCAATTAGCTTTCCTTTTCAGCTAGTGCATGTATGGTTTAATATCACTGCTTGCATTCACTGCACATCTGCAATATTCATACAACTGGCATTTCTTGGATTGAGATGTGAAAAGTAGTAACTATTGGGTGAGGGATCTTCTAGAGTCAGCTGTGAAATATACATAACGTTGTATAATTTCAATTTTTGGTATATCTTTAAGCAATGAAGAAAAAACCTCTAATCCAATTTAAATAGATTCTAAATTTAAATGATCCAATAATCTTTTTGTTTAAAAATGCTATTCTTTAATGATTTAGTCCTGTTAGATAATCAGAACACACAGATGTATTTAACAGGCAGAGTGGGAAAATTCTGATACGTTTATGGGTGGATAAGGAGAAATAACCCTTTGGAGTGAGATCCCAATATGAAAAAAGCATCAATGAGAGACAAGGTTTTTCAGGAAGCATGGATCAAGAATTTCTCTTAAAATAAGGCTTTCATATGCAATGAAAAAAATGGGATTCATCTTAAAATGTGAAATTATACTGTTTCTAGTTTTACCACAGGTTTCTTAATCATATTTTGGTTGTGATCACTATTAAACAATCTCTGCAAAAGATTTTTGCTCAAGTCACTATTGTATAGTTATCTGACATTTATCTTCAACAAATCATTGTAAAAGAACTTGTCACAGTACCATAAGGAGCTAAAACATAAATAAAAGGAGCTCCAATATAGAATTAGGTCAATTTTTTCACCCTGTTCGTAGCTGTGTTAGGCTGGCAGGTTTGCATGCAGGGTCTCAGATTCATTCCCTAGGGAACTGCAGTAGCTTCAGTCTGATTGGTAGGAATAGGAAAAGGATGATGTCATCTTCACTTAAAGACAAAACTAGAAGGAAATGGAATTTTTTTCCCATTATTGAGCTTGTGTTTACAGTAGTTATAAAATATGACATTCACGCCAAAATCTTTAGTAGATTAAATTTCATGCACAATACAGTAGTTTCAAATGCAATTGAGATGAATATCTCTCTTGTTTAGCTGGACCAGAAAATTTGTGCTATCACTGCACATGCAGACCGGGGGAGAGGCTTCCTTTAGTTGTTGCCTTTAATTGTAATTATAGTAATCGCAGTAAAACAAGTAACACTACTCACAAGAGTTTAAACATTTCCTGATTATTAGTGAAATGGAAATGTTCTTAGTATTGTGTCTTTGAACCTGATGTTTATAACCAAAATGTTGTAGAGCAGTATTGCAAGAATCATTTGAAAAAGTGTAACCCAGTTTGCAGCAATAAGGTTGATGCTGTCCTGCAGCCAGCTCTGCTGCAATACTGTAGAATTAACTTTTCTATGTCTGTTGGTGCTTAACACTAGACTGGTGGAATATTTATCTAAGATTCCGACATCATATAAAACAGGAAAAGATTTTGGCTCTGTGCAAGAGCCATAAAAACACATGCCTGTGTGTCAAATATGTTGCAGTTGTTTCCATCTTTATATTACTAAATAAAAAATATTAATTGCATCTTAAAATATTTTAGCCATTTTTTATTGACAAAGATGGTTTTAAGGATGTGATAAAAATTCTGTGTGTCTCAAGATAGTTTTGGAGATCACTTCATAGTTGAGGTGAATGATAGACGAGTCATACTCAGCTCTAACTTTTATGTGTACTGCCTTGGTCTGGAAAGCAAAATGGAAGTAGCATGAGGGTACCCATAAACAGTTTTTAGTCTGAGATCAGCTGCGTATCCTCCATGTGAGGCATTGGTTTAGCTCAGTTTCTTGAAAGTGAGAATCCCCTTGATGAGCACAATGGTTAAAGCAAAGCTCCTCACTGGGATGCCAGAATTTTATTCAGAATTGAAGTAAAAAAGGGCTCTGCTGCTAGTATTCTGCTTATTGCTGTTGCCACCACTTAGCAGCTAGCTGAAGAAGCATTGCATTTTGGTTGATGAGAAGGTATGACTTCCAAGTTCCACTTAATCTCAGACAGAGGCAAATAATATTGGCTCTGAATGGTGAGCTTGTGATAAACTTGTGACCTGTGAAAGTGGCAGGAGGTAACTATAAATAGGGGAAAAAGATGGAAAACTGGATGGACAGCTACTGCCCCCTTTTGCACGTGTAGTAAAAAAACTAAACAACCTTGAATACTAAATAATGGCTTTGAATTTGGGCTGCTATAATTCCCTTCCTCCTTAAAGGGTAGTAATGGCCAGTTAAATTCTAGGAATTGAGTGCATCATAACATCATTGCCCAAAAGTGCAGGATCTCCTAAGTGACATATCCAGAGTATATCTCCTGGGTACTATGCTGCCATCCAAGCTGCTGAATTTTTTTTCAGTTGTTCTGTTCAAAAAGAAAATATATGACTGTCTAATTAGAAACTAGAAGTGTTGCTCTTTTAGGGACTACTAGGGAATTGCAGCAGTTGCGATTTTTAAAAAAAAATCAGTATGTTTAACCCTCCCCCCCCTCCAGCTTTTAACATGTTTCTTTTTCTTTTTGTCATTCAAACTATTTCTCATTTGGTTTACTTGAGCATGTCCTTCCAATAAGAAGTTTGTATCCTTCTTGGAGACAAAATTTCTTAAAGAATAAATAGAAGGATGCAAAAATGACAGCTAGAGCAAGGTCATTGTATGAGAATTGTTTTACTTTGAAAATATTTTTTTTATCCTGAACTGTTAAACTTGCATATAAAAATGAGAAATATGACTTTCTCAGAATACTATTGAAAGTAAAGTATGAATAGAGACACACATCTGAAAAGCTGATTTTTTAAAAATTCATGGTTACTGTATGTGCTCTGATCATAAAAATGATATAAACATGAATAAGAAAAAGAATATCCTGCTAAATTGTTGCACACATATGTGTTTATATTAGATCAGTAAAGATGCTCTCCTGGCTGCATCTGCAGATACAGTAGCCAGTTGATCTAATGCAGTTTCTAAAGGCTTTCTATACAGGTGATGTCATCCTTTTAGCTCAGTTCCCCTCCCACTCTCTTTCCTCCTTATTAGATATTTCATCTTGCTGCGGAGCATCCAATCGATGGAAGCTTCTCCTGAGGGAGCTGCTGAGAAGCAAGCAAAGATAGTAGGAATTAGGACTCCAGCATTCAGTCTTGCCGTAGCTGTGGATGTATATTTTGTAGTGCATTATATAATTGTTTAAACTGGAAAAGCTAGGCTTGGATTAACCATATATCTGACTGATGCATTAGAATACTAAGCAACACTGCAGAGTTGTAAACTCTGCACTATGAAAAAGAGAGAGAAAGAAAAAAGGTTTGGATTGCAGAGGTTCTGAGACGTTCCATAGTGCAAACCTGTTAGAGTATATATCATGAAGCTACAATCTGGACACTAATTGTATATTGCAGTTATGTTAGGCAAGCATATAAAGAAGAAACTTTAATATCGAGGGCGTGGAATTCCTGAGTTGCCTAAGATGCAGAAGAACCGTTGCCAATTTGTTCTATAATATAAATGTGAAGTTTTGGAACCGGAAGATAAACCTGCCTTACCTTCATTTTTGTAGGAAAAGAAAGACTTAGAAGAATTGAAGTCTCACCTTTTACTGTAATATTATATTAGTGTGTCATTTTAATTCAGTTCAAAATTCTATTCTACACCACTTTTCACATGCATTTCTATTGCATGGGGGAGCCTATGGATATTTGTATTTGAAGAGCCAGGAGTACCGAAACATCATGATTTGCATTTATGTGCTTGTTAAAACTGAAACATTTTTATAGGAATTGCTGCTGCTAACTCATTGCAACACACTGAAAACTACTGAGATACAGTGATCAAATTCATCAATGTGAAAATCAAGCCTGAGCAGTTGTGTGCATATACATCCACTGCTTTGGTTCATGAATTACGAAGAAAATCTAATAAGAGTTTTACTAAATAATTTTCCTCTCTGGCTTATATTTGAGAGAGTAAACTTTCTTTCTCAGCCCAAGAAATGGCTTTTCTTGTTCGTTGTTACGCCAATTGTCTGCAGCCATGGGCCTCCAAAGTAAGTGAGATTTTTTTTTTTGTCACTAATATTTTTTTTCTGAATCATACTGACAAACATGGTACTGTTCAAATGTTTCTGATCTAATAACTTTTCAAAACCTCCTTTGTACTGTTCTGCATGCGATGTGAGACTCAACTATGTCAGAACAATAATTCATGAATAATGCCCCAAAAGGTGGAAGAATCTTAAAATATGACAACCAGTATACTAATAGTATACTGTTTAACAGGCAGTGTAAAACACAAGGCTTTTTTAATCCACAGAATTTGAATTTTAGATCTACAGTGTGTAATCCAAATATTACTAAAGTATGACACTTACAGGATTGATTATGGCTGTTTGTGCATATTGTTAACTTGATAAATATTGATAATTCAACCAACTGAAGGTTTTAATTTTCAGGATATAGTATGCTGTGTTATTGCATTCTGGGATTTAATTTTGGAGAAATTGTTAACTCAGGAGCTGGGCTGTGTATTTACAATTAACAACTTCAAATAATATTAGTTATTTTGATATGCATTTCAAAATGCAGATTTTAGGTATAATTTCTTTTTAATGGAGATAAATCAAGAGTAACTAAGCAGGCAAACATATCTTGAGGTGGTTGCTTTAAAGAAATTAATATGGTACTTGAGTGGTTCTTTCTTTCAAAAGGTTACTTAGTTGCTGTTGTTTCATTAGCTTTGCTTGCTGCTAGGACGCAAGTAAGGCAGTGCCTATATCTGAATTTGCTACAAACAGCCAGAGGCTAGATGTGTGGTGTTATTTTTCTTAATTTTGTATTTCGATTACAGTAGAACCTAGATCTCCATGTCAGGATTGTGCTAGGTGTAGAAACATGTATGAAGGTAGGGTGAAATCTTGGTCTTAGTGAAGTCAATAAGGGTGCATCTACATTCCTCCCAGAGCTCGAAATAAACTACGCAATTTGAGTTATGCAAATTGCATAGCTTATTTCGAATTAATTTCAAAATAGCTTTTTGAAATTTGGCACTGTCTACACAATACTTTATTTAGAAATAAATCACTATTCTTAAATGTCCCTTATTCCTCTTGGAATGAGATTTACAGGGAGGTCGGAATAGCAAGCCTGTTGTATTTCAAAATAATAGGCGCACTCAAAAGACACAGAATAGCTATTTCAGGATACCTCCGGTATTCTAAAATAACGCTGCAGTGTAGACGTAGCCTAAACGTTTTGTCATTGACCTCGGTGGAACAGAGATGCAAGCAACTAGTTGACTATCCGATATGCAAGCTTATCCCTCAACTAGTTGCTCCCTCCCAGCACAGTTGCCTCTGTCAGAGGCAGCAAGAGGGGGGAGCAGGAGCCAGTGCTGAGGGCAGCTGACTTAAAAGCCGTTCCCTCCAGCACCGTCTCCGCAGGGGCAGGGGAGGCAGGGCCAAACTGGGAATCAGATGATTCTTGGCTCGCGCCTAGTCTCAGATGCTGTGCTTCTGCTTTTAAAATGTATTAAGAGCCTGCCAGCTCGTAATACATTTAAAAATCAGAAGCGCAGCGGGGTGACCTGGCATGAGCTGAGACAGCTGATTCCTGGCTCACGCCAGGTCCCCCCCCCCGCTGCACTCCAGCCTTTTCACATTTAAGCTGGGAATCAACTGTCCCAGCTTGTGCCGGATACCCCCGATGAGTATCAGGCTTTTAAAAGGCAGAGCTGCAGTGGGGTGAACTCCCGGGGCTGGGAGCTAACCCCGCTGTGGCTCGCCCACCTATCGACTAATTGACTAGTCGATGGAAAATCCATCCACTAGTCACTTAGCTGTTTAAACTAATTTAACATCCCTACAGTGGAGCCAGGGTTTAACAATGACATCTCCATGAAGAGTTTAGAATCTATGTTATATATAAAATGTGGGAGTGGAGAGAAAAGGCATTAAATCGAGTATATTACATTCTTTTATATACATTGCCTTATTGTCTAATCATTTTTATGTTAAAAATGCAAATGGAAATTCAGTCTGTTTTATCACCTGGGAACTGCAGATGTGAAGTACCCAAGACAATCAGGCCATCTTTATGTATGTTCTAAGAATGGATTTAGGTGCCTAACCTTAATGCTTAAGGACTTGTCTTCAGATACAACACTATGGTGGTACAAAATATGCCACTGTAGTGCTTTAGAGAAGATGCTACTATGCTGATGGGAGAGCTTCTTCCACTGGCATAGTTAATCCACATCCTCAAAAGGCGGCAGCCATGTCAAGAAGAGAAACTCTCCTGTTGACATAATGCAGTCTTTGTTGCTCAAGGATGTGGATTTTGCACACTCCAGGTAACACATTTATACCAATATTAATCTGTAGAGTAGACCTGGCCTAAGTTTACGAATTTGAGTCTATGTAATCCTGTGCTATCTTCTGCTTCTAGAACATACCCAATTATTTATTTGTGATACTGTAGAGCAGGGATGGGCAATAATTTTTTGCAGGGGTCCACTTAATGAATTTTGGCACATGGTCACGGGCCAGCTCCACCCCAGTGGGGCCTGAAGCGGAAGGGGTGTTGCTGGGGACTAGCCTCCCCTCAGAGTTGAAGGCTTTTAATTAAAAACACAACAAAGGGCTCCCAGCCTCCGGTCCCACCACTACCGTATTCCCTGGCAGCCCGTCCAGGGTTGCTGCTGCTATTTAAAAGGTTTGCAGCTCTGACCCCTTCCTGAGCCATTTAAATAGGATCCTGCTGCCTGAGCTACTGCCTGGAAATTCAATGGCACAGGAGGCAGAATATAAATAGAGAGAAGGCAGATACAGGCCGCGGGCCAGATCAAAGTATTAGTCAGGCCAGATCTGGTCTCTTGGCCACATCTTTCCCAGCCCTGCTGTAGGATATGGGAGCCCTACTCTTGGAGCATTAGGTGCTGTACAGGCTTTTCCTTCAACTTTCTCATGTTTAACTGGCATGTACTAAACAGAAAAAGCTTACAATTGTTTATCTGACCCTGTTGCTTTTTAAAAAAAAGATGTATATATTACGTGTCTCATGTAAAACATAAGTGCTTAGTCATGTTGTGCATTTCAACTGATTACTCTTTTAAGGGCTTTGGCCTAACCTAGTAAACATGTGCTAGTTGTTGGAGGAAAAGTTGGAGTCCTAAAATAACAGTTGGAACTCTAAGTATTGTTGATGTTACTGAAAAGGCCATAATAATGTTGATCTGGATACTGGTCAGTCACTAGCCAGTGTGATTGAAACAGTGTAAAAGTATGACTAATAAAAATAAAGCTTAATACAAATAAAAATAAATATACAGGGTGTCTATCACCATCAGAGGAGTGCAGTGTGAGAAATTGAATAGCATAGGCAATGTAAAACAGCCCATGCAAGCTGATGTATTGTTTAAATAATCATCAGAAGAAAGATAGATAAATTAATCTACAACGGAAAACAGATTTTCAGATAGTCATAGGACTTTAGCAAGTATTGTGCAAATTGCATGAGAGGTTCTACAAGCCACTACGTTCTTTTATATGAGTTCCTCTAGAAGCCAAGAATGTATTCCTTAAAGTGTTATGCTATGACAGAGACCACAGTCTCTGTGCAGGAAAGTGATGATGGCTTGTATTGCAGTGGCACCTAGAAATTACAGATTGTGACCCATTGTGCTCTACATATATATAACAGAAAGTTGGTCTCTTCCCTGAAGACTTACAGTTAAGACAAGACAACAAACAGATATGAGCAACATTAAGAAACAATTATTATGAAGCAGTGGCATAGCCAGAAGGGCCCACTTGGATGGGCCCCAACTTTGGGTGGACGGGCAAGCCCCAGTCCTGCTCCCCAACCCCTCTCCCTGGCTTGTTTGCTGGGCTAGAGAGGGGTAAGTCCTGGCACTCTGGCCCCTTTCTTTGGCTGGCTCGTCAGGCAGGCTGGAGGAGGGTGGGTATGGATACAAGGTGGATGTGTCATGGCCCATTTGTGGCTACACCCCGGTTATGAGGTGCATGATAAGCAGTGGTCACGGCACACCAGTTGCTTAAGCAGGAGTGCCTTTACCTGTTTTCCTACCCAGGGTGGAAAACATTTTTAGTACCTTTTCCATACAAGAAAAAATGAAATACAGAACATTCCAACAATGAGCTTGACTGTTCACCTGTCCTAGAACTTGCACTGTGTCATCTAAACAATATCAAGTTTTCTGTAAGCATCATGGCAAAGGAGAATTTTAAGGATGGTTTTGAAGAGGGACAATGATATGATTTTGCATGTTTATAAGGAACTCCTTCTATAGATAATGGGTGGCAGGAAAAAAAGCTGTGAGCTTCTGTCTCTGTTCTGGAGTATGATGATAAAAATAAATATTTGAAACATAAAAATAAGAACTTCAAAAATGTTTTAGTAGTTCTTTGAAGCTTGTCTTTGGAATTCTGTCAAAGCTTTTTCAATGTCTAGAATGTATATATCCATTTTGGTATTACATTCTTAAATATTGACATATGAAATTATTATTAGAGATTTTACAATTCACAATTTAAAGTGTTTTATAACAGGAAAATGATGTACATTTCCTAACAATGTTAGTGGTATTAAAATGCATACACATGTTATGCATATATATTTCATGCAGTGTATTTCTTACAGAGTTTATGCTTTTAGAAGATTAGTTTAGGGCATTATTTACCCGGCTTTGTGTACATCTGACAAATATTTAAATTCTGAAGGAGGAGTTTACAGTTCCAGAGGTTAGCTGTCAGATTAGATTTTAAATTAAATTTAATAGCATTCTTTGCACCTTACTATAGGCGTAGCGAAATCAAATTATATTGTGTTGAACAGTGGTTTTAATGGTTTTAACACAGGACTGGGAGTTAGAACTCATGGATTCTATTCCTGTTTCTGCAACTATGGGGCCTAGAACAAGTCACCTAACTTCTAAATCTTAGTGCATGCCTAATGAGCACTTACTGCCCATCAGGCTAGGGTGTATTATACCTCACTCCAGGGTACCGCACACAACCATCCATGTGGACTGTTTACTAAACTTTCCCTCGAGCACTTTGATGTATTGTGGGTTTGAAGGAGCAGTAAGTCTGAGCACCCTAGGACATTTTTTGTACGTATGAGTAGGATCTGCACCTGCTGGAGTGCTATAGATTTACATCCAAGTTTGCTGTACAGTAAGTGCTTGTGTAGACATGCTTAGTTTACCCATCAGTAAAATTAATGTAAGAAAATGTATTCTCTCACGGTCTGTTTCAGATCACTGTATGTATCTTTGAGACCCTCCACAGAAAACACTTTTTTAATTATCAGTTATTTTCTGCTTAACAAGAGGAATGCAAGTATTTCCCTGTCTCGATTCCATTCCCTTCTTGTATCAGCTACTATATTTGATTATGTGAAAATGTAATCTTAAGATTATTTTTGTGTGTAAATATCTTCAGTGAAGAAAGTATAATTGGCCTTTTGGCTTTCCTTGTTTCCTCTGCTTCATTTCAGTTCTTACTCATCCCAGCTTTGCCCATTCTGGCCCTATTCTCTGATCATTTCAGATTCAATTCTTTCCTCTTGCCACACACTACTAAACGTCCGGGGTCATTTTTTTCCAGTCTGTTATGCTTCTCACTAGTGCTATGACTTTCATTTTCCCTCTTGTCAGTGTCCTATCCATATCTTTTGGCATTACTTCCAATCTCTCATAAGTTTTAACCCCTGGACTTCTTTTCCTTCATGGATATTTTTACATTCTCATCCTCTTCAATGGAAAATTTGACACGTGGTAGAGGTGGCTATGTTCCCTCTATAAACTTGGTTTATGCAAGGGTCCCTATAGTGAAAAGCCATTTTTTCATGAAATCAACAAATACTTTTACTGGCTTCATCATGCAGTGCTCCCACCCACTTGTTCTTTCCACTAGTTGATCCCTAAGGATTGTGAGGATGACCTTTTAGTATCTCATTGGTCCACAATATGAAGACTCCTGCTTTACATCATTGGTAATTAACTCCCTTTTCTAAAATAAATCTACATATTGTGACCCACAAGCCTTCTATAAAGCTGTCTCCTTGTTGTTCATTGTTTTAAGACAATTCAAGTTAAAATGGTACGTTATAGGATGGCTGTCCATTTACTGAAGAAAACTGTAACCTCCCTTATGCTCATGCTTACAGTATTATGGAGTCAGCAAAAGGCAGGGTTTAATCATGAAAAATATGCAGAGTGCATGTCTTATTTTCTTAACAGAAATATCTGACTCCAACAAATTCCAGGGATAGTATTTTGAGTTAGTAGTCTGAGTGGGCTGACAATCAAAAACATAAGCAACTTGATCTCCTGGCCTTTTTTCATCTTTCACATCTAAAAAACATGTTCTCTTGCTCTAAATATATTTTGTATAATTTTGTTAAAACTTTGTATGCCATTTAAATTTAATTCCCATCTACATTTATATTCTAGTTTCAGACCCAACATATGATTCCCATATCACATATATGTATAGATTTGTTCATGAATCAAAAAGCAAATGTAGCTGTTGAGTTTGTTTGTCAACTCTGTTTGCGTAATTAGGGTCTGTGAGGGCCTCATTATGCAAAGGGACAAGACCTTGACTGTGAAATAAAATGTTGAAGACATTTTGTCACTTGAGGAATTACTGTATTGCATTATGATTTGTGCATGGTTATAGATGTAGATAAGTGTAGCTGTAGCTGATTGTCACTTGCGGGTTGTTCTGGTGAAGGGAGCCATGAAGGGAAGATAAGTTGTGTCAACCTAAGGATATGTGAAGAGAGATTATCATCACCACAGTATTGTGCCAAACAGTGCATATAAGAGTATCATAAATTATTTAACTAATGTAAAACTTTTGAAAATGTAAGTTTAGAATTTCACATGCCTGGGATACTATTATTAAAATGAGAGATACTCAAACACAGAAAATTGCTGTATGCTACTTGTCTAACTGAGCTTTAATGATTTATAAGACACAAATACAGCTTTAATATTATTTGCAAATAACCTTGTATTTTACTATAATGTGTTTAGGAAATGCATCTTTTTCATCATGTGATTATATTTATTTTTAGTGTCAAATGAGGCCAGTAAAGTTGGACGTCAGGAGAACCCTTTCAGTTGAAAATCTGTTTCCTTGCATGCGCCACTGGCCATATTATGACAGATAGAGGATTTTGTTCTGCATATGGCCATAAGTGGATCAGAGGACTGTTAACTCGTATGAGCTGACAGTTCTCTTCTTATAAAAAGCAATAAGTATCATTGATACATATTGGCAGTTTTCTTACATTGAAGTAAAAGATTTAATTAACTTTTTTTGATGTTGAGATAATGTATGTATATATCAACGTGCTTAGCATTGTCATGATTTAAACCCCCACAGTAATCTGTTAGACATTCAAAATCTAAGTTAAAATTACATTACATCTGGTTTAAGCCAACATCAGAATCTAGTTTCAAACAATGTCCTTAACTCACCCTATTGTACCTAAGCAACTATAATGCATTTTTGAAACTTCCTTTAAAGTTTTATTATACACACTGTATAAGTCTCACAGGGCAGATTTAAGACTCAAGAATTTGGGTTTCTTGGATTTAAAGGCGTCTACTAACATTATTTTGATTTCTTTTGTGTAAGTTTCCCTATGTTTTTAAGAGTCAAAAGAATTTGTGTAAGCCACGCATGATTCCAGTGCAGATTCTAGGGATAAAGTTAAAATATCTGAAAATGAAAGTTTTGTAATGAGAAATATTGATGTGTCCCTTAACTATACTGCAAACACACGTCTAATAGTACAGGTTGGACCTCCCTGGTCCGGCACCTTTGGGACCTGAGCTATCCTGGACAAGGGAGTTTGCTGGGCTAGAGGAGGTCAGTTTCCCCTGCAGGTTTCCCTGCTCCCGGGCTTCTCTTCTTGGGACTCTGCCCTGCTGCTGGCCTGGCACGGTTCCCCATTCTGCTGCCCGCCTGCTGCTGTAGGGTCTCCCCGGGTTGATGGCAGGGACCGCTTGGCCTCTGCCAGCCCTGCTACCGCAGGATGTTCCCCAGAATTCCTAGTTGGAGCTACCCAGTCACTTTCCTGTTTCTGCCGGGAGTTCCCCAGCTGGGGCCGCCTGGGCACCCCCACCCTGCTGCTAGGGCTGCCCTGCTGCCACAGGGGATTCTGTGGGTTCTCCAGCCTGGGCCACCTACCTCCACCAGCCCTACTTCAGCTGGGGGCATCCCTGGCCCTGCTGCCACGCGGGTTTCCTGGGGTTCCTGGCTGGGGCAGCCTCGCTGCAGCTGGGAGCTCCCTGACTGGAGTCTGGACTCCCTGGCCACCTGACCCCCTGATGCCGGAGCTCCCTGGCCCTGCTGATATCCGGGATGCTCCGGCCAGGGCAGGGGCTCCGCAGATGTTGCCTGATTCAGCCTGAGCTCCCCAACCCCATTTGTTGCTCCTGCCTCTCGGGTTATTTGGTCCAGCAACATCGGTGACTCTGCCTGACTGTGAATGTTCCAAACCAGAGAGTCCCGGATTTGGGAGGTTCAACCTGTAGTAACAGTTTGAGGAATGGGCAATGAGTACAATTGGTAAGACTAAACAAAATTTCTGAACAGAGTTAAGTTTTCTACTGGCATTTATAGATGTTTTTAAATGTAAAAACTATAAAATAGGTATGCAATTTCATACACATTGGTTTTCTATACATCAGTGTATTAGCTTTATAACGTTTGTGTGGCTGCTCAAAAGGGCATATTTTTGACTCTTTATTAAGCTTATATGATGTACTGACTTGAGTTCATCTTTGCCACTGCCATCAGCTGATGGGGTGTTAGGTTTCTTCTAGATTTTAATTTGCAATGGTCTGACTTTCATTAACTAGAAGATGAGAGTTCATAATGCTATTCCTCAAACTCAAAACCCCTCCTTTTATTTAAGGTGTTTGAGGGAGGGTGTTCCTTGAGCAAAAATTCAGTGTCATTTCTGATGGGTGATATATGTAACTTTCTGATGACTGCTGTATGCAGGAAATATGGCTGAGTTCTTGTTTCATGTTAGCTATGGACTAACACATGTTTCAAACGTTGTCCTCCTGGTGAGCCTGCTGTTCTTTCTTTCATTCTTATTAACCAAATTCCAGTCACATTTTTAAAGTCTGCTATAATGATGAAAAATTAAACAGCTATGTCAAGGGGTTTCCTGGAGAGTGACCAGGAAAAAGTGTTGTGGTTCCATGCTTAAACATGAACCAATATTAATTTATGTGAAGCTCTGTCATAGAGGTAGCAAAGAATTAAACACCTTTCTGAGAACTGTAGAGTTACGTTTTATGTATTTTTAAAAGTAGCGAGCAGAAGTGATATATTCATCATCAGCATATAGGAGATAAAAGAATGTTTGTCTTACCAATGCCAGCAAAAATCTTTCAGATATTTTGAAGAAAAGTGTATTGTGAACAAAGAAGCTAGGGCATAGGGAAACTCAGGAGAAGAAAGGTTATTTGCCTGAAAAATGAATAACTGCATCTACATCGTATGAAAACAAATCTAATACTGTTTATGTTGTAAACTGAATATTGATAGGATAAAATTTTAGAGAGCTGGTCTAGATCTCAAGCTGTGGAAGCATATGCAATGAGATGGTGAGGTAAAAAGTAGAATTAAAGTAAAGCTAAATAACATGTTAAATGTGTGAAAATGGATAAATTGAGGTTTCAATTTGAATAATATAGACAGAACTGTATCATGAAAACAGCAGCTAAATCACTACTCTAGAGAGTTTACCAAAGGTAAAGACAAAAAACCGAGCAAGTATTGAAATATTGGCGAGGAAAGAGAGGCTGCACCAGGCCTGGGCAAAATACAGCCCACAAGCTGGATCCGGCCTGCCAAACCATTGGATCCAGCCCGTGGAGGCAGTGGGGAGCCCCAGGCAGGCTCCCCAGAGAGCCCCAGGCAGGCTCCCCAGCTTGCCCTATGCGTTGTGAAGAAACACAGTTGCAAGGCTCTGTTTATGTTTTGAAACTGGAGGGGAAAGTTTTAGGAGCCACCCCACCCCCAGGATATTCCCATTGGCCAGTGTCTGGCAGAAACCAGCCAATGGCAGCAGCTTGTTAGAATAACAGGCAGCTAAGAAGAATCATGCCCCCTCTCCTGGGCTCAGTTATTCCTGAAGCACATGGCCAGGCAAACAGGCTGGCTGGCTGGGAAACATTTTAAGTTCTGCAGGCAGGCAGGCAGGCCAGTTTGGTAGCTGACAAGTAAGTCTCTTGGTCACAGCCTGCTTCTGGCAGCCCAGCCCTTTTCTGCACCAACTCTCTTCCCCTCCGCCCCTACTCAACATACCCAAGCCCTCTGTCACCCTCTTACACCCATATCCCCTCAGAGATCTGGCACCCAAATCTCCTGCCCCAGATCACAATCACCTCCTACCCTAGGTCACATCCCAAACCCTTGCACTCCAGTCCCCTGCCCTAGGTCACAACCTCCAGCTTCATCCCAACTCCCTTATGGACTACAGTCTCCCTCCTGCACCCCAGTCCCTTACCCCAAGCTCCCTTCTGCACCCAACCTCCACTCCAGATCCCACATCTTCATTAATATCATGGAAGAGTACGACCCTCAACCACTTTCCAAAATCTTGGAGTGCCCCCCCCAGTCAAAAATTATTGCCCACCCTGTGCTACACAGAGAAATTACATAAATACTTTGTCTGAAATATCAATCCAACTATTGAAAATTCTGCTGTCAGCTGTAGTTAGTTAGGTGGTTCTTGGATGTTACAGATCAAAGCTGTTGGATAACATTGGAAAATTCTTTTTTTGTATAAGAGGACCTTTAAGAAGGCTGAGCCTTTGATCATGCAGCATTTAAAATCTATAGTTATTGACTGGTAGCAATTTTGTTCTGCTTCTAGATACATACCATTGTATGCAGTTTATTGCCCATGTTATATCGGAATCTCTTCTGGACACAATCTAGGAAAGATAACCAAAGGTGTTAAATAAAGTTGATGTTTGGAAGTATCTGGAATTTAGAGCTAATATTATTGCAAATGAAATTCTTGTGAGGTCAAATACTAAAAGAAACACAACTTTTTACCCAAGACTTGTTCTAGGGAAATGCTGATTTTTAATAGGAATTCACAAAGGTATTGGAACTCTATGCTAAAATTCCTTCTAAGACAGCGGAGTTGAACAGCAAGGCTTGAATGACCCTGAGTTTGAGACCACGGGATACCCAGTTTCAAAAAGAAAATACACAATAAAGATTTCTAAATAAGGATGTCCAAAAAAAAAAGTAATAAAGAAAAAATATGGAGGTTGAAAGGATACAGTGACTGTAACTGACGCATGGGAACCAATAGTTAACTTAAAAGGGATTTGATTGTTATGATGTACTTGTTCATCCCAGTGAACTTTCCTGTTCAGATGCCACATATACCTTAATGACTTGATCTAAAATTAAGCAAAACTTATATGCAACTGATTAGTTGTAACTTTCTAAATTTCTGCTCTGAACATTAATTCTGTTATAAAATTGTTATCCTTTAAAAAAATCTTGAGGCCATCACTAGTGCTTTAACTGTATGTCTTAACAGTAGATTATGTTTATCTTTAGACAGTTTTTTATACAACAATTACAGAAATGTAAAATGAAATTTTAAAATGTACATATAAATAAGAGATGAAAACTAAGTGTGGAATCTCAAACAGGTATAGAATTTATGCCCAAATTAGTTTGCTAGAGAAAACCATCATTACTAAAAGAAGTAAGAATGTATGCAATTAGCTGTGTTGTGATTAAGATTATGTTTGTCTGCACTGGGTTTTGTGGGAAATTTTGTAACTAATCCAAATCGCTTTTTACCCCATTGTAAATATCTATTAGGGTTTGTACTTGTGTGTGTGTGGGGGGGGGGAAACAGTATATACAAGCCCTATATTGACAGGAGCTTTTGATGACCTTTGCCATCTTTTCTTCTCTGTTGCATTTCATTGTTCATAATTTTTAACACCAATTTTGTTTCTTAATTTTATCTTTTTTGACAATAGTTCAGGGATCTTCTCTGAGGGAAATGGAGTGTAATGTAAACACCTCTCCAGAAACCAAAGATGAAGAATGTGGCAACAAAGCTAAAAGGAAAGATACGAAGAAATAATAGCACCAGCTCAGTACTGCTTCACCTTAGGACATTAAAATAGAATGAAATATTTCTGTCTCTAAGGTTGACACTACCATTATATCCTGTCTAGATTGACAGGGTCCAGGAACATTGGTTAAGAAACGTTTTCAAATAATCTGAGGAGCAAAAAGTGAAACCAAGGGTTTGGTACACAGTTTGCAGCAAGCTGAGATGCAAATTTGCCTCACATTAGCCTGTCACGGATAAACTGTACATTTGAATCCTGCTGAGTTGCATTATCAGTTTAATGTGCTTTAATCCAGTCCTGTTCAGAATAATTTTTTACATTCGGAGTCCATCACCTGTGGTTCAGTCTTCCATTTAGATTTAACATTAGAGAAATAGTGTTCATTGGCTAAAACCCACTGAGTATATTTTCTTTGCTAGTTGTATTACTGATAAGTTCCATCAGTGATATCTCATTACAGTATGGCTATGTCTACACTCACGGCTTCTTGCGCAAGTACGGCCGTTCTTGCGCAAGAATCTGCAGAGTGTCCACACTGCCTGCCCGCTCTTGCGCAAGTAAATTTACAGTACGGCGTGGTAAGAGAAGGCTCCTTGTGCAAGAGCTATGCTCTTTTTTAACAGGTGTAAGCTCTCTTGCGCAGGGGCTCTCGTGCAAGAGGGCAGCGTGGACGCTCGGCAGGGATTTCTTGCCCAAGAAAGCCCTATGTCTAAAATTGCCATCAGCGCTTTCTTGCACAAGAGAGCATCCACACTGCCATGGGCGCTCTTGCACAAAAGCACAGCTCGCACAGGGAAGTGTAGATGTTTTCTTGCACAAGAACACTTGGGCAAGATGTTCTTGCGCAAGAAGCCGCAAGTGTAGACATAGCCTATGTGTCCTAACGCGGTTAATAAGGAGTGCACACACAGCTAACCATATAACAAAATATTTATAGAGATAGCGTAATGCTTCTTAAAACATATTAGAGTAATATGTTTTAATTTTTTGTAACAAAGATAGCAGTGAGCTTTGAATTGATTCAAAGGGGGAATGTTTTATTCCTTTCTGTTGTGACACAAGAGTACAGATCTTTTCTCCAAGGCAAATGTTTGTATTTTCTATCCCTGAAAAGGAAAAGAAATAGAAAAACAAAAACAAAACAAATAAACCCAGACCTCCTACAAGGCAACTCCTGTCCACCTACTTCTGTCTACCTTTTGTGATTTATGGAGATGCTCTCGCTATCTTATGAAGTTCATGGTAACTTGCTTAAGCCTTACTTCACCATTTACATGGCTATTAGAACTATGGTCTCGGGGAGTGCAATGTCTATATTAGACCTGCTGCTCTAGAGCTGTAAACACCTGCAAGTGACTTCAGTACTGACAGGCTGTCTGCATTGCTCCCGACTAGCAAGGTAGATTCACCTAACTTTTGTATCTAGCAGTTATTCCTCTGTGTATTAATTTGTGGGGGTTCTGGTACTATATTGTAAAGTCTCTGATTTAATTAAATCTCAGAATTAAGGACATCAGACTTACTGGCAAATGGCTCCTTCTATACTTTGTGACTCATAGTAGTATTTATTGCATTTAAGCACAAAATCATCAGTAGTTTATTATTAAATTAATTAAATCAGAAAACAAAGACAGTAGGGAAAAATCCTTTTTTCAAAGAAGCTATCTAGATGTTAGCTGTATGACTATTTGCATTGACTTTGATGACATCTCAGCACCTCTGAAAATCAAGTGTCTCAAACTGGGTATTCAAAACCTGAAAATTAAACATGGATGTTGGACCTTAACCTCCATTCACTTCAACTGAGGTGTTGTCAGTTGTAAAGACCTTTGAAATTGTTGGATGAAAGGCATTATGTAAATGTTAAGTGGTGGTAGAAGTAATAATTAATAAGTATTTAGTAGAGAAACAGATGGAAGGAATAGAAAGACTTTTATCCAAGAAGAAAAATAACTCAGGATAAATTTGCATTCAGCAGGACTTTAACTCTATCATGTGTTATGCACATGAACAATTGAATAACCTTGGTGTTTTGATAATCTTGCATGGTAACATCAGTACATATTGTGAACACTTGCTTGTACTTTGCACAATGAAAAATATATTCTTAAGCTTGGAATCACCCCTTTCTAACAGAAGAATGAAACCCTTTGTAGCTCTAATGGATCACAAGATGTCACACCGTAAATGATCCAGTGGTCCAGGATTAAATAGTGCTCTTATTTTATCTTAGATCAGAGTGATTTGGAGATAAATAGATGAGGTCCACACTGGGATTGTGGGGCAGGAACTTTATTTTATAGGTTAGATCAAGAAAAGTAAAATGGTCTATTCAGGTCTAGGGAATAGTCCAGCGGATGAGTATTGATGGTCAAAGCACAGATCTTTGCAATCTAAAATGTATGGTAAATGCCATTTATAACATGGACGTGGAATTTATTCAAGAATCCAACTAATTCACATTACTGAAAGAAAAACTTAGTGAATAAACAAAATAACACAGCAAGGATACCACATCACAGAATACTTTGTTCATTTGTTATGACACTTGTGTTTGAGTCTCAGTTATTTAATGGTTCTTACTATACCAAAAACACACTGTAATACATGAAATAAAAATGGTGAAATAATAAAATGAGACTTCACCAGAGCACTTACTATTATTTGCTGAGAAGTGTGAGGAGACACTGATTTCTTTTATGCAAGGTGTTTATTACATAATTTATCAAAATGGGCATTTAGTTCAGTTTTATTTAAATTTTAAAACTTTTTATGTATGTCCCTGTTTTTTTCTCATTCATCCTAATCAAGGATGTTAAATATCGTTTAACTGAATAATCGATTAACCTCATGAATTCTCATCAGTTATTTGACTATTCTATAGTTCCCAGGGGCAGGTTTGGCAGCCAGTGTGCTCTGGCCCCACTCCCGAGGAGCCCCCTGCCACTCTGTGCTGCCGCCGCTGTATGAGAGACTACAGTGCGGGGTGCTAGGGCGGAACTGGTCCGTGAGGAGAACCAATTTAAAAACCAGCTTCCCTCATGGACTGGCTTCCTGTTGCCCTACGCTACTGCCTCTGATATATAGGGAGCAGTGCGGGATGGCAGCAGCCCCTGTGCGGTGGCGGGGGATAGGATGAGCTCTCAGACCCAGCATGAGCCAGAACTGAACTGGGCTGCCTGGCTCCTGATACACTTTAAATGCAGAGCCAGAGTGGGGTAGGTCCTAGACCTGGTATGAGCCAGGCTGCTGGTGTGGCTGCTAAACAATTTACTTCGGGAGGGGGGGGGAGAAGATGCATGTAATCTATAGCATTAATCTATAAGCTTTTGCTAATCAGTTAATTGACTACACTATGACATCCCTAATCCTAATGATAGAAAACTGAAGAGTGTTGTTTTGATTTAGAACTAGAGGCTAATATACTCTTCTCTCTCTCTCTCTCTCTCTCTCTCTGGTTAATTAATTAATTAATAAATTTTTCCTGACAGATGATAGAATATTCCTGCCAGGTGACAGAATGATATCATCACGCCAACAGGCTCTCTCAGTGAAGCAAAAGCAGCCAGAGAGGGGGCTAAGCAAGTGTAGCGAGCAGAGGGCGTAGCCCCCAGTAACATTTATTTAAGAACATAAGAATGGCTATACTGCTCAGACCAAAGGTCCATCTAGCTTTCTTCTGACAATAGCCAGTGCTTGGTGCCCCTAAGGGAATGAACAGGTAATCATTAAGTGATCCACCCTGTCACCCATTCCCATCTTCTGAAAGACAGAGACTAGGAACATCATTCCTGCCCATCTTAGCTAACAGCCATTAATGGACCTATCCTCCATGATCTACTAGATAATCCCATCTGAAGAAGTAGGTTTTGCCCACAACAGCTCACAATATTGTGTGTGTGTGTCTGTGTGTGTGTGTGTTATATTTGGAAGGTACAGACTGATATGGTTATCCCTCTGAGATTATCCTCCATGTATTTATCTAGTTCTTTTTTGAACCCTGTTAAAGTCCTAGTCTTCACAACTTTCTCTAGCAAGGAGTTCCACCGGTTAACCATGCATTGTGTGAAATAATATCTCCCCTCCCCCTTTTTTTGTTTTGTTTTTAAACCTGTTACCTATTAATTTCATTTGGTGACTTCTTGTTCCTATAACACAAGAACTAGTAAATAACTTTTCCTTATTTACTTTCTCTACATTAGTCATTATACAGACCTCCATCATATCCCCCTTTAGTCATTTCTTTTCCAAGCTGAAATGCTCCAGTTCATTTAGGATATGTCTACACATCAAAGTTAATTCAGAATAACAGCCGTTATTCCGAATTAACTTCCATAGCCTCTACACAAGCAAACCGCTATTTCGAAATAAATTTCGAGTTAGTTAAACCTCATTTTACGAGGAATAATGTCAAACTCAAATTAGCTAATTTGGAATAAGCGCTGTGTAGATGCTTAATCTAAAATAGGGGGCCTCCAGCCCTTCTCTGTTTCCCCTGGTGGCCACTCTGGGCCAAATCAGGAAAATTCTTCTCTTCTCCCCAGGCCCGGAGCCCTTAAAGGGGTAGACTCTGTCAGTAGTCTACCAGGGCCAGGCCTGGGCCTGCCAGCAGTCACTGCCCCTCACCAGTGGCCACACAATGAGCCAGGCAGCCAGTGGCAGTGAGCTGTCCCCCCGCCCACTTCCCCAGCACCCAGGAGCCAGCCAGGGGCCGTAGACGGCAGGTGCCCTCCTGGACTACGGCGGAGATCATGGACCTCACTGAGGTTTGGGGGCAGGCTCCCAATGTCCATGATCTCTGCACTAGATGGAGGAATGCGGCCGTCTATGGCCGCATAGCTGCCACCATGGGTAAGAAAGGTCACAGGCGCACCCAGGAGCAGGTGCGCCTCAAGATAAAAGAGCTGCGACAGGCATACGCCAGGGCCACTCGGGGCAGCACCGCAGCAGGGGCAGAGACCTGCCGCTACTTCGCCACCCTGGACGGCATCTTGGGGGACGGTGCGGTCCATGCCACTCCGGGGGGGCAGCGAGCCAGGACCGGAGGGCCCTGACCAGGGCACGGAGGAGGAGCCGCCACGTCAGCAGCACCCCCGAGCAGTCCCAGGAGAGGAGTCAGGCCACACCATGTAAGTGTAGTCGCTGTCCCCTTCCCGGGGGGAGGACCAGGAACCGCATGCTTGGCCTTTGCTTACCACGCTTTTCACAGCAACCTATGCACGTGCGAGCACGTGCCGTGCCACCCCTGGGCAGGTGGATCCAGCTGCCTGCCACACGGGCCATGGCCTGATAGCCACACGCGTATATGAAGAAACCTGACATGCTCCTGACCCCGAGGCGGGACACAGCAGGACGCCGTCCCTTCACAAGCCCCCTCTAACATCTCTCCCCCACCTCGACCACACTATACACAGCACAGGGGCCGAGTGCAGTCTCGGGGCAGCTCCCGCTCTTGGGGATAGCTGGACAATCCGACCATGGCCTCTGTGCAAGCATAGCAGCTCTGATGGTGGAGGGCACGGTCATCCTCACCTCGCAGAGGGGGGCTGGGCTTCACCCACTGTGTCCCCAGGCAGAACTGACCACATCTCTTCTTTCTCCACAGCCGCACTAGCTGCGCATGCAGGGCGCTCCACCCTGCCCAGGACCACCTCCTGCACCTGAAGACTCTGCCGGAGGACCACCTGACCACAGCAGGGGTACCGCGAGCAGCACCTGGGGGCCCTGCGAGCCCTGCACTGCACCCTGGAACAGTGGGTGCAGGATGAAAGGGACTTCCAGCGAGAGCTGTTTGCCCAGGGTCGTGCCATATGTGACAACCTGCACACCGTGGTGCAGAACGTGCATCCTCATGCCTCTCCAG
>JANRFK010006688.1:23490852-23541409 GCA_030068395.1 Apalone spinifera
TCAGGAGAGAAGACTGATGTGGAGGAGAGACCTGAAAATCCTGTCTTATGGCGGGCTAATTGGCTAGTTGTTAAATAAAGGTGTAGATCGCTTTGGAAATCTTCATAGTAGTTTGTGGACCTCAGGTTGAAAACCACTGTTCTATGATAACATTCACCTTTCATAGACCTGTAAGACATAATCTGTGCATCCCCATAGGTTTTCAATCCACAGGTTTAAGCCACTGGACTAATGGATCAAATTGTTGATCAATGACAAAGTTTTGTTTGTAATAGAGTTATCACTAAATTGACATGGCTTTTTTTGATTAACTGGAAATTTCTAAGGAGATTATTATTGTAAACAGAAGCATATCCAACTTGCAGATAATAATAAGGTTATAACACAATTGAAGGTTTCTGGGAGTGTAAACTGCATGAGGGAAGCTACACTGATTCACTAATTTTACTGAGTCTTCAACAGAATTACTTCTCTGTATTATTCTTGTCACATGTAACACTTAAAAAGCTACAGTAGCTATCTGTTTCCACTCTCTGCTATGATGTGCTTTTTTGGTAAAAAAAGGAAAATTACATAAGTGTCTCCCCAACAACTTTAGTGTCTATAGGCTTCAGAGGGAGTGATACTTCAGCCAAATCATTTGAAGATTTTTTTCCTACATATGCCTGATGTTAATTGCCTGACTTTCGGAGGTACCCATACCTTCAGCTCTCATTGATGTTAATGGGAGCTGTGGATACTCAGCAACTGCGACAATCGAGGCATTAGTATATTTTGTTAAAGTTCTTTGTTCTTCAGAGTTAGTAGGCTTGGAAAAATAGCTACACTCTCAGAAGTGCTTCTGCATTATTGTTCGCTACTCTGTTTTTATTTTTTTAGTCCTGATAAACCACAAACTTTAAAATTATGCGTGTTTTAATATTAAATACAAAATAAGTTTATTCGTTATTATGAATATATTGAAATATTTCATCTTGACATAAACTCATGACTGCTGGATATGTGGGCCATGAAGTTATTTAGAGTGACTGTCATTCACTGTTTCACAAGAAAAATCTGAAGATCTGATATTGCCGGAGGAATAGGTATGTGAGGAACTGGTATAATTTTTAAAAGGCCATTTTACAGAAACTATATTTCAAAAGCTAATTAGAGCAGCTGTGCTCAATTAATTGTCCATGGCACCTTGAAAATGGAATTTGTTTTGATTCATCATTGTAGTATTATTTCCTTCTGTTAACAACTGTGCCTTTTGGATATCAGAAAAACTTTAATAAAAGTTAATTACTGGATGCAAGAGGTAATTTTAATATAATAAATTGTTACAAAATGTGTATCCTAAATTAATTCAGTTTCTAATGGAAAGAAATTACAACCTCAATATTCCTACTCTTTATGTAGAAACCAATGATAAGTCATACAGGTTGTACCTCCTTAGTCTGGCACACTCAAGACGTGGTGAGTCCCAAATGAGGGAGCTTACAGGGGAAGTGAATGCCAGCCCGCTGGCCACCTTATCACCAACCTGGCCAAACAACCAGCCCCGCTTCCACTAGCCCCACTCCTGCCACTTTGGCTGGGCTCCCAGCTCCCCCAGGGTTGCCTGAACTTGCTGCCAGCCATCAGCCCTGCTGCTACTGACTTGGCAGGGCTGCTGGCCCTGCTGCCGTTGGCTCAGCAGGGCTGCCTTCTGCCTACCTCAGTGCCACTGGCCTGGCTGCTGGACTCCCTACCACTGGCTGGGCTGAGCTACTGGCCCCATCAAGACTCCCAGCTGCCAGCCCCTCCTGCTGTTGGACTCATGGCCGGCAGGGCTCTCTTCCAGGAACATCTGTCCTGTTCTTGTTTTGATTTTGATTTTTTTCTTTTGTAGTTTTGTTTACTTCACATAATTTTACACTTTTGTTGAACTTTCCTCATACAGATTTGTAAGTAGCATAAATGAATGCAATACAAGAGAACATACTACTGAAAAGAGAGTTGCTTTAAAATGCTGTAAAAAAAACCCCCCAAACAACCTGACATTTAAATGATCAAGGAAGAACTCCATTAGTTCTCTGTCTTCAGTTCCCAGTACATGCATGAAAGATATAAATTAATACCACTGCTCCGTTTTCACAGCAGGCTTCTGTGGACAACAACATTTTATCTAATATGCTTGTAAATATATGGCATCTATCAAGAAGCAGAAAATAATGATCTGCTGAGACAGAGGTTTATGGATCGATAGATGTGTTTAGCCTTACCTGTATTTTATAGATTTGCATTACACCATCACTGAAATATACATAGGGTAGATCAGATGCATTATAACTATAATTCCAAAAACTATAATTATCTATATTCCTGTGTCCAGGAGCACCAACAAAATTTTCAATCAGGTTCAAGACAGAAAAACTCAACTGGTAGGGTGAATACCAGAAACCACTAATGCAGTGTTAAATATACAGTTTGAACACCATTATAAGTAAAGAACACTAGGGAAGAAGCCATTAAGATGTATTTCAAGTGGATGGGAATTTCAAAAAGCAAGGATCTGTGACCAAGAAAGCCCTACCTGACTCCCAAAAGCTTCATTTTCCATAAATCACCAGCTAGTGAATAACTTTTGCATATTGTTGACTGAATCGTCCAGCATGAGAAAATTTCAAAGGCAAAGAAACATTTCATTCTTCTAATTCTACAAAATAATGGAAAGTTTCTTCAGAAGTAAATAAAATGTGATCGATCGCTTACAGATGTTGTTCATCACCCACTACCTCTCCTGACCATGAAAAATGCAAACGTGCAAATGCAGTATACTTGCAATATAGTGGAAGTTTTTTTACATTAGCTACCAGCAACAGAATTTGTAAAAATAAAATATTCCAAGATTATTCTAAAAATAAATGTTTAATCAGAATGTTTTAAATCACTGGTAGTCTTGTCAGGCTAATAGTGCCGGGGTACGTGGCCAGCAGCACCAGGGAGGCGGCAGTGGGGCTCGCAGCCCTGCCAGGGCAGCAACAGCAGGAGTGGTGGTAGCTGGGAGCTCTGCTGGGTTGGCTGGTAGCCCAGCTGGGCTGGAGACTGGTGTTCAGCTCCCTTGTTTGGGACTAGTCAGGTCCCAAGGCTGCCAGACCAGGAGACCAACCTACATGCCCTATCATTGCTTTGTATATAATGAGTGGGAATCTTGAGGTTATAATTTCTTTGCATTAGAAATGGAATTAATTTGGGGTATTTATTTTGTAGAAATTTATTATATTACCTCAACAATTACATCTTGCATCCATTAATTAATTTTATTTAAAGTTTTTCCTGATATCCACACCACAGTGGATTGGCAGTATTCATATATCATGCTGCTCTTCTGGTTGTCTTCTGTAACCTGGGTTTTTCCTGAATGTATAGTCGCAGTCATATCATACCTCAAGAAATGGGGAATTCATATCTTCCGGTAGGTATCTAGACAGTTAGTGCGGGCTGAGTCCAGAGGGCATGTTCTCTTTCATGTCCAGTTCACTCTATGCTTTCTTGATTGTCTGGGCCTCATTCTCAACAGCAGGAAGTTAGTATTTGTTCCCACTCAATGAATCAAGTTTTCTATGGCCCTGATAAACTTATGAATTCAAGAGCATTTCTGCCAACTGATGAATGATTCAGTAATTCCTGATTGTTTGCTTCTTATGTCTGGAGTTGTAGTCCCAATCCTCAATCACAGCTCAATGTGCCTGAGGTTGCTAAACCACATGGCTATGTACTTGCAGGTAGTCCAATAGGCAGGCCGCATATTTGTCCACTTCAAAGTTGGTGTATCATCTGAACTATCATTCTTAAACAGGCTGTTCAGTCTTCTCTGCCAGTACTGGATTCTCCTTGGTGATGGATTGTTCATGACAACATGTGCCAGGATATTTCCTTCACTCCATTTCTACTGAACAAAACTATTATCAATGATGTCACTTTAATAGGTTGGGGAACATATCTGGAATCATTGAAGGTTCAAGACCTATGATCACAACAGGAAGCTTTTTTGTATATCAATTCCCTGGAGCTTTGTGTCATCTACAGTGTTTGTCAGACCTTTCAAGACCATATTAAGATATTGGCAGCTCTTGTGCTCCCAGATGAGAGGAGCAGACATGTTTTGATAGGAGCCATTTAGTCTTTGGTAGTTTTTGCATAGGGAAAAACATTACCCCTGTGGCCAATTGCTTATTTTGGATCCACATTACCTCAGTGGGAATTTCTCCGTTACTCAGGAGTGGTTTCTGAAACCCCGTTTCCTGTGATCTGTATTTGAAGTTTGGTGCATCTAAACAATCAACCTGTTTGTCATAAGAGAAAAAAAGAAATGCCCCTTTGTTTTGCTACTTAGGAGTCTCAATCCGAGCTTCTTGACCAGTGCTTTTCACTTGTGCTGGGAATATTGTATGTCTTCGCCTTCAATTATGATAATCTCACAGGTTATTCTCAGCCTGAATTTGCACTGTGCCATGTTCATCCTGATTACTTTAGTGTGGTCAAGGCCTATGTTGATTCTCCATCCTCCGCATGTCATCCCTCTGGTCTCCCTTCCACTTCACTCCAACTTCCTGACTAAGACTCGTGATATAGTGAGCAGTGATTTTGACATTTCATCCATCTATCCATGGGAAGTCAGCATTTCAAACCTCATGAGTGAGGTTCTTGAACAAAGTCACTCATATCCACCCATAGATTAAAGAGAAAGTTCCCTTGTGGGACCTTAGTACTGTTTACCAGCTTGTAAGGTACCTCTATTCAAGCCCGTGGACAGCTTTTTCTTTGTCCCTTGTGTGTCAGAAAACTGCCTGCCTTGGCACAATAACAAGAACAATTTGTGAACTACGAGCTCTAATGGGTGAGCCTCCCTATGTGCAGTTTTTTAAATACAAAGTAGCCCTGCAGCTGCACTAGTTTTTACCTAGGGTCATTTCCCAGTTATATTTGAACCAAGTTCTATATCTACCGGTGTTCTTCCAAAGCCACATTCAACACCAGAAGAGCGCTGTCTCCCCACTTTGGATGTCAGATGATATCTATTGTTTTATCTGAACAGAACTAAACCTTTCTGTTCCTTACTATGTCTGTTTCATTTGCAGACCAAATGAAGGGTCAAGCAATTGCTTCACAGGCAGTCTCCTGGTAGATAACGTCTTGTATCATGAAGTAGTCCAGGCTGTGCCTCCTTATGGGGTAGGACCTTATTCCATGGGAACTGAGGTGATGTCAGCAGCATTCCAAACATGGTTTCTGTATTGGACACTTGTGGAGCAGCAGCTTGGTCCTCTGTGTATATTTTCAAACCACTATAGCTGTGTCCAGATTTGATGCAAACTTTGGGAAGGCAGTCCTGCAGTCCTCCTTCATGTAGACTCTGAGCCCCATCCCTGTATGTAGCCGCGGGCAGGGAGTTCGAACTACCGGGCATTTAAAAATGGTGGCGCCCGGGTACATGCAAATAAAGCCCGGGATATTTTAATCCTGGGTTTCATTTGCAAGTTCGAATGACTACATTAGCCACCCTAGTTCGAACTCCCTGCCCGCGGCTACATACTAGGGTGGCAGTGTAGACATACCCATAGAGAATAAACATCTGCATCACAGTTACAGGTAGGTCCATGGTTTATTTTTAATGTTGCCCTTTTTTTTTTTTTTATTAAAGAGTTCTTTAAAAATTGCTTTAATGAAATCAAGGCCTACCGGAAATGATTTTGTACTGATTTCTAACACCTAAATCTCACTGCATGATTTTTTTAACATTCTTGAAATAAATAACTTGCATTTCATTTCTTTAAGAATCATCTGATGTCCAATTCAGAAGTCAGAATTCCATTTAATCTTTGAAATGCTCACATTAGAGAAATATTCTTCGTCTTTAATGGTTTCTCTCCTTTCATTAATGACAAATGTTTGCTTTTATATTAGTCGTGATAGCTGAGTAGCACATATGGTTAAATGGATAATTTAGATAGAAGTTTCTCTTCATATGTAGATTGCCATAAAATATCTGAACCTTGAGATAAGATAGAAATTGTATGTTTTCATGGAGGAACCATGAATGTCCACTTTCCTATAAAATGGAAAGCATATGGCATCTGATTTATGGTGTAAAAAGTTGTTGAAAGACTGAACAAAATCAAGTCTGTTCAGTAGATTGGTTTCTGCTGTGCATCAGTAATGCTGGTAGCGTTCTTATGGAATAGAGGAGTAGTTCTGTTTGTGAGGTTATGGTTAGGTCTTGTCAGCACTTTCACAATATACAATCTTTTTTTTCAAGGCCTTTGTTCAGTTCTGAATGTTTTAGGAAGCTAATTTTTGCATTTATGTACTCACAACTGCATAAATATTTAAGTAAAACAGTAGACCATAAATATTTGTCATCTAAGACCACTGATACTTTAAAAAACATTTAATATCCTAAGGAATATTAGGGTCAGGATTAGGGATGTTAAATTGTGGTTACTGAGCTAATCGTATAGTCAATACAATTTGTATCTGTGGCTCTGCATTTTAAAAGTAGTAAGAGCGTCCACATGAGCCGGGACTGCTGACAGTGGATAGCCCTGTCCCCACGGGGCTCTTGTTACATTTCAAAGGCTGAAGCACTGCAGTGGGAACCAGCACAAGTGTGGACTGCTTCAGTTCCCACTTGCATTGTTTCCCCGCAGTGCCTCTGCCCCCTCTGCCCCCTGTGGAGATAGTGCTGGGAGGGAAATGGCGTTTAAGCCAGCTCCCGCTCTCTCCACCTTACTGCCTCTGCAAGGGGGTCAGAGGGGAGGAAAGCGACTAATCGAGTCACAACTTGATTATCTGAAAGGCTTATTCTTGTTGGATAGTTGACTAATCGCTTACATCACTAGTCTGGATTTGGTGTGCATGCATAGCTCCCATATTGTGTGGCATCTAAACAGTTCCCTAAACAAGCTTTGACAAAACAGAAAGGTAGGTTTTTGGGTCATTAATTTCCATAAAGTCTCTAATTAGGTACTTACATAAGAACATCAACAATTGTGCCCTTGCTATCAGGTTGGAAGATACCAGTTTTAATAAGTTAGTACAGGCTGAACCTCTGTAATTGAGACTTCCCTCTTCCAGCAACATCTGTGGTCCAGCGTCCGTGGGTGCTCTGGGGCTGGAGCACTTACAGGGAAAAGTGGGGAGGGCCACACTCGCAACTCCTCCCAGAGTTTTCTGAGCAGATAGAGGTTGAACCACTCTAGTCTGGCACCCTCAAGACCTAACTGGTGCAGAAACAGAGAATTTGCCAAACCATGGGAGGCCAATATTGTCTAGCAGTGTCACCAACACTTCCAAGAACACTGAGAGCCAGGGCTGCTGGCTGTAAACCAAATTTATGGGACCATGGGAATCTTAGCCACACCCGTGATAGGTGGACATCTGGCTATGTATTGGACTCGAGAGATTCAACATGTAGCTTATTAGCAGCATTCAAGCCCTGGGAGGGAGGAGAAGTAATGGGGATGAAGGTTATTCGGGGGAAGATGCAGGGTGGCTGTGGAGCCCAGCAACGGAGCTGGGAGCAGAGCCCCCTGGCTGGAAGTGGGGGTCTGGAGCACAGCCCAGCATGGGGTTCTGCTGCCGGTTTCAGGACTTTGCTTTTAGCACCCAACCATAGGGCTCCACAGCCACCCCTCCTCTTACCTCAAGTGCACCTCATCCCTGCTTTTTCAATGCTGGCCCCACAGCTGCTGCTGGAGTGCTGACATTCATTTCCCATGGTCTAGGACTGCTGAGGGTGGCAGAGCAAGGAGGTTCAGCCATTAGTCATTTTTTAGGCAAAGATGTCCTCGTTTGCTCTAACAAATGACCGTGCTTGAGAAAATACTTAGGAGAGAATTTTGCTTCTCCTTTGGAATTAAACCTTGTTGAAAATCTAAAGGAAAAGCAAACCTATATGAGTAATATTTACCCTGTGTAAAGTTTAAATTCTGGGCTTACCTCATGCTGTTCCTTGATGTTTTGGTTCCTTCATGTTACAGGGGCATACTTTTATATAGTTGATCATTATTTAAATCCTGCAGGTAACAATAATTAAAATCTTTAATTGAAACAAGAATTTTGTGTGGATAATTAAAAAAAAATCTATCCTAGTAGGATTGAATATTGAATTTTATAGAGTGTATAGCTTTGTAGCCTAAATCTGTCTTGAGGATAGTACACACTTTATAGATTTTACAGTGTTTTATTCAGTACTTTATCCATGCTTTGTTCCTCTCCCAATGATAACTAAGCATTTTCCTTATAGCTCATGGGTAAACACAGGTTTATACCACAGTACACAAGATTTCATTTTCATTTTGTGGGATAGTGTTTTAAAGGATCCAAATTTACAGGCACATGTTGACGTGTGTGCGCACTCAGGCTCTATATATGCAAGAATAGTTTTTGGTTTTTTCCTTCTTTAAGCTTTTTATTGTTAGATATAACTTTACCTGCCAAGTTCATGTGCTATAATCATGTCTATCTTGGGGGTGGGGGGAGGGGCAGGAAATACAGTATGGGCAATGATTTTCTGTTGTATAGCACAGAAAATAAAATCTGAAGAATCAATGTATTCATAGATTCTAAGCACGGAAGGGCCACTTGTGATTGTCTAGTCTGGTGGTTCTCAAACTGTGAGTTGGGATTCTTTGAATAGGGTCACCAGAGCTAGTTTAGCCTGGCCCCCACTGTCCAGGGTTGAAGCCAAAGCCCAGGGCTTCAGCCCTTGGTGGCAAGACTCAAATGGCAGGCCCTCTGCTTGGAGCTGAAGCTTTTGAGTTTCAGTGCCCCTTCCCCTGTGCCCTGGGCACTCAGTCTTGGGTGGGCTCAAATTTCGGTCCTCCCTCCTGGGAGTTGTGAAGTAATTTTTGTTGTCAGAAAAGAGTTCTGGTGCAAAGATGATTGAGAACCCTTGATCTAATCTGACCTACTGCATAAAACAACCTATAGAACCCCAAAACAATTCCTGTTTGAACTTAAGATATTTTTGAGAGAAACATCCACTCTTGATTTACAATTGGCAATGATAGAAAATCCATCACAACCCTGAGGTTTTAATACTACTTGGCACAAGTAGCAGATTGCCATCATGGCAGCCTGTATTAGGGATGTAAAATCCCATTCATTTAGGTTATCTGGTTAAATATATTGTTGCTGGGCTGGAGTGGTGCTCTTAACTTCCCCTTCCTCCCCCACACATACAGAGGCAGGAGCTGCGCCAGCCAGCCTGTGGGACACCCAGGACTGCCGCAGACAGAGGCCACTCTGTCAGGGGCTGATGTAGCCCATTAAGGGTGAAGCTTACTGGTTAACGGGTTAAACATTCACATCCCTAACCTGTATTCCATCTTCTTGATCCTACATAGCTCATGCTGGTGCTGTTAATCACTTCCACTACCATTATATTAATTCACCTTAAAATTATAAAGAATTTTTGAAGGTACTGCTTAGCCTACTTTTACTTGCTTGAAAATATATACAACATTCCTGCATTGAACAGATATTTACATGCATAAATCTCTTACCTTGTACCGGCTTAGGAGATTTTGACACCAGTTGTGATCTTAGCATGAGAAATAAGACTAAAATATTTGTATTCAGTAAGAGAAGCACAGGTTTGTTGAAGAGCAAAGAAATTTCTTATGTACAAGGGAAGAGTTCTTGTTTTTTTTCCCCTCAGTGGTGTGATTTACTACCTTTAAGCAAGAGTGATATGATCCTTGTCATAAAAGCTCAGTGTTTGGCTACAGGATTCCCTGGCACAGGCAATATTCAAGACAGCTGTAGGGCTGCACTCTGAAGACTCTGTTCTAAGCCTTGGAGTTCAGGCAAGGCTGAGAGATGGAAGGGGCATTTTGGGGTAAAAACTGCAGCTCACAATGTGAAGATTTTAGGAAACCAGTGGGGCTGATGTAGTTTAGCCAGAGCTTCAGGACAGTTTGCTAGAAGCCTCTGCAGCCCAGGAGTGAAAGGTCACAAAGGTGGCTTAATACCACCTTAGCTTCCCATTGTCTGAAATACAAGTTTTGAATTCTGCCTTCTAGAAATATAGGACAAAATTGTACTGATCCAGTTAAGTTCTCAAATGCTTTCCTTGATTTTTCTTAGTTCTCAAGTCTCTCATTTGATGGGGGTTTCTCCCCGCTCCCACTTTGTTTCATTTTCACAGGGATTCCTGCATCTCTTGTTTTCTTCCACCAAATTATTTTCTCGTATTTGTCTACTCATATGACTTCAGCTCTCTTATTTATTCTGGCTGCTCTGAAATGTACCTCTCCACATCTGACCTCTCTCTGTTCATTCACTTCTATATATCAGCCTGTTTGAGTGATATCTCCTACACAATACCTCTAGCTTTATTCTGTCCAAACAACAAAAACCTCATCCAATTCTTGTATAATACTCTGTATTGTGCATCTTAGAAGAATGGCATTGGCTGAGGGCCAGGGTGGCTGTAGGACATCTTTGTACCCTCTCTGTTATGGGTTGCTCCAGAGAATGGCCACTGGTATAATTTAGGCAACCCTCACCAGCTGCCTATGGTCTCCACCCCTTCCTACTTATGATACCACCTGTATACTGGGATTTGTACAGAGGTCCTCAGAAGACAGCCTATGACAGTCATTCTCAACTCATGCACATAGGGGATGGTCCCCCCCCAGCCAGATCCCCTTGTAGAGCCCCTTTGTGTTGCTCTGGTTACTTCTACCCAGTGTACAGGGGGCAAGAGATTCTCAACATTTATCTCTCACTCTCATTACTGCACCATCCTTCTCATCCTATATAGTCCTAAACACTCAAGTTGCTTCTCGCCGTTGCTGTACAAATCATATCCACTAACTTTCCTCAGTTTGAGTCACTCTTGGAATTCCTTCACTACTCTAGTATATCATGCAGATACTTCTAGCCCTCTATGTTCTAACTGACAGGATTTTAAAATGCTGCTCATCGCCATAGTATCTGATCACCTTCAATGTAATACTGACAGTAAAAGACAAGTCCTTAGGGATTTTCTGGAGTCCTTGCCCTTGTGGAGTGGCAGTTGGTAGCATTTAGCATTTGGTATATGTTATCACTAATCCTACCATATTCTGAACTACTTTGCACTCCAGTTCCCCTCCTCCATCATTGCTTCATTAGCAGGCTTCAGCTGTTGGTCCAGGGAATTGCACATGATGCCAGGTTTTCATTCCTTAAGAACACGTGTGCCAACTTCAGAAAATTTCAGTAGCATATGCTCTGAAGACTTGCACATGCTTTCATTTCTGGGTTTGTGTGCCAAAACAGAAGGCCTTTGCCTACAAGACAGACTTTCTAAACAAAAATGATATTTTCCCTTTTTTGTTTAGCTAGTTTAGAAGGGATATGGCTTAATAACACTGCAATTTGAATTTACTTCAGTTGTTAATATCTTATTTAATTGTGTGGTCACTCACTGTGGGTTTTCGTAACTGAGAGGGTAGAAGTAGATGTCTGAGAATTTTTGTACATTTTAAAAGCAGGGAGCACGGGGCCAGCAGTTTGAGTGTCCAGCTTGCCCCAGGCTCCCTGCAGCGCTTCTGTTTTTAAAATGTAGCAAGAGCCCAGCTCTTGCTACATTTCAAAGGCGGAAGACTTGCCAGTTCCCTTCTGGGACTCTGCTCTTTCTCCCCATGGAGACGGTGCTGGGGGGGAAATGGCTTTTAAGCCAGCTCCCCTCCCCCGCACCAGATTCTGCTCCCCACCCTTGCTGCATCTCTCTGATAGAGACAGCAAGGCGGGGGACGAGGGGATGCTCCCTATGATGCTCTCCTGTTAATGGATGAAGGGCAGATATTAATTCTTATTTTCCTGTGCTTCAGTGTGGTATTTTATATTGTCAACCATGATATAGTGCTGTCCCACCTAAGAGATGTGATGGGGTCCTAGAGGAACGCACTAGAATAGAAGTTGAAGTTTCTTCTGAAAGGATGTACCAAAAAAATAGTGCAGAGAAAACTGCACCAGCACCATCGGGTCTCTTAGGGCACGTCTGTATTACAGCCTCTCCCCGCGTTACAAACGAGTTACGGACCAAACACTTGGCCATAACTCGATTTGTTCATAACTCGGACCCCATTAAGTTACATAGCGACAACGCTGTTCGTAAGCGTGGGTCGTGTTCGTAACTCGGGGACCGCCTTTATGACTGTTCCATGGGCGCTTTGGTGGTAAATGTGAACAGTCGCAACTCAACCGTTCGCAACTCGGGGACTGGCTGTACTGAGAAGATCTCCATTGTGGTGGTCAATCTTCTGGCGTTCTATTTAGCAGGTCTAGTGGAGACACGCTAAATCAGTGTTTCTCAATCTTTTTTTTAAATAAAGTACCCCCTTTTCAATCAATCAATCAATAAATTTATAAGTACCTAAGGTTTCAGAGAGACACAATTTTTCTTTCTACCATTGCAACATATTTGTTTAAACAACTCAATCGTAGCCAGATGGGTGATAACATTTTTGATGTAAAAAGTACAAAAATAATAAAGTGCTATAAAACTTAAAACAAAAATTCAGTTCTCTCCAAATTTCAGTTGTTTTGATGTACTCCCCAGACTTCTCTCAAGTACCGCTACGGGTACTCGTACCACTGGTTCAGAAACACTGTGCTAAATAAAACGGTGAGGGTGCCAGAGTAAACCAGAGTAAGATTTATGTGCAGAGAAAAACAATTATAGAAAAGTTGTAGCTACAGTACAGTCTCATGGCTTGAAGGCATGCACCCAGAATTGGTCAATTCAGTCCATAGTTTAGGAAGGGTTCAGATTTCTCATTGAGCTCTCATGTGATACAAGTTAGAACTCCCTGGTCTGGCATCCTCAGGACCTGACTGGTCCCAAACAAGGGAATTTACAGGATCAGGGGAGGTCCTCTGTCCCTGACACCCCAGCACGCTGCCTCTTCCCACTGCTGACTCTGCTTCCTGTCCCAGCTGGCCCCTCAGCCTCCAGCCAGCTGTGGCACCAGCCCTGGCCAGGCTTTCCGGACACCTGTACCCCCTCTCGCAGGGATCCTGGCTGCACTTCCAGTCCCCCTTCTCCTTGCACAACTCCTAGCTGCACCACTAGCTTTCCTCTCACAGGGATTCTGGCTGCACCATCTCCACTGCTATGGGGCTCCCGGCCATGCCACCAGCTCTCCTGCCCCAGGCTTTCTGATCTGGCAACATCCGTGGTGTGGCAGGACCTGTATTTGGAAGTAATACTTTCTACCATCTTATCCTGGGAGATGTTACCCTAGCTATAAATAACTTTTCATCTCCTTCTGTCTGGGCTTACAGCAGTGTAATATTCCTGCACAATGAACTTCATGTTCCTGAAGGTTACCTCATAGATAAATTTCAAAGGGTCGCTGAACTGTAAAAACATTCCATGTTCTCTCTCCTATCGGTGTCTCTTCTTTACCTAAGGCGACAACTGCCTTTGGATTTTGGGAGCAGAACCTGGCCTTAGAATTTGGTCAGCAGCATTACTGGGAACATATGGTAAAGGAATTCACCTTGAGCAAAGTCCAGTTTAAATTTTAGTAATAAATGTTTTATCTGTATTTCTCTTGTCATCATTTCTGACTTTAATGCATTCTACTGGTATTTTAAATCCATCCAACAAATGAAAATCCAGTTTCTCTTTATGCTATACATTTTATCAGTATTTATATATTGATAAACATAACTCTGAATAAGTAAAAATTGTACTGTACTAACAATTAAATTAATTGGATGTATACAATATTCTGTCCTATGTAAATAAATGTACTGCTTCTTCTTACTTAGACTGTAATCTCATTGTGACAGGATTGTTTTTCATTATGTGTGCCCTACAGTCCCCAGAAGAATGAGGCCCTGATCCCTGAAGGGGGTCTCTACAGACTGCTTTAGGACAAATAATTAGCAATAATAATATAGTGCAACTCGTTATTCAATCGATTTTTAAAAATGGAACTATGAGGTACATATCTGAGAACTCTGATAATGGTGGAAAAGTAATTATGAATTAACAAAAATATAGAACATTTGCTTTAAAATATTTTTTCTAGGCTTATAATCTTGGATTTTAAAAAAATCGAATACTGTCACAAGTTTCATAAGCTTCAGAGGGTAGCCGAATTAATCTGTAACAGGAAAAACTTAAAAAACAACAAATAGACTACTAGCACCTTAAAGACTAACAAACCATGTAGATGGCATCAAGTTTCATAGTGAGCTATGAAACGTGTAATTCAAAAAAAAATCTGGTATCCTAGTCAGTGACATAAAATAGATTAGTTATTTTATTGACTCCACGTGGGGCAGATCCTGCAAATGCTTACTTCTGAGAGTAGTTCCACCGATTTCAGTAAGAGGTATTTGCAAAAGAATGAGGCCCACATTAAAAAACAGTTAATTACACTGGAAGAGCTTCTTCTATTTTATCAGGAATGTATATGACATACCTTGTATATTTATTCAATTAAAATATCTTACAGCCAAAATTTAGCATTTAATGATGCCACCTTTCCTTTGGAAAGATATTTTGTGTAAAATTATTCATGAATAAAATGAATGTATTTGTAAACAGGGATCCTTTCAATCCTCATTTTCAACTTGAACAGTAATAGTTTTTGTCTGCATTTACTGGCTAGCATAACCCGTTTGTCATTTTATGCCTCTTCAGTGGTGATGTGATGTACATCTTGTTTGTTTGTTTTTAAAGAGATTGACCTTGAGTTTATAGGATCCTTTCCAGTCTGTCACATCAAATCTAACATCTGTTAGGATTTGCTCAAGCATTATCCAAGTTAACATTTCTACAACTGTGCTTTACAAAATGAAGGATGAATCAAGTGTTTAAAAACTTCAATCAATAACCTGTTTTCAGATCAGATTTATACATGTTTGATTTTTTTCTTTCTCTTCATAGCTTCCAGCAGATCTTACCAAGATGCATCTTACAGATAATCCACATCCACAGGTGACTCATGTCCCTTCCAGCCAATCTGGATGTAGTATTGCCAGTGACTCAGGAAGTAGCAGCTTGTCGGATATCTACCAGGTAAAATTGCAGAAGTTTCTTGTTTTTTGCAGAGAAGGAGCATTTGTGTTGTAACATTTTGCCTTTTTAGTATTTAAAACAGTAAAGTAGTACTTCACAAGTGTCATTTGGTTATATGAAAGACTTATTGTGCCACTTTCACTTCCACGTAATACATTTTAGCAAATACTGTAGGTTTGATGTTGGGTGCATATCTAATTTTTCAGGACAGTGCAGAATTTTATCTAAAACTACTACATTTTGGCCCAGGTTTGTTTAAAAAATTCTTTACTAATAGGTATACACTGGCATTTTTTTTTAAATTTTACATTCCTATTCTATTCTATTCTATTCTATTTTACATTTCTATTTTGCATTATAGCAAAATACTATTTGTGCTAAAAAATCTGTGCTATCTTGCATTTTGCTGTGATGTTGGAAGTACCTTTCCTAGAATTGAAGAAGAGCTCTGTATGGCTTGAAATCTTGCCTCTCTCACCAACAGAAGTTGGTCCAATAAAAGATACTGCCTCACTCACCTTGCCTCTATTAGAAGTGGCGACACAGAGCGTAACAAAATTAGCAGTCATTTTTGCTGACTTTTATAAGACTAAAATAAAATCCAGGTTGTATTAGTTATAAAATGTTTTGTTGTGAAAAACGAGTGGAATTATGAAGCAGAATGGAAGTCCATACAAGGCCCTGCATACCACTTAGCATGTGACTTATATGTGACCTGAACCTGCTGCTACTAATATTTTTTTCTAACCTTAGAGATATTAGGAATGTCAAATCTTGTCTTTCCTGTTTTTTTCCTTGAATTCTTTTTGGCGGGCCAGAGGAAGTGCATTGGGAACGTCAGTGGCTCTTGAAGAGTCAGGATTGTTTGATCTTTAGAGAAGAGATATTTTCTTGGTTTCTGTTTTGTGGTGGGTTTTTTTTTACCTTTTGGATTAATTCCCATTAAGAAAATCACTCAAGAAAAGCATGTTTGCGCAGTCTGAATAAAAATAATTTTAATTTAATCATGATTCATTTGCTTGGTACTTATGATATCAATTTGCATATTCTTCAATGATAGATAGTCTTCAGGTAGAAAATGACTGGAACTGAACTTAAAGTTTAAAAAACAAGCAAAAGAAAAAACAGGAAAAAGTGTTTGCATTTTGTGTATTTGTGGCAGGGGAGATGTTCAGTTTTTTCTTTCTCCATCTCCAATGAAGAGCACTGCCTCTCCATTCTTCCTTATTTTCCTTATTTTTATGTGACCTATAGAGTCTTGTCCTTTCCTTCTTCAATGGGACTCAACTTCATCAGGTGAGTTTTCTTATATAAATTAAACATATTCCTCAAGAGCAAATCTTAACTGAATTTGTAATTCACATAGAATAAATATTCTCAAAATATATTCAAAATGAATCACCAACTCCATACTAGACAAAATGAAGTTTTTCAGTAGTAGAATATAAGGGTTCTAGTATGACTTGATATGAGTGGAGATTGAATAAGCTCCAAGCGATACATTGTGGATTAATCTATGTATATGTACATGTCTTAACCAATAATCACATGTTGCTAAATGAAGCTATTTGTGCAGTGTCACAGTTATGTGGTTGAGTGCACTTCTGTCCCTAAAAATGTTCCTTCTAATGTTTTCCATTCACATGTGGATCTTAGTAGTTACTTAGGAAACTTAGTAGTTAATATTGGTTGTTGTGTCCTCAACAACCAGTATTATTGGGTTGTTGAGGACACAAGATCACAGCTTGGTGTGATACTTCCCTTCTTTCAATGAATACTGTCAGCATTTCAGAGAATAAAGCTGGTTGTTAACCTATGTGAGTTTCTTATTGCCTGCTGAATTGACATAGCTCTAGTTTTCATTTAAACTTTAAATATCTTAGCTATATAGCAGTAGTGACTGAAACTGTGTTCTTTCACTTTTGGTGAATTTAGGGACTAGAAGATAATAAACCTTATATGATAACAGTTTGTGGACAGATGAAACTTTGACCCAAAATATTTTTAAGTGCCTGTGAAATACATTTTATATTATTAATGTTGTTTCCTTTGTAAATTAAATGCTTTATAAGAGTAAAAAGTTCCAAAAGTGTATTGTAATGTACTAATGAGAACAATGTTTTTAAGAGGATTTGAGTCTGTTTTTTTAAAAATAAATGCTAAATGGGAGACATGCTATTCTGGAATACTCTTGTAAATTAAGGAGATGGTCTAACAGGAATGAAGAAATGGTCTTGAAGACAATTTCCCTGAAATAGGCTAGCTTTCGTGATTTTAAAAAAGTGTCCCTTCAACTTAATTTATGTGCAGTTTGGAATTGGAGGCTGTTCATATCATTGATCTGGGGTTTGTTAATAATTAATGTTTATCCACAGTGGTAAACAAGGTGACAACTGCTGACCTTTTCATAATTGACATGTGCTTAGTATTGTTTGGTTTTCTGTTCTTTGCTCTTACAGTAGTTCTACTTAATATGAAATTAAATATTAAATCATTCATAGAATAGATTAAGTTGCTGTTTTTATTTTGCTGCTGGTTTGTGATATTGATGCATTTTATTTCCTTAAGGAGTAAATATAAGCCTGTTTAAAGTACTAAACAGTTGAGCTCTTAACAGTCTTTCACATCTACAACGTAGATCAACCCAAAGGGCAGAGCTTTTTGCAAATGCAATTTTGTCGCCTAGTTGTTTGTACATTTTGTATATAAATCTGTGTAATGCCCATCATTTTATTCAGACTTTTTTTTGGAGGGGTAAGGTAAGAACCATATATTATTTCATAGGAAATTATTTGTTCACAGGCAAGGGTAGACTAAGGCATAATAAAAAAAAAGTTCACTTTTACTCCTGGGAATGACCTAGCCACACATTAAGCAGTGGGAGCTGTTGTCTGGCTTGTAGGAAAGATATGTCACCCTAGAGAGCCAGAGTGACTTGCTGTGTCAGTTTCAGACTGGATCTTCATGGACTGTCATTCTGTCTGGACTGCTCAGAGGTCTGGGAAGTTATTGCTTCTTGTTTTTTTCCCTTCCCTTGTGAATCCCTGAAGCAGCTAGATACAATCTATCACTTTTTTTTTTTTTGCCTTTGTATTGGCTGATTGTCACCAAATCAAGGGAGAAAAAGAACCAAATTCAGCAAAGATGCTTAAGCTTTAGTATTGTAGCTTGAGTTTATCTAACTGGGAAGTGAGGTCCGCAATCTATATTGCTCTGATTGGATGATGGGAGGAGAAATTCAAGCTATTTAGCTGTAGAAAGGCTGAAAATTTGTGACTAAGATACTGTGCTGCTAAGACTCTCTAAGCACAGTTTGCACTTGAGCTTAATTGCAAAGCAGGGATTGTGAGCTACGTCTATGCCAGTACAGTGATGTAATGCAAAGTGGATTTAACTCTTTATGATACGCTGGTCCAGGCAGCCAGTCCACAAGGGGAGCAGGTTTTGAAACTAGCTCCTTTTGCACACCAGCTCCCACTTGGAACCCTGCATAGGCAGCAGCACAGAGTGGCAAGGGGATCTTCGGGAGTGGGGCCAGAGCGCACTGGCTGCCGGCTCCACCCCTGGGGACTATATAATAGTCGAGTAATTGATAAGAATTAACGAGGTTCATCGACTGTTCAGTTAACCAACATTTAACATCCCTAGTTCAGGGATGGGCAAATTTTTTGGTGCGTGGGCCACTTCAGGGTATGGCAATTGTATAGAAGGCCATGAATGTCCACAAAAGGGACCAAGGGATTTGGAGGGCAAAAGGGGTCTCAGGACTTAGGCAGGAGATGTGTGTGAGAGGGAGAAAAAAAAACGAACTCTGACTGGGGGCGTGTGTGCTCTGGAATGGTGTTTGGGATGAGGAGTTTGGGTTGCAGAGGGATGCTTTGAACTTGGACAGAGGGGTTCAGAGTGTGAGGGGGGAATGTGGGCTGAGGTAGGGGGTTGTTGTTGGTGGACTCTGGGGTGGGGATGGGAGGTATAGAGTGTAGGAAGGGGCTCCAGTCTAGGACCAAGGGGTTCAGAAGATGCATCAGTGCTCAGTTAGAGAGGCGGGGCATGGAAGGCAGGCTCTGGGCTGGGTTTATCTCCTCAGTCAGGTTTTGGAAGCAGCAATATGTCCCCCTTCTGGCTGGCTCCAACATGGAGTCATAACAAGGTAGCTCAATGTGCTCCCCTTTCACCCATCCGCAGGCACCAGCTCTACGGCTACCAGTGGCTGCAATTCCCAGCCATTGGGAACTATGTGGGCAGGGGCAGTGCATGGAGCCATCTGGCCGCCCCAAGTGTGAGAGCTGGATAAAAGGGTGACATGCCACTGCTTCCAGGAGCTGTGTGCAGTAGAGCAAGCCCCAAACCTGCTACCTAGCAAGAGCTTGAGGGCCAGATCAAAATGGCTGGTGGGCTGAATCCGGCCCCTGGGCCACAGTTTGCTCCCTTCTGTCCTAAGCCTTTCCTAGCACTTTACCATTCTCGTTTAGTCAAGGATCATAACTGGATGAAACTAAGGATGTTAAGGACTAGTTGATATCTCTCGCCCCCCTCTCCCCCCCTCCCCCGCTTGCTGCTTCTATCAGATAGAGGCAGCAAATGGGGGGGGGAGGGGAAGAAGGGTTACTTCAAAGTGGCAGTGCCACACAGCTGAGCTGGGGATCAGCTGTGTGGCGTTGCTGCTTTGAAACCTCAAGGCAGCATTTCAAAGGGGCAGCCGCCGCACAGCTGATCCCCGGCTCAGCTGTGCAGCAGCTGCCCCTTTGAAATGCCACCTCGGTGCTTCAAAGGGGCAGTGCCGTGGAGCCCATTGACAGCGGGAGACTCCCCAGGTCGCTGCATAGCATTTCCACAGAACCCTGGATCAGCTGAGGAATGCCCTGCTGATCCTGAGCTCCATGAAGGCACTGTGGCTTTGAAATGCACAAGAGCCCCACTAGGGACTCTTGTACATTTCAAAGCAGGCATGCCCGTGTGCAGCCCGGAGTCAGCAGGACTTCCCACTGGCCCCGGGCTGCATGCGGAGTTCTGCATTCCTCCTTTGAAATGTATAAGAGCACCAGCGTGGCTCTTGTATATTTCAAAGGAGGAATGTGGAAGTGCCTGTCGAGTAGTCAATAGAAATTCCATCGACTATTTGACTAGTCAATCGCAATTTAACATCCTTAGATGAAACTCCAGCTTGAGAAAAGAGAATTAATAAGTCTATGAAGATAATTTTCCCCTTATCTGCACATTTTTGTTATCTGATCAACAAAGGAGGTGAATAGTTTTATCTATTTGTACCAATGAAACACAGATCTGCAACACTTATGCACCTTTAATTGTAATAATGCAAGACTTTAATTATGTTACTTGTTTCAGTTTACTGAGCAGAGTCTAGAAGTCAAGTAGTTATACATAATGGAATAATCATTGTGCTGGATACTTGAGCTTATTGCTCTGCCCTGCCCCCTACTTGATGGAAACTGTGATGACCAACTACCCCCACGTAGGAATGTCTGGTGACCCTTGCCCTTCCTCCCAAACGACAGAGCCTTCCTAAGTGGCAGGCAGATGAGCAGGCCAGCTGCCCAGAAGCCCTCCTGCAGATCCAGCTCCTAGCAGCTCGAGGCAGGCTGATGGTGAGTCAGTAGGCAGTACTGGCTGTGAGAAGCCCTGCAGTGTCCGGAGGCATCAAGCCATCTGGATGGACAGGCAGGAGTCAGGTGTGCATGCCTGAATATGCAGGGGTATTGTGGCTGAGGGCAATGCTGGTTTACCAGCTTTCACTGTACCTTGTATACTCTGTCTTCAACCCATGCAAAGCAGCGACTAGCTGACTGCTTAATATTCTGTTAATCTAATTTTATTGAGTTTGGTGTTTTGGGAGATAAAGTAAAGTTAAACAAAGTTTCTCTTTCTGGTTTTAGATTCAATTGTTACATCAAATTTGCTGTCTCAAGGTAGTCTTAAAATATTGCATAGTACCTGAGAGCTTCCTCTTCGAGGGGTCCCCATAGGTGCTCCACTCATGGTGTTGGGCTTGTCCCGGCGCCGCAGCTCGAAGGCTTTGCACAGCTGTTTTCAGCGGGGTGCGCCTGCGCAGTGTATGGCACACACCGTTTGATCTTTGCGCGCACCCGGCTTCCCTGTCAGTTCCTCTCAACCGTCCCTGAGCGCAGACGGAGCTCTCTCTTTGTCTTTCTCCTCACAACAATTTCTTCCCTCAGGGAATCTGTAATTAGTTAAAGTGTATATAGTTAGTAGTTTTTACTTGTTACCTGTCCTTATTTACAAAAAATTAAAAAAAAAATTAAAAAAATAACAAACAAGAAAAGACTTGTTAAGGAAACTCCGGCTTGCGGCAGCTCCCTGCTGTTACAAGCTGCTGATCAGCTGAAAAAAAAACCCCAAAAAACCCCCGGTTCTCTGAAAAGGAATAGTATCTGATTATGCCTGGATCCCCAGGTTTTAAAAAGTGTGCTCACTGCAGTGAGCCATTGCCAATTTCGGACAGACATTCATTGTGTGTTCGTTGTCTGGGGGAAAGTCATGCTCTCCACAAGTGTGGTCATTGCTCTAAAATGACAGCCTAAACTCGCTGCGACAGGGAGGTGAGATTAAAAATGTTTCTCCTGGATAAGGCACTGGACCCCAATGCAGAAACTTCTGAACAATTGGGGAGAGCCCCTAAGAGGAGGATCTCCTCCCCTGATCTGCGGGAGAAACGGAAAAGAATCTCCCAGTTAGATCCCTTCCACCTGAAATAATGGTGGCGGATCAACATGCCTCTGGCTCTGTCCCACGATCCCTCCACTCAAGGTCGGGGACAAAGGGAGTTAAGCCTATGGTGCCTGGCAAAATGTCCTCCGGAGCAGAGACAGCTCCGGTGCCAGTAAAGGAGCCGGCACTGCACCGATCTTCAAAAGCCCAGGAAAACGCTGTGCAGGCGGCAGCGGCGCAAAACGCTCTCCCGGTGCTGGCAACCCAGCTGACAGCTTTGCCGGCACCGAAGCCTGCAGTGGTACGGACAAGAGGCACGCAATGCTTGAATGCGCCGGCACCATTTTCTTCCTCTCGGCAGGCGGCTGTGGAGCTTCATTCAATGCCAGGCATGCCGCGAGCACCGGGGGAAACCCTCCCGGCACCAGCACTCCTTCAGTCACGGTTGCAGCTGCAATCTGGGGCCTCTCAACTACAGCCAGCCCTGGCACCGGACTGCAATCAGCCGCAGCAGCTGACTAGTGCACCATCGCTGAAGCAGCAGCGGGGGCCAGATACACTGCTCCAGGGGGAGCCATCCATTCCTCGTGGGCAGGAAACTAACCCCTCCCCTTCCCCAAGAGTCTCACCAGGTCCTTCTTTTTCACTTGCAGCATATGGATCACCAGTACGCCATGGCTATCATTATCACAGTCCCAGACATCATACCTATTACAGATGGGACTCTCCCTATGGGCACCCTTATTGCAGAAGCGATTATAGACGCCCATCCTACTCTCCACCACATGGGCAGTCCTGTTGTCACTCTCCGCACATCACACATGAGAGGCGGCACACCAGCAATAGATCGTCCAGATGTTCCTCTCCTCATCCATCGGATCGTTATTACGACCATCACTGCTTTTCTCCATGCTCATCACGTCCACATTCTTGTCATTATGGGTATCAGCAGTCCTCCTACTACAACCCACAGTTAGCAAGGCAATCTTCGCCACACCAGCACTGTGACCATCGTCTGGCGTCCCCATCACGCAGTTGCGCAGGCACGACGCAGCACTCAGACCTTGAAGACAGTCAGTTGTCTGAGGAAGACGACCATCAGTCTGGGAATCCAGTTCTTCATGGTTCACCCTCGTCTTCTCATGGAGCAGTTTTTCCGGAGGACACGCCCCTACCGGACAATTTTAAACAATTCCAAGACCTATTCAAGCGGGTGGCTCAATCCCAAGAAATACAAGTAGCACAATCACAAACGAAGCAACATCGACTACTGAAAAACTTGCACCCAGGCAGAGTGCAAAGGTAGCCATGTCAATTGACGAAGCCATTATGGAGGCAGCGGACTCCATATGGCAAACACCAGCATCGGTAGCACCAACCTGCTGCAAGGCCAATAAGAGATATTTTGTCCTGGCCAAGAACCTGGATTTCCTTTTCAATCACCCACAGCCGAACTCCCTTGTGGTTGATGCGGCACAACAAAGAGCCAAGGCACCGCAATATAAGTCAATGCTGGATGTTAAGAAACTGGACACATTTGGCAGGAAGGTTTACTCTTCGGCAACCCTTCTCCTGCGTATTTCTAATTATGTGGCCTTATTATCAAACCATAATTTTGATAACTATGAAAAAATGTCCCAGCTTCTCTAGTACCTTCCAGAGAGCAAGTGACCCTTCTTGAAGTCCCTAATGCAAGAGGGTTTTATGGCGTCTAGGGTGAGCTTGCAGATTTCCTTGGATGCAGCAGACACGGCAGCCCATACTACCACAACTGCGATAACAATGAGACGTTCATCTTGGCTAGCTTCTGGTACAACTGTCCGGGTGCTGACCGACAATATAGCGGCTATGTACTATATCAATCGACAAGGAAGAGCATGATTATGACGACTGTGTGCGCAGGCAGTCCATCTATGGAACTGGTGTATAAAAAACCGTACCACTCTAGTGGCGTCTTACTTACCAGGCGTGAGCAATGTCACAGCAGATGCTCTAAGCAGAATCTTCCCTCAGGATCACAAGTGGGAAATCCACCCCCCTCAAGTAGATCTGTTCGCCACCTACAAAAACAGGAAGTGTCACCTTTACTGTTCCAGGGGAGGTATGGGAAAGGGCTCTCGGGGGATACACTTCTAGTTCCTTGGGAAGCATCCCTGCTTTATGCGTTTCCACCGACGGTGCTTATCCCAAGAGTCATACAGAAAGTCAAGGAGGATGCAGTCCGGATCATACTCCTGGCGCCAGCCTGGGCGAGGCAGACGTGGTACCCGTTCCTCCACAGAATGTCCCTACTGCCACCACGGCCCTTACCGCTCCTTCCATACTTCCTTTCCCAGAATCAGGGATTACTGCTTCACCCCAGACCAGAGAGTCTTCACCTGACAGCATGGTTCATAGCTGGTTCAGGGTAGAGGAGCAATCTTGCTCAGAAGCTGTAAAGACAGTATTGTTAAACAGCAGGGGACAAACCACTAGAAATTCTTATCTGGCGAAATGGAAAAGATTCATTGCTTGGTGCAAAGAAACTGGCATTCAACCGTATTCTGCACCAATGCACAACATTCTCGATTACATTCTCTCCTTACACCAAGCGGGCCTTTCAATTTCTACCTTGAGGGTTCATCTCTCAGCTATCACTGCTTTTCGTACAAGCTTCAAGGGTCAGTCAGTTTTTACTCATCCCATGACCAAGAGGATGCTTAAGGGTATAGCAAACCTTAAACCTCTGCGAAGACCTGTTCCACCTTCGTGGAGTCTGGACTTGGTACTCGACGCATTAATGTACCCAGCCTTTGAGCCATTGGCCACCATCTCTTTACTGATGCTCAACGCAAAAGTAGTATTTTTTGTTGGCTGTTACATCGGCTCATAAGGTGGGCGAACTGGCAGCATTCATGGCAATGCCACCTTTCACAGTCTTTATGAAAGATGCAGTAACCTTATGTACCCATCCAGCGTTTATTCCGAAGGTTGCTACGCAATTTCATATCAATGAACCAGTGATTTTGCCGGTCTTTTATCCAAAACCTCACGTTTCCGCTCGAGACTCGCTATTCCATACTCTCGACGTACATCGAGCTTTAGCGTTCTATATAGACAGAACACGGTCATGGCGTAAGACCGATCGCCTATTAGTATCCGTAGCACAACATTCAAAGGGTAATGCATTGTCTTCTCAGCGTCTCTCGAACATCATAGTTTCGTGTATCACTATGTACCACGCGATGAGAAACAAGCCCCTCCAGATTTTGCCTAAAGCACGTTCTACGAGGGCAGTGGCAACGTCTACAGTGTTTGCCAAAGGAGTCTCCCTAGCGGAAATCTACAGAGCGGCTATATGGTCCTTGAGCCTGACATTTATAAATCACTACGCAGTTGTGCGTAGATGGATTCCTGACCATTCAGTGTCCTCAGCAGTGCTTTCAGTCATTGACAAGCCTGAACTCCAGGAACACAACCCAAGTACTGCTACGAAGTCACCGTGAGTGGAGCACCCACGGGGACCACTCGAAGAGGAATGAGAAGTTACTCATCTCGTGCAGTAACGAGGGTTCCTCGAGATGGGTCCCCGTGGGTGCTCCATGACCCACCCTTCCTCCCTGTTCCGGAGTTGTTTGTTCTTTGTATCCTTACAGATACGGAACGGTGAGAGGAACTGACAGGGAAGCCAGGTGCGCGCGAAGATCAAATGGCACGAACGGCGTGTGCTGTATACTGTGCAGGCGCACCCGGCTGGAAACAGCTGTACAAAGCCTCCGAGCTGCGGCGCCGGGACAAGCCCAACATCATGAGTGGAGCACCCACAGGGACCCATCTCGAGGAACCCTCCTTACTGCACGAGGTGAGTAACTTCTCGTTTGGAGCCAAAAATTCTTTTCTTTTTCTCATTTTGGTAAATTAAAGCATTTGTCGGTTCTGCATTTATTTTTGGTTTGTAAAAAATGAAATTTTACTTTTTCAATACTGGGCTCAGCTGATTTTATTTGCCATTAATCCCCAGGATTATTACGCATATAGGTCAAGCGCAACAAGTAATAGAAAAAGTAAATTTGCTTTTTTTTTTAAACACTTCAGTTTCATTATTGCAAATTTATATAATCTCCATTGAAACACCAAGTGCTTTGGAGGACAGGATTACAGTACTGACAAGTCTTGAGAATTAGTCCAAAATAAACAACATGAAATTCAGTAAAGACAAGTGCAAAGTACTTCACTTAGTAAGGGAAAATCAACTGTACAATTACAAAAGAGGAATAACTGCCTGGGTGATAGTACTGCTGAAAAGCATCGGGAGTTTATAGTGCATCTCAAATTGAGTGAGAATCAGAAATGTGTTGCAGTTACTAAAAAAGGCTAATATGGGCCTCGTGTATTAACAAAAGCGTCTTTCAAATGATAGAGAAGGTGAATGTCTTGCTGTGTGTCATACCTGTGAAGTGTCAGCTGGAGTAGTGTGTCTGATTCTGGGCATCATGGTTTAGGAAAGAAAATGACAAATTGGGGAGAATTTGGGGCAAAGAACAAAAATAACAGATTTAGAAAATCTGACCTATGAATAAAATTAAAAAAAACAAACTTGGGCATATTTATTCTTGAGAAAAGACAACTGAGCAGTGACTGTTGAAAGTCTTCAAATAAGATAAGGGCTGTTCTTTGGCTCTAGTGAAGGTAGGAAAATAAGTAATGGGCTTTATCTTCAGCAAGGGAGTTTCAGGTTGGATATTAGGGAAAGCTTTCTAACATAAATATAGTTAAGGTGTAGAATAGGCTTCCAAGGAAGGTTTTAGAATCCCCATCACATAAGGTTTTTAAGGACAGATTAGACAGATATTCACATATAATCTAAGTGAACTTGGTCCTGCTTCAGCACAGGAATCTAGGCCAGATCCTGAGTGATGCCTTTCAAGGCCTGAAGGGACTTCTAAGATCATCTAATCTCCCCTCCTGCCTAGCAGAATCACAGAACTTCACCCAGTGATTCCTGCTTCAAGCTCATAACTTTTTGTTGATCTAGAGAAATTCTTCTAGAAAGACATCCAGTCTTGATTTAAAGACTCCAAGTATCAGAGAATCCCCCATATCACTAGATAAGTTATTACAATGGTCAGGTACCCTTAGTGTTTTAAAATTCTTTTCATCATTTACCTTTTTTCTGTTCCTGTCAACTTGGATAGTGAAAACCAAAGTAACTGGTTCATTTTTCTTTCTAGCGGTTTCACACTCTGGCTTTCATGCACTAAAGCAGTGCTTTATGTAAATTCTTCAGAGGAGAGGCCATATCTTTCCTTGTTTTGGCCAATATCTAGCACTTATCTGGGACTTCAGAGCATAAACATTTACTTGTTTTTCAGTTACTGCAGGGGAAGATCCAAACCACCAGTTTTTGTTGCACATTTATAGAGATGTCATGAGAACTTCTGCTACATCTCATTGAAATTCCACAAAATTAGTTATGAGGCTCAAGTCTCTTGATTCTGTGCCATTCATACTCCGTTTCTGACCATCCTGCAAGCCTGAACATCCACTGAGATCTTTAGGCAAAGTGTGATTGTGCAGCATGGGGGACTTGGTGCCATCCTTCAGGATCCATCTTTAACACCTGAGTTTGTTTTTTTAAAAACTTACAAATGAGGTCTCTTCTGGCCCTACATTCTAAATAGGAATGTGCTTGCTGAAGTTAGTGAGATTTCAGTAATATTAAGTATGCAGACACATTTGCCTATGATCTTATGTAATTATCAAAATAGTGCATTTAAAATTGTACTAGGTAATTGGAAGATATTAGAGTTTGTTGAACAATTCAGTTTTTTTCAGGGACCTAAAAAATATTGGGATCTTATTGCTGTGTTTTACATCAAAATTATATAAGCATTGTTGAATTAAAAACTAATGTAGGGCCCATAATCTATTCTCAGACTTTGAACAACACTGACAACAATGTGTTTGGGAGCTTTCTGTGGAAAAATGGTAGAACATGTCTCCATTAATCGATTTAATGAAAATAATTCCATATAAACATTACTGTATTAATGTGGTAAAAGTCTGGGTGTTCCTCCCCTCTGCTTTGGAATTCTCCTTAATGGGCTCTGCATTAAAAAAGCAACTGAGTGAGGTTCATGGGCATGACTAGATAGCTTCAGGGAAGACCACGAGGGAAGAAGGGTGAATATGCAGATGGTATGGACACTGAATAACCTCAACACTTGAAGTGGTGAGGGCAACTGTCTGTGTTGTAGAAAAAAGGGGTGGTCCGTAAGGGCTAGAGCGGCAAGATGACTTTTTGAGGCAGCTTCAGAAAAGGCCAGCATGGGGATGCTGTCCCAGTTCTTCCCTTCCCACCGGTGACCAGAAAAGAAGCAGTATTATTTAGTTCCCCTTCAGCTCAAGAAAAGCCCTCTTTTACCTATACCAGGTGGAGCAGAACCTATACCAGAGATGGCCAACCCATTCTGGGCAAAGAGCCAAGATAGCAGTGGATCCAGCATGAAGAGCCGGGGCAAAGTTGTCAAGAGAAGGAAAAAAAAGGACTGCCCCTCTTGCCCCTTTAAAAGGAGCCCCTGGTCGGGGAAAAATTGGTCGGGGAAAATTTTTTTTTTTAAAAAGCTCTGCCCCTTTAAGAAAACACATTTAAGCACATTTAGAGGCTTTTTGGCCACATTAGGCGCCCGGTGGCCGATGCCATCATTAATTCTATATCTTTCATGGCTGCGCCGGACAGCTCCCCTGCCCAGATCAGCACAGGGAGCCAGGAGGAGAAGGCCGTTTTTGGTGGCGCGGGTGCAGCTTCTGAGCCATCGGGGGAGTTTTGCGAGCCGCACTTTGGGGGGGTGGCCTCGGGTTGGCCATAGCTGACCTAGCTCCCACTCATTGTGGTAGTTAAATACTAGCTTTTGTCCTGATTTACTGTGGGTATTATGCTAGTTGCTCTTTTCTTGGTGGGGATGGGAGCTATGCAGGACTTTTCCCCTCATTGTCAGATAGACAAGGTGGCAGTTTTTTCAACTTCCCCAGATCAGGCTCAGGGCTTGTTTGGGGGCAAACATGAAACACGATGTAAGCTATGATGTTGGAATTAATTATATAAGGGTGCTGCAAAAATCCAGTACAAATACTCTGTAGGGAAGGGATTTAGTGATAAACTAAAATGAATTGGTCAACGATTTAGAGGACATGTTCTTTAAAGGAAAAAAATGAGGGGTTGGGTCTTCTATAGTCTCCTCCTTTTTTGGCCCCCTTAAGCCTTGTTTGGGGATGGAGAGTGGAAAGTTCCCGGTGGTGGGTTGGCTGGGGACACGCTGCCTGTTGGTGGCTGCTCTGTGGCCCTTCAGGTCTGTCCATGTCAGAGGCCTTGCTACCCAGTCCTTGGCTGCTCTGCAGCTCTGCCCCCCTGTGATCATTCTGGGGTATAACTGTCTCCTGTACTTGCTTCCTTCTATGGTCATTCCCAGGCCTCCCTTTTCATTCGATTAATCACATTCCACACACATCCCATTGTCCTGGCACAACCAAACCCTTACCTTGTTTTAAGTTATGATAAGAGGAAGCTGCATACCAAATTTGGTGGTCCTAACTCTTACTGTTTAGGAGAAGTTCTTGAACAAACAGACTGTCAGATGGACGGACAGACAAGCTCTCTCAAATATATAGTAGATATTAAAACATGTGCATGTAGCAGGTAGATATTCATGCCAGTTTTTCTGTACTAGTAAATTGCATTGTGATATCTTTCCTTAAGTAGTCAAGTGGTAAAACATGTTGAGCTATCATAACTTGTAACTCATAATTATTAGTCAAATGATACTTTTCATTTTTGTTATTAAAAACTGACTGGAAGAGTAAGCTTATGACATAAACTGTTAAATCTATGTAGAAATTGAATCTACTGCCTAATAATTTCTTTTCTACAGGCTACAGAAAGTGATATGGGAGATGTCGATTTAACAGGTCTCCCAGAAGCCCCTGTGGATTCTGAAGATGATGAAGAAGAAGATGAAGATATTGACCGAACTTCCGATCCATTACTGGGGCGAGATGTTGTACGGGAGTGCCTCGAGAAAGAACCTGCAGACAAAACGGATGATGACATTGGTGAGAAGATCTTGATGTGATGCTTTGTATTATAACTCAATAATAGAGATTTCTTTGAAATCTGTGGAAGTACATAATTGTCCCAAAGAATTTATATGTTTAACTAGACTATTATTTTCTTATATTGGGTATTTGAAAATATTAGCACTGAGATGATAAATACTTTGGTGATTACAATTTTCTAATGGGGAGAGAGAGAGTAATTCTAACTACCTGAAGCTGGCAAATTGGGTTTGAAATTTTTGGCAGGGCTGATATTATCACAGTATGGAGAGACTGAATTTAAATTCCAAGGAATTTGAGTCAAAAACATTTCTGCACATGCTAGGCTAAAACTGGCATTAGTTTAACATTAAAATAAAAGTTGATACTTTATACTTTTTCCTCTGATTGTTTCTCTGAACACAGAAAAATGATTTAATGTTATTGATGTTATCTGGCTTACTATCATCATTTAACAAGAATACTTTATAACTTTTTTAAAAGCTTGAAGTTCAAGTGCTGTTACACTTAGCTAGATTGATGCCATAATAGTCAATGAGAGCGCAATCAAGATTGAAAAGCCAGATTCCTTTTATTAATCTCGATTGTAAAATGCACACTGTGCTCATTTAGCCACAGGCACTAATAGTGATTGAAATACCACTGAGCAATTCCTTCAGTGAGTTTAACTCTGAGGTTTAATATACCTGCAGGGGGTATGGTACCTTAGAGGCACAGGCCTTGCAGTCTTTATATCAATGTTTCCTTTATCTAATAGAGCAATTACTGGAATTTATGCATCAACTCCCAGCCTTTGCAAACATGACCATGTCTGTAAGAAGAGAGCTTTGTTCCGTTATGATATTTGAAGTGGTAGAACAAGCAGGAGCCATCATACTTGAAGATGGGCAAGAGGTAAGTTATAGCACATAACATGATTTAAGCACGGTATGTTATTGAAACTCAGGACTTCAATATAGTGAACCCCAGACATACAATAGCATTAAACAATTTCTAGAGTGCTAGAAGCAATCACTATTTATTTTTTATAGTTAAGGGTTGTTTTTCAAAAATGTATTCATAATGCCATAAAAGAATGGGCTATCCCTATCACTAAAAAACCAAAATGTTCTGCTCAGGAAATATCCCTTCTTCTTCGAGTGATTGCTCATGTCCATTCGAATGAGGTGCATGCGTATCACATGCACGGTTCCCGGAGCATTTTTTCCCCAGTGGTACCCTCAGGCCGACAGGTCTCCCCCTGGAGTGGCGCCGCTATAGCGGAGCATAAGTACCCCTGCTGGCCCTCCCCCTCCTCAGTTCCTTCTTACCGCCTGGGTGGGATGTTTAAGCTTGCTGTCTTGTGCAGATCCCAGCTTGTTATCTTCGCCTGTTGGCAGTTCTTTGTTTCAGTAGTTGTAGTTAAGTAATTGTTAAGTACTTAGAGAGAGTTTTCCTTGAACTCCCCCAGCTTGGGGGCCAGTAATGCCAGGCCCGCAGGGCTTCAAACTGTGTGCGGCTTGCACGAAGCCTATGCCCAAGGGAGACCCCTATGAACAGTGTCTAAAGTGCTTGGGAGAATCTCACCTTGTGGACGCCTGCAAGATTTGTAGGAGGCTCAAGCCACGTACCAAGAGGGAAAGGGATTCCCGCTTGAAGTTGCTCCTGATGGAGTCGCCACTACAGCCTGCGTCCTCCAGAGAAGCCTCGGTGCGTAGATCCTGGCACCGAAACAGGTGAAGGACTCCAGGGGGAGATCACCCAAGCACAAGGCCCACGGGGACCGGCACCAGCAGGGATACTCCCTGGTACCATCCTCTCCTGTCTGGCACCGTAAGGGGATGCAGAAGAGGAGGGAGACTGTGCACAGGGCTGATGGTCCGGGTCCTATCCTGGCCTGCCGCCCCTCCACGCCGGAGGCGTTCGAGGCAGCTCAGGAGCTGATAGAGCTAATAGCCTCACTTCCGTCGCCCCGCTCCTCAGAGGGGTCTTTGACTTCGGTACCAGAGACCTCAGGGGCACTGGTGGTCTCCCCAGCCTAGGTGGGCCCTAGCTGGCACTGGTAGAGTCAAGGGACCAACCATTGCTGACGGCAGCTTCCATATGGGGTCAGCCAGTGCTAGCAGAGGCGGCTTTGAGAGCACCATCTCTGGTCCAGATGACCCCTAGTGTGTTGCTGCCGGCACCCGTGCGCCCTACAGCCCCGTCGGTCATAAGAGCGTGGGTACTGAGGCCGCCATCGCAGGCACTGGCCTTGTTGGCACCACAGGCGCTGACCCTGCAGGCACCGCAGGATCCGGCTCCGCAGGCACCGTCCTACTAGCCGGTACCGAGTGGTCCGGTGCCGCACTTACCGCCGCAGCCCCGTCCCCACGCTGGGAAGCCAGAGTCCATGGCACGGTTTAGGCGCAGAGCGCTACACGTTCAACCCACGGCACCACCCTGGTTGGTATCCGAGCTGTCCTCGGAATCTGAAGTGGAGTCTCTACGTTTGGCGGGGTCGTCTCGCATCTCTTTACAGCACCGGTCTTGTTCTCGGCACCGAGCAGCACTGCAGGGGTTCGAACAGACGTGGCCGCCGCAGGTGCAGCAGCCCTGGCCGTTTTGGACACCCTGGGTGTATCACAAGTGGCAAGGGTCGTGGAGGAGGGCCAGCCTTCGGCCTCGTTGTCCTGGGCCCTGCCGTCGCCCAGAGGGGCTAGCCCTAAGGGGCACCCGGGCCTGAGGGAATCACGGGCTGATCTCCCACAGCAGCCGGAGGTACCGCAGCAGCCGGTCCCTGCTCCAGTGGTGGTGGAGCAGCCGGTTCTGAGTCGTGAGTCAACATCCTCATCGTCTCCAGACAAGGCTTTGGCAGACCCAGCCCTGGCTATGCCAGCTATGGACGCGAGGGCGCACCAGGAGCTGCTCTGCTGACTTGCGGTAAACCTCGGGGTACCGGTTTCAAGGAATCAGACCCAATGGTGGACATCCTCACTGAGGATACCCTGGCGAAATTGGCCCTGCCACTAAATAAAACAGTGGCAAAAATTACGAACACCCTGTGGCAGACGCCAGCATCCCTATCCCTGACGCTCAAGGGGGACAAGAGGAGGTATTATGTCCCCCAGTCGGGACATGAGCACCTCTATTAGCACCCGGTGCCGGGTTCTATCGTGACCCAGGCGGTGGCCCAGAAGGAGGGACAAGGGCAGCCTGGCCCTTCTCTTAAAGCAAGGGACCCTAAGTGTATGGACCTAATGGGGCACAAGGTCTATACAACAGGGGGGTGGGGGAGGTGCAATTGCGCATCGCCAACCAACAGGCTATGCTCAGTCGCTATGCCTACAACACCTGGCAGGTGACGGACAGGTCCCGAGACAGGTTGTCCCTGGAGGACAAGCAGGAGTTCTCCACTCTGGCCACAGAGGGCAGGAAAATATCACGCACCACCCTACAGGTGTCTCTGGATGTGGTAGACTCGGCAGCCAGGACAATGGCGTCCGGTGTGGTGATGAGACGTAACACTTGGCTGCAGGTTTCAGGGATCCCGTTGGACTTGCAGGATACTATACAGGACCTGCCGTTCGTCGGGAGGGCCCTGTTTACGGAAAATACTGACTCCAGGCTTCACAGTCTGAAAGATACCAGGTCGATTCTTCGGTCACTGGATATACATATGCCCGCACCACAACGCAGACAGTTGCCGAGAAGGCAGGCACATAGGGCCCAGCCACAGGCTACATGGCCGGACTATTGGTGGCACAGGCCCCGTAGTCCTACTGGGGGTTTCGCCAATGTACCGGGCTCGGGAGCTCGCAGTAGGCGCCGTCGGCCCCACCCGGATGCAGGCAGGAGTCCCACTCAGCCCACTCCCAACCCACCTAAGCAGTGGTTTTGAAGGTGCTCTTGGGGACCAGCATACCGATACCCACTATTTCCCCCTCAGTTTGGGGACCAGTTGTCTCACTTTGTCCAGGCCTGGTCGGTCATCACTTCGGACAAATGGGTATTGGACATAATTTCCTGGGGTTATTCTATCCCCTTCCTAGGTCCTTACCCCTCCCTTCCTCCCTCCCTGTCCCTCTTCAGGAACCCGACTCACTAGGCCCTCCTCAAACAGGAGGTCGCTGCGCTCCTGGAAAAGGGGGTGGTGGAAAGGGTCCCTTCCCACAGGGAGGGCAGGGGGTTTTATTCCTGTTTGTTTTATTATTCCAAAACCGAAAGGGGGCCTATCTTGGACCTCAACAGACACATAAGAAAGGAAAGGTTTTGGATGGTGACCCTGGCCTCAATAATTTCGGTACTAGACAAAGGGGATTGGTATGCGGCCCTCGATTTGAAGGACGCCTACTTTCATGTCGCGATCCGGGCAACCCACAGGAGGTTCTTCTGGTTCGTGGTAGACCACCAACACTTCCAGTTTACTGTCCTACCCTTCAGGCTGTCAACCGCTCTCAAGGTTTTTACGAAGTGTATGGCAGTGGTGGCTGCCTTCCTCAGGCGGCTTGGGGTACAAGTTTTTCCATACCTGGATGACTGGCTCATCAGAGATCGGTCAAGGGACTAGGTCGCCGTGCACATAGAGTTGGCGCGGTCTCTATTTGGCAGACTTGGACTTGTTCTGAACGAGGAGAAGTCGAAATTGATACCAACACAGAACATAGTTCGTGGGGATGGCCCTGTGTGCCAGGACGGGGCATGTCTACCTCCCACTGTCCAGGTTTCAGGCGATCAGGACCCTGGTATCCCGCCTGGGGCAGTCGCCATTGACAACTGCGAGGTCGTGCATGAAACTCCTAGGTCACATGGCGGCCTGTACCTATGTAGTCAGACACGCCAGACTGCGGCTCAGGCCACTGCAGGCGTGGCTGGTGAAGTCTGTGCCGCAGGACGTCCTGGCCTCGCTCACTGGGGGGACATTAGAGACAAAGGTGTGTGCGGGTGTTCCCTATCGTGCGGAGCTGCCGTCAGCCCAGCTCATCACGGATGCCTCCGACGATGGCTGGAGGGCACACCTACAGAGTTGCAGGACCCAGGGATTGTGGTCCCCCCCACGAAAGGGAGTTGCATATAATATGCGAGAACTGAGAGCGGTCAGGAGGGCTTGCGAGGTTTTCCTGGCCATGTGCTCAGGGAAACTGGTGTCCGTTCTGCTGGACAACACAGCAGCTGGATCGTCCCCGCTCTGTCAGGAGGTGGCTCTCCTCTGGGAGTTGTATATAGCCTACGGCATACAGCTACAGGTGGCGTACCTGCCGGGAAGCGTGAATACGCTAGCAGACTCGCTGAGCAGGTCCTTCAGAGTCCACGAGTGGTGCCTGAACGGGAAGGTTTTGGCTCAGCTTTTCTGGTTGTGGGGTCGTCCCCTGGTGCACCTATTCGCTACCGAGGGGAACAGGAAATGTCCCCGGTAGTGTTCTCTCCTAGGTCTGGGAGCGGGTTCGAAGGGGGATGCCCTGACCTCTCCATGCCTCGGGGGCTGCTTTACGCGTTTTCCCCGTTCCCGCTTATTCCCAAAGTGCTCACCAGGACCAAGCTGTTCAAATCTCGGGTAATCCTAGTAGCCCCGGACTGGCCCAGGCAGTATTGGTACCCCATCCTGTGGGAGATGGTGGTGGCCAGGCCCCTTTTTCTGCCGCTGACCCCGGACCTGGTCACCTAGGACAGGGGTGGGAGCATCCTCTATCACCCGGATGTCAAGTCCCTTCACCTGATGGCATGGCTTATCCATGGCTAAAACCCTCCAAAAGAGCTTGCTCGCGGGGGGTGCAGGAGGTTCTCTTGAGGGAGCCGGAAGCCAACCACCAGGCAGTCATACGCCGCCAAGTGGAAGCGGTTTTCGGTCTGGGCACAGAGCAAGGGAGTCTGTCCTTCCCAAGTCCCTGTTCCCGTGGTCCTGGACTACCTGTTCGATCTGAGACAGGCGGGTTTATCCGCGCCGTCGGTACGGGTGCATCTAGCGTCCCTAATTGCGTTTCATGAGGGGTTGGAGGGAAGGTCGCTGTTCGCTGACCCCCAATCCAGGTCCGTACGTTCACCGAGCATTACGCCCTCACTCAGCAGGCACAGGAGGACTCTGCCTCCGCAGCGGTGTTGGGCTCTATACTGTAAAGGAAAAATAAAAAAGGGGATGGATGAGTGGCACGCTATAGTGTTACATGCCTCCTGTGCCTACCTGTTGAGTTCTGTGTTATGTTCTATGATTGCACTGTTTGATTAAAGTTATCGTTGTAGTTGAATACTGGTTTGGTTGTTCTGTTAGTTAGAAAGGTGGCTCCAACTCCACCTGTGGTGGGCTAGCTTGGAAGTCACCTCATTCGAATGGACATGAGCAATCACTCGAAGAAGAAAACAGGATTACTTACCTGTAACTGTTGTTCTTCGAGATGTGTTGCTCATGTCCATTCGATTGTCCCCCTGCCTCCCCTGCATCGGAGTTGCTTCAGCAAGAAGGAATTGAGGAGGGAGAGGGCCGGCAGGGGTACTTATGCTCCACTATGGCGGCGCCACGCCGGGGGGGGGGGGACCTGCCGGCCTGATGGGTACCTCTGGGGAAAAAATGCTCTGGGAACTGTGCACGAGGCACGCATACACCTCATTCGAATGGACATGAGCAATATATCTCGAAGAATAACAGTTGCAGGTAAGTAACCCTGTTTTTTCTGAAGTAATCTTTTTATAAATCTTTTTAATCTTGTGCAATTGTTATCTACTTTCTTAACTGAAGTCTTGTGCAGATTTGAGTTTCCAGTGGTCATGGTTTAAGGCTATATAAAAAATGGAGTATCACACCATAGGCTTCGTTGTAAGAAGAGTAGTAACAGACCATGCAAACATTTGAAAATTATTAGCAGCTGGTAGATTGTGGAGTTAGAAATAAACTTTTCTATTTTGGCTCATCCTTCATTTACTGCTTACAAGTCAGTGGACAGTGGGGGGAGGGATGGCTCAGTGGTTTGAGCATTGGCCTGCTAAACCCAGGGTTGTGAGTTCAATCCTTGTGGAGGCCGTTTAGGGATGTGGGGCAAAAAATTGTAAGGGATGGTACTTGGTCCTGCTGTGAAGGCAGGGGACTGGACTCGATGACCTTTCGAGGTCCCTTCCAGTTCTAGGAGATAGGCAATCTCCATTAATCTAATCTAATCTAAACAGTAGTCTTTGACATATTGTAATGATAGCATATTTAGTACCACATGGGCAAGTACTTCTGGGAGATGAGCATGAAATTATCTTCCTTATCAGAACTTGCTAAGAGATCCACACTTTTTTAATTCATTCTAGCTTGATTCTTGGTATGTTATTTTAAATGGCACGGTGGAAATCAGCTATCCAGATGGGAAAACTGAAAGTCTCTGTATGGGAAATAGTTTTGGGATTACCCCTTCTCTGGATAAACAGTACATGAATGGAGTGGTTAGGACCAAAGTAGATGACTGTCAGGTAAGATTATATCTGTGCATAATTTTCTTACATTTTTAAATGGCTAATTAAAAAGATAATCTGGTTTCACTTAACATAGTGATCGTTAGTCTGGAAATAAAGGTTGGCACTTGATGGTCGGGGTGTGATACTTGGAGGGATGGGCCTTCTGTTAAGTTAGGGCTTGTCGATACAATGTTTTAGTTTGGAATAGAGGGATGTATTCCAAACTAATGTGTCATGCACTGACTGGCCTGTCTGGGTCGTGGTGGCATGCATTGAAAAGTAGGATTGCCAGTAGTAGTTCCTTATTAGAAGGGGATAAGATCAGCAGTTGTTGAGGACTACAAAAAGCAGCAAGAAATACCCCTCCTGAATAGTGATGATGATGATGATGATTGTTGATGGTGGTGATATTAGTTGGTGTGGGAAGGGGTTGCTAAGATAACAGTCCCTTGTTTTGAAATACAATAATGACAACCTTCATTAAAAGTTCCCTAGTGCAAGTTACTGGGCTACATTAACATGCACTAGGGAACTTTTAGCAGGGGCCAGCAGAGTCCACACAGGACAGTTGATATCCTACATTCACCCTTCTAGTGCAAACCAGAAATACCAAATAGACAAACTCTTAGTCGTCAGTTCTCCCTTCTTATTTTAGAACAATTTTCTTATATATTACTGTAAACTGAGAAACAGGAACTTCTGTGTTGTGCTGAAGTGGCTATTTACCCATTAAGGTCATGGTATTTGTGTGTGTTTGAAATACTTTAAGAACAGTTAAACAGAAAATATCCATTTCCACTTTTTTACAAGCTAAGTTCTCTTTTAAGATTGGTCTTTGTACAGTAACATTTTAGTACTGTATGAGGGATTATCAATTTAATTTAGACTCTTTTACAATTTAATATCTAGTGGAACTGGACAGGAGAAGACTGGACTGATGTCAAATGATATGCTATCACCATTACATTATATTTGCCCAGGTTTAGTTCGTGGAGATATCTTTATGTACTACAGGTTTATTAATTGTCCCCATATTGTTCTGGGACAGTTTGTTTGTATAGCACAGCAGGATTACTGGCGGATTCTGAACCATGTGGAAAAAAACACTCATAAAGTTGAGGAAGAAGGAGAAATTGTTATGGTAAAGGAGCACAGAGAGCTGGATCGCAGTGGAACCAGGAAAGGGCACATAGTTATTAAGGTGATTTTCTTTTACTTATTAGTCTATCAATCTCTAAAATTTTTAATTTGTCAGAAAATACAAATTTTCTGAACCTGGAACAAATACTCACATTTGTCTGTAAAACAGTTCATCAGAGAGATGATTAGAAGGACTTATGCTTTTATATAAATGAAAAATCTCCTTCCAATTAAGCAGAATCTATTCAGTATAGATTTTCTGGTTTTTTTTGTTAGAAACCACATGTTAGTGTCTTTATATGTATTAATCTTGTTTTTGCTGGATTAAAACAAACTAAAAAATGGTTGGAATATTATTCTGTGTGCCAACCAAATGTTGTTGTAAATGCCAAGATACTGCATAGACTCACAAAATGTATAGGAAGGTTGAAATATGTAAACATAATCACATTTTTCTTTCTAAGAGTTTATCAGTGTAATTTGAAAAAAGTTCACTGTGTCTGATTCAAAGCCTGGAAATGGCCATTGGGGTAATGATACTGTGTGTGACTTTCTGAAAGCCCTTTGCACGTCTATTTTTAGGCAACACCTGAGCGACTCATCATGCATTTAATAGAAGAACATTCTATTGTGGACCCAACTTATATAGAAGATTTCCTTTTAACATACAGGACATTTCTGTCAAGCCCATTGGAAGTTGGGGATAAACTCTTGGAGTGGTTTAGAGTGGATAGCCTCAGGGATAAGGTTGGTGTCCGATAAATAATACATAAGCTTTGGTTTTGAAAATTTTGTCAATCTTTGATCCCTTTTGGTGGTGCTGATAAAGTTTTTCTATCTGTGATAACCTAAAAATAAATATTTTTATAACAGTATTTTTCAGTAGCATAAAAAGATATTCTTCCCCGTACTGTATCTGTACATGCTCGATATGATTCTAAATTCAGATATGTCAGTGTATAGCCACTAAAATATGTAATTACTGATCTTGATATGTAAATGACACTGCATCTGAAATCTAAATTTCACATAGAACAAATATTTTCACTTGTACCATCTCATATTCTGAGTACAATCAACCTCTCAAAAGACTATTTATTTGCCAGTAATTCAGGGAAATTAAGTATCGATAAGTACCTGGGCATATTACTCTTGCTTTCATGGTACCATTGCACCTATCTTCCATAGTTTTCTTGGAAAATAACTTTTCAAGGCAGCAAGCACATTTGATTTTAGCAGCTTTCTACAAACTATGCTTCTGAAGTTAACTTCCACTACAGAAAATAATTGTAGATGGTGCAGATTACTTCTGTTTATGAAAGTAAATGAAGTTCTACATGTGCACACAAAATAAAATCAGTATAGTCTGGTGATTTTTCTTCTTAGTCTGATATATGAAAAAGATGGCAACAATGTTCTTACCTGATGTTTTTCATAGTTACTAGAATTTATCTGCAACAAAACCTGCAGAGTTTATCGGCCCTTCCCCCCCAAAAAAAATCACTGAAGGAGCTGATATTTAAATTTACAAAATCTTTTGAGTGTTATTGCTCTTCCCCTCTCTTACTTTTTGCCATGCATTTTGACAATTAGTCTTTAATTTATAAACAATTAAAATGTGAAAATTGTGTGCATCCACAGAGAACATCTGGAATAACTGCCAACGGATTTTAGTAGTCTGTCTGAGAGCACAATTCCATAGTGTAAAAGGAGGTAGTCCTTTGTTCACATCCCACAGACTATTGTAATAATCTTTGTATAAAGTATGCCTTGTGAGATATAATTAAAAATTCATAATTTGCTGATCAATAATGTCATAGTAAAATTCATGTAGCAGTATTGTTATATATAAAGTTATAAACAAACATAATCTGAGATTCATGACTAAAAGCATATTTTCCAGGGACGTCTGGGGAATGGCCAAACCAGTTCCTCTCAGACAAAGGGCAAGCTGATGCTTCAGCCAGATTTAAATGCTTGACCATTTTGGGGGGGAGGAATGGGGGTGGAGAAAAAAACCCTACATCTTAGCACAGAAAATGCATGGAGTTTCTTTCCACACAGACAACCTGACATCCTGAATCTCATCTGGAAAAGTTTTCCAAGGAGAGGGGACTGACACTATAAAAGTGGGGAAAAATACCTCAAGGCACCTCCCTTCTCTTTCTCACCCTCTTTGTCCGTTGATTCGCTACACTAGAAGAACCAAAAAAACAGTCATTAAACAGAAGAGGGGGTCCTGGCCTACAAAGATAGGCCAGTAGGATTGTTGAGTACATGTGTTGAGCAGAACTTTGCTTTGCATGTAATGTAGTTTAAGTTAGGCATTAGTTGTTTTTATTCTTTTCTTTTTCTTGTAACAATTTCTGACTTTTATGCCTTATTACTTGTATTAATTTAAAAATTTATGTCTTTGTAGATTTTAAACTGATTTATTACTTTATCTAATCCAGTGTGTTTAAATTCAAAAGTTTGGGAAACAACATTAGAGATGATGAAATATGTTCATAATAATTCCACCAATTAAATAACAGACCTATATAAATTTGTGTCGTCCTGGGGGGTAAAGGGGGAAGTTGAGTAGTACAAGGCAAATATTTCAGGGTAAAAATCTGGGACTGGGAGTATGGTGAGGTCACCTTGCAGTTTTATTCAAGCTAGTAATCAGAGCCTAGGTGTTGCTTACTGATTGCAGTATGCACACAGATGTTACTGGGAGTGACTTGCATGCCAGAGGCCGTGAGAAATCTGGGCTGGCATTACAGCAGCAAAGCATTGTAAAGGGCACCCCAGGCTAGAAGGCAGGGGAGACACAGCTGTTCATTAGTAGATTGTACTCTGGATATGTCAACGTCCAGCACTTTCAATCATTTTCTTTTCTGTGTATAATGAATTGAGAGGCTTAAAATGTGCTAAGTATATAGATAAGATACTAAAATGACTTTGGGATGGAGGGGCCTGTGTTGGAGAACATTTTTATAACTGAAATTTAAGCACTTTTGCATACAGCAACTTTTTTGTGGTCTTGCAAAGAAAGAAAACTGTCTCAGCAAATAAAATAGGAAGTAATTTATTTTTAGACAAAATAAACTGTTGTAATTGTTGAGCACTTTTGTTTTATATAGATGTGAGTAATTGACAGGCTGACTATATTATTAGGGTTGTACAGTAATTCGGTAGCACAGTCAACTGCATTTTTTTAAAAATGAAGATAAAGGTTCTTAAAATGTGTTGTTGAATTGTTACTATGCTTTCCCTAAAAGTTATGGTTAAGGGAATGACTGATCAGTCATAATGGCAATATGAAATGTGTAAGATTTCTGAAGGGAAACTAGTTGACAATGACTTTGGGTGACTGTACATAGTAGTCTAATTTTGTGGGTTTTTTTTTCTTTTTTGATCAATTTAATGGTGCAGTGGAGGAAAATGACCCAGTAATGGTTTAAAAACAGTAAAAGTGACCTCTGATTTTGGTTTACTTCTATGAAAACCATGTAACATTAATGCAGAAAATAATGGCATGTCAGGTTTAATCTACATAAATGAATTCATTTACAATATACATAATCTTTTTTTTTTTTACTACTGACAACTCCAAAACCAACCTATCAAAAATGCTCATGTTTATCTTATTTCTGAAGGTAACCAGAGTGGTCTTATTATGGGTGAACAATCATTTCAATGATTTTGAAGGAGATCCCGCTATGACACGATTTCTGGAAGAATTTGAAAAAAACTTGGAAGATACGGTAGGACTAAAAATTATCAGTGCCATGCTGTCCGATGATGTGAGCTTTTTCATCTGTGATTTAAGAATATTTTTAAAAAGCCTTGCACTAGAAGAAGACAATGTACATTCAGTTTTTAACAGAGTCTTAGTCTAAATTGTACATATGACTGTACTGAATGAAGCGATAAAATGGTATAGAATGTTCATTTCTATCTCTTGATGGTATTTCAAGAAAGAACAATTTTTTGGGTAAGAATTGGATCCTTACGTTCATAGTCCTTTTTGTATGTTCTTTTTTGTTCTTCCAATTCAAGATAAAGAAACATTGCATTCCTTTGTGTCTCTTCTGATTTGTAGAAAATGAGAGGTCACCTCAGGTTGCTGAATATTGCCTGTGCTGCCAAGGCAAAGTGGAGGCAAATTACACTACAAAAACCATCCAGAGACTCACCACTCTTTTTCTGTCTTGTTGGAGGAAGTGAAAAAGGTTTTGGCATTTTTGTAGAGACTGTAGAAACAGGCAGCAAAGCAGCAGAAGCTGGACTTAAGCGTGGTGATCAGGTAAAAAAGTGCATAAAATTATTCATATGTCAAATGTCATTTTAATAAAAATGCCTCCCAGTTCAACCAAGTACAGTAAATGCCAGAAAAGCTTTTGTCTGAAAAAATAGGATATTATTAATTTGCTTAGCAAATTCTGTAGTACAGGTTGAACCTCTCTAGTCCAGCACCCTTGGGACCTTACTGGTGCTGAACCAGAGAATTTTCCAGACCACAGGAGGTTAATATTTTCTAGCAGTGTTACCAACACTTCCACTGCTTACTGAGCTCTTTGAAGACATTTAGGGTAAATTAGAACTAAATAACACCACAGAACACTGAGAGCCAGGACTGGTGGCTGTAAACAGACATTGTGGGACTGTGGGTAATGGCAATTCTCATGATAAGCGGACATCCAGCTAACTAAAATCATGCCGGATCATGGATGTTGCCAGACCAGAGAATGCCAGATTAGAGAGGGTCAACCTGTATTTTAAGGATTTGTGGTTTGCACCTGCAGTTCCCTCTTTAGTTTATCTATCTGTCTACCTATAATGAAAAACTGAAAATATCATAGTCATGGTTTTTTTAGGAAACACTGTTGTACTGTAGTGTGGTGTACTCACCTCTCATGACTGACCCCTGGTTAACTGCATGTGCCTGCACACACATTTGGTTTGTGGTGGATCTTTGCTTCAATTAAATCATATGCATTCTGTTTGCGAGAGAAACACAAAGCAAACCCCTTCTGGAGTATAAGTCCAATGGAGGCCTATGTCAGCACCTTCAATAAGGTTCTTAAATCTGGAGTCCTACCCTGGGGTTCACTCTTCAATACGTCCGGAGGGTTTGTCACAGTGCCTGCGTCTCAGCTCCCTCGAATTATGCCTGCTCTTTAAGTATTTCTAGCCCTGGTTTAGGACCATGTCCCACAGGGCTCCCTCCCTGGAAACTTTTCCCTCTCTTCAGTTGGGCCACTAAAATAGTTTAGTTAACCTTTTTGGGTGCATTGAAGACCAGCTACTTTCCCAATGGCTGGTGGGGTCCAACCTCTACTCTGAGTCCCAGCCCAAGGACCCTATAGATGGCAGCAGTCTGCCATGTCCTTTTAAAAAAACAATGTACTGCTACAATTGCCTGGGCCACTTCCAAGTGACTGCAGCACACTCCTCACCCTTACCTCAGGGCCTTGGCCTTGTGGAGGCCCAGCAGCCAGCTCAGGGCACCAGCCATACTCCTGCTCTAGCAAGAAACTCAGCTCTGGCCCTGACCCTTACATTTCTTGTTAACTAACCTGCTGGATCCTGACTGGCTGATTCCCAAACAACTGCTGCTCTAAGCAGCTTGGAGGTCTTCTCTACTGCCCTTATATGGGTTGGGGATGTGGCAAAGCCTGAAGCAGGGAGCCTCACAGCCGTAAAATTTAAATTTAAGCATCCAAAACTAATTTGTAAGCCTAAGTAGGAATGGTGAAGACATATCCTTAACTGGAATAAATTATCACATTGTATACCATCTGGCCTATGGTTTGCATGTCAATTGGATACCCTTTGATCCACAAATCTACACTGATGGAATGAAGCTTCTTGTTATGAGAGTGTCAGACTTGTGTCAGCAATTAAAGTGGAGGTCCTGACGTGTAAATTGTTGCAGCTAATTAATGAGGACATTTAGTAATGTATGTTTTCATAATGCCACTCTTAACATGTAGCACTATTGGAACATCTGAAGCCTTTATTGTATTTTTTTAATAATATTAAAGAATGCATTTAGAAAATGGAAAACCTTTTGTAACATTTAATCTAAACATTCATTTTTTTCCTGTTTCTCCTAAAAGATAATGGAAGTAAATGGACAGAACTTTGAGAACATTACATTTGTAAAAGCTCTTGAAATCTTGAGGAACAATACTCATCTTTCCATTACTGTAAAAACAAACATTTTTGGTGAGTAGGCTTGCATAGCTTACATGTGATAAAGGACAAAGGTCCCTATCCTGAAGACCTCAGGACCACACTAACTTCCACCCAATTACATGTGGCCCCAAGGAGCTAGTCTAGTAGTTAATGATCATCAGTGCACAGACTCCATGTCATGTTTTTACCTGCATATGTCCCCTGTGCCAGGATCTGCATGTGGAGTGGTATAGACACCGCATAACCATTTGGGAAATTCTCATGACCATTTAAGCAGCTTTATTGGGCCTTCACACAAAGGGGTTAAAATGAGTGCCAATAATCTGAAACAAAGTTTATGAACTGGTAACTTACTCATTCACAAATCTTTTCTTGAGTCACTAGTTTTGACAAGAAATAGCAAAAGATGTAAAATCAAGGGAGGCGGGAGGTTTGAAAAAAAGTTTTTAATAATGGGTTTCAGAGCCATAAAATCTTTTACATCTGAAAGAGAAAATCAAGAATGTATAAAGTATATATGCAATATCTGTTTTAGCTTTAAATTGTCATTTTATAACTTTTTAAAATCTCAGTCAAACTATCTGTTATTTTTCCATAACACAGAGAGCACATTATCTGCATCCCACCCCAACACACATACCACTACATTGAGAACAAGATTCCCCCTAAACATACATGGTTTCTTTTCTTTGACTTACATAATAGCTGAGGTTGTGGATGGTCCTTTCATTTCCCTGGTCTCTCATGCTACTTCTAATTACTTGTATTTGTTTATTATTGATTTTCTGTTTTTAAATTCTGTTTTCTTGTTTACAGCACAGTAGAGGTAAAAAATTCTCATGAGTATAGCTATAGTTTATTGTCACAAACAAAATAAGGCCAAAACCAATTTTAAAAATCCTTTTAATCAAATAACTTGTATTAATACAAAGTGACATTCAATGGAACGCCCTCTTGTACAACCTTCCTTTGAAAGTTAACATATTCATATGAAAATGAAACACAGTTGCAACCAAGTCAGTGAAAAAAGACTCAGGAAGGTCTAGTTCACTCTAATTATCTGTACAGAATTACTGGATCGTACATATAAATGTATATGTGTGGATTATGAGTCCTTTTTATTGCTGCTAGATATTCGAGGTGCTTACTCTGCTGATTGATGTATTTTAACAAATCCATCCACTAAAGCCCTTTGCATTTGCTATTCTAATTTTTAATAGAGTGCCAAATGCTTCATGTGGTTCTAGAGAGTTATCATAGAATATATAAGTGAATCCCCAAGCTCACATCTGAATTTCTCATACGAAGATGTACAATCTTAAATTTTGTTATGTAATAAAATCATGAAATTTGGTCTAATATTTGTGCATAGTATGTGCTGCCTGCCTAGTTTGGGAGAAAACATGAGTAATCAGCACCGTGCAGCTGTAATTTCTGTTTCAGTGAATGTAGGTGTTTGTGTTCAATTGAAAATACTAAATTTCTCTGATGTCAGCAACCTCAAAAACGTTAAAAAAAAAAAAACCCACACACCCAAAACAACCTGCATGGCAGGAATTAATTTGTAGTGTTGAAGGGTAGAATTTTATGTTACATAACAGAAACACAAATAAAATAGGTATAACCTGTTCCCCCCCCATAGAATAACATTTTCTGGAAATGTCATTGTTACCAGTTGGCCAGTGAAATTTGATAAGCACAAAAAGAATATTAGATATGGATTATGTTTGATAATATAAATGAAGATAGAAAAAGGGTCAGTTAGTAAAGTGTCAGTCTTACAACTGTTCTTAAGAAAACGTGTATCCCATTACCTAACAGATAAAGACCAAAAAAAACCTATTGTAAAGGTTGATGAATGTAAATGTAATGTTTTCCCTTTTATCTAGCTAATTGTCTGTACTGGATGGTAGCATAGTTTAATTAAATTTGTCATAATGTTTATTAATAAGAAAAACGGAAAAGATTATTTTTTTCTACTTCATTATTTAATTGCCTTTGAAAGTACCCTCCAGTGTAGTATTTTTCTATTTGTAGTGTGTTTTCCATTAGTTATTTAGTGGCTATTCCTTCTCCTATTGAATTCAGTAGCGAAGAACAGCCATATTGAGTCATCTAGCCCAGTATCCTGTCTTCCGACAATTTGCAATGCCATGTGCCCCAGAGGGAATGAACAGAATAGGTAATCATCAAGTGATTTCTTCCCTGTCATTTATTCCCAGTTTCTGGTACACAGAGGTTAGGAACACTATCCCTGCACATGCTGTCTAATAGTTATTGATGGACCTAGCCTTCATTAATTTATCGAGTTCTTTTTGAATCCTGTTAAAGTGTTGACCTTCAGAATGTCCTCTGGCAAAGAGTTCCACAAGTTCACTATGTGGTGTTTGTTTGATTTTTAAATTTGCTGCCTATTAATTTTATTTGGTGACCTCTAGTTCTTTTGCTTAGAGAAGGAGTAAATAGCACTTCCGTATCTACTTTCTCTACACCGGTCATAGTTTTAAAGACCTCAGTCATATCACCCCCTTATTTTCCAAACTGAAATTAAGCTTGGTAGTCTTACTCATCTCTCTTTATACAGAAGCCTTTCCATACTCCTAATAATTTTGTTGCCTTTTCTCAAACTTTTCAAATCTAATATCTTATTTGAAAAGGGGTGACCACATCTGCATGCAGTGGGAAGAGGAAAGTTGATCATATTGTCAGTGTGTATGTTAACAACTATAATGTTCAGTATTTCTTTTACGGTGGTAGGTGAAGATGGGATAAAGAAGGCTTAAAAGAACAGGTTTTCTAGGAAATAACATTTTTAACACGTTTATCTTCTTTTACAGTGTTTAAAGAACTTCTTAGCAGGCTAGGACAGGAGAAAAATGGAGTCCCTCATATTCCAAAAATTGCAGAAAAGAAAAGTAATCGCTACTCCATTCCTGATATGTCTGGAGATATGGAACAAATATTTCCATGTGAGAAAGGAAACAAGAAAATCAAAGCAAACACTGTATCTGGCGGAAGAAACAGAATCAGGAAAATTTTAGACAAGACACGATTCAGCATCTTACCTCCCAAACTATTTAGGTAGGTGTGTCTGTTCTGGCAAAAGAGTATATGTTGTTAAGCTACTATTTTCCAAATGGTTTAGTATAACTATTGTTTATATAGGTAAAAGACAAGTGCTGCAAATATGATTAGCAATTGTAATATTAGACCAAAATATAGCTTTGAAAATGCCTTCTCCTTTATAGTGCCCTACTTTCAAACCTGCCTTGCACCTACATCATTTTGAATTTCTATCCACAATATGAAAAGTCTCAGAGAGGGGTAGCTGTGTTAGTATGTATCTGCAAAACAAGGGGTCCTGTGACATCTTAGAGACTAACAGATTTATTAGGGCATAAATTTTTGTGGGTATAACCACTTCATCAGCAAAGTGAGTTTTATCAACGAAAGCTTATGCTCTAATAAATCTGTTAGTCTCAAAGAGTATGTCTACACAGCAGCGTTACTTTGGAATAACTGACATTATTCCAAAATAACAAGGACCGCGTCTACACTACAGTTCTTCATTTTGAAATAATATTGGCTGGAGGACTTCTTACTCTGACTCACGGTAACCCTCATTTTACGAGAAGTAAGGGAAGTCAAAGGAAAAGTGCACAAAAAGCCGAATTAATCTATTTCAACTTCAGCTACACAGTTGACGTAGCTGAAGTTGCGCAGCTTAATTCAACTGTAGCCCTGCTGTGTAGATGTACCCTAAGGTGCCGTAAGACTCCTTGTAGTTTATCTATAATATGTAATGCAAATATTTAATTGTCAATATTTTCTTTAGTATCAATTGTTAAAGTATGAATATGAGGAACAACCTGTGCAATCTGGGCACTGGAAAGCATTAATTAAGTAGCTTTCAGTTTAAAATGAGTGGATATGTTAAGACTTTTCAGGTGCTTTTGTCTATGACAATCCATTTGAATCAACACATTTTGTAACTCTCTTTGGGAAAGTGTTTTACATATGGATTTTTTTCTTCATGCATGTGGTTCAGTATCTGAACTTGAACTATCAGTATTGCTTTAATATTTTGCTGTAATTTACAGTTCAGAACCCTCATCCAGTAATGTCTACCAGTCTTCTAGCTACCAATACCCTGTTATACTCTGAATATATTTACAGTACAAAGACTAATTGTTTTAAGTGCTAAAAATGATTTGGGATAAGAAAAGCAAATATAGTCTTAAATTACATGTGCTGATATTTTCAATCAGCTAGCATACAAATATAATGCCTGGTTATTGAGTTTGGATATGCATTTTAGTAAATTTGATAACAAAAGTAGAATAATGTTATTTCATAAAATTTAGATGGAAAAGACCTAATTGCTACTTATCCCTTTTCCACCTACATTCTTTTGTACTTAGTGTCCTGTTACTGACCTAAACACTGGCACATCAGCAGTTTGCTTTGGGACATTTCTGTAGGCTAATAGATCTTATTGTTATGACATTTGTCTTCATATTCAGCCACATTTTTCAGGTGCTCACTCTCATCCTATTTCTCCTAATTATGAACAACTTGGACCATTTCTCCCACACTCTCCTCACACTCAGTGTGTTCTTCTTTTAGCCCTTAAGTGCACAATATAGCTATACAAATGGCAGAAGTGTTTTAATATACCATGAAATGAAAGTGTGATGACATTTTAAAGACTAAGAACTGTCTCTGTCATAGGTCATTTTTCCAATGTTAACTCATATTCAGGCATCATTTGTCTCAGCGGAATCTTCAGATGTTGTTTGTATTAGGTTGCTGCATCTGCTTGATTTTGTTTTGTTGTCATCTATTTTTTTCTCTGCACTACTTCTCTCTTCTTGTGTAAACTTTGTTATTTATGTTCCTCAGAAGAATCATAAAGTTGTTGAAATGTTTACAGTATTTTCCTTGTGTTTTCAACATTGTCTTCTTTCTGTTACTGCATCACCTTCTCAGGGGATTGTTTTGGTAAGAAATTGCCTAATTATATGTTGTTGGGGGTGTGCCAATACAGCTTCTTCACAAGCATGAATGCTTTTAGACTTCAGTGTAGTTTCTTTGGTACTATTGAATAGCATACACAGTTCCAGTTCTTTTCCTCCTATAAACTCAAAAGTCTTACCACTTAAATTTTCATCATCTCATGAGATTTATAGCACCATATACTAGAAAGTATTGGATCACTCCACTTCTGCTTTGGCAATGTGTGGGATGCTTCAAGAATTTGTAGAATTTTGTTAGTTTACTATACAATTACATGGATCCCAGCTTGGTGATCCAGATAATGTGATTATAAGCAAGTATACCATGCCTTGCAGCTGGTGACCTTATATAGTAGAGAAAGAATGACCTGGCACTTTTGGGTACTTCACATGAACTAAAAAATCAGGTATCTTGAAATGCACAGTTTGTAATATGTTTTTATACTTACATTTGTAAAAATGATGCCCATATTCCCTCTGGTGTTTCATGTCTTTTCTCACATCATCTTCCTTTAACCTTCTCAGTTCTAGTCTTGGCATAAATTCCTTCAGCTTAATAAATCAGGACTGATACCCTTATAAATAAGAACATCTTCTCCAAAAGTAAAGTATATTCTTTTCCCTCTTCATCCTCTAATTCACCCCACACCTTGACTTAATTTTGGCCACCCACATTTCTCAAATATATATATTTACATTTCCATCAGATGCTACACTTATTACTTCTCTGCAAAAAAGCTTATTGTCATTTTCATTTCCTCTCACCTAAACTAATATAATTCTTGCTCCCTTCTCCTTTAATTGTCACACAAAGTTGCAAAGCTCCAGATCTCAATTTGTCCCCAAAGTGACCCATCTCATTCACTCTGTCTATGCAAAAGCTGACCACAATTACTTGCATACTCAGAAATCTTCACTGGCTCCTTCACATTTCTGAATCAGCACAACATTCTTTGTCATAGATTTCAAAACTCTTCCCCTAATCTCTAACCATTTT
>JANRFK010006688.1:23548746-23580722 GCA_030068395.1 Apalone spinifera
GCACTCCCTGGGTCCTAAAGGTGCCAGATTATTGGAAGTTTACTGTACTGAGAACTGCTAAAGATGTAAGCATTCATTTCGGTGTGCACAATTAGTCTTAAGAAATTTTAAACCGGAATTGCTGCCCTAGGCTGTGAGCAAATAAGTTGAATTGTTTTCAACTGTAATTATAGTGCTCTCTCTTTGCTGTGCTTTTTGACCTGTCTGCTTTTTTTCCCTGCTGCTATGGCAGAAAAATGTTTTATGCATCCACTCAGCACATAATTATAATCTCAGATTTTCTTTGGAGTGGGGAAGAGAGATCATTTCCACCTGATGTTGATGAGAACTTATTCCTTGCATTCTGGTATTTATAATCTCTGATGCTGCCCATCTATAAAATTGTGTATACTTTACACTGAATATCAGTGGCATTAATCAGCACTTCAAAGAAGGCTTCCTACAGCTGCTAAGTATGTTTTGCTTGGAGGTGAGGACTAAGGTTTTTCCTCCGTAAATGACAATAGATCTTAGAACTCTCTTATCTAATGTATCAGGAGTTTGCAAAAAGCTTTCCTGGCTATTGCAACTTTTTCAGACCTCTCAAACTATGTTTAAGAGATTGTCATAAATTTGCTATGCTTTCTATTACAAAAAACAGTTTCATCCTGGACGTACGAATGTGAATTCCCCTACAAATATTTTTACTTCCTGGTATGGTGCTATCCTTCCCTCTAAAGAAAGAGGTGCATGACAAAGTGGAAGTTGGATATCTGGCTATTAGAAAAGCATAGCATCTGAGTAATACATGTCAAATGAACTTCACTATTTAAAAAAAAATAGTTTGCAATAATACTAGACAATTCAGGTCAGTTCAAGATATACAATGGTTTTCATTAAAAAGGAATAATTAATATACTCTGGTGATGTTTACAGTATTTACCTTCAAAAGATACACTTCCTTTTTGTAAAATATAATATTGTAGCTAGTTGATAATAACCCAAGATACATGCATGAAGTCTGTGTGTGTAAGTGATCTCCTTTGGACCAAGAAAATAATTTTTAAATGTCTTTTTTCATTTCCTGAGTACTGTGTGCTTCATGTACATGTTAATTTATTACGCTAATTTTTCCATAAAATATGGAAAAAATACATTTACATCAAGATTTTAAATATTTCTTAGGATCCAGGGCTATTCAAATGTTAATTTACTGCTGCATTTGCAAGTAGACAAGCTATTGACCTTTTACTGAAGGTCAAAGCTATTATCTACTCAATTGTAGGCTGGTATATAGAAACTGGTGATTAATGAAGAAGAAGAAAAGATTTCAATGGTCTCATCGAACATTATTACTTTAGCAATGGCAGTGTTGTGCAGTGGGTAGTGTAAAATACTAAGGAATAGAACTTAATGGAGTTCCATTCCAACATTGTCTTTCATTGTTAGGCTTTAGGCATGTCTATTATAGAAGAACTCATTAGTTCTTACATCAGTCAAGTGTGGATAATACTAAGACATCAGGACTTGATGTTAAACTTAATGATATGTAAAGTACTTATAGAATGTCACAGAAAAGCTGCTCTAACATTTTATTATATTTATCTTTAGGTATTATCTGAAAAACAATATGGAAACAGAGACGTTATGCTCGGACGAGGATGCCCAAGAACTGCTTAGAGAGAGTCAGATCTCTCTTCTACAGTTGAGTACCATTGAGGTGGCCACACAGCTGTCCATGAGAGACTTTGAATTATTTCGCAATATTGAGCCTACTGAATATATTGATGACCTCTATAAGATGGACTCCAAAACAGGAAATACTCATCTGAAACAATTTGAGGATGTCATTAACCAAGAGACCTTCTGGGTTGCCACAGAAATTTTAACAGAGCCCAACCAGCTCAAAAGAATGAAGATAGTTAAACATTTCATTAAAATCGCCCTACATTGTCGAGAATGCAAGAACTTCAATTCCATGTTTGCAGTTATAAGGTAAAATACTATTCTTTTGGCAGATATTGGTCACCTGAATATTATATTTTTACTCATATTAAATTAAAGCTGAATCAGATTGTGGCATCAGATGTAATACTTTTAACATCTATTATTGCGAATCAAAGCATATTTAGTCTGACAATAACTTGTGGTGGTACAGTGTATTTTAAAATCAGTCTATACAAAAAGATATACCTTCACTACATTTTCTTCCTTCTCTTATCCTCAACATTATTTCTTTTCTTTTAGTTTTTGTATTGTGGTTTTTGTGATTGCTCCTTAACTTTTACCCAGCTATTCTTACTAGTTCATGAGAATAAGTAAAGGAGAGAATATGTTTGGAGAAATGTTGTTAATTTTAAACCATAGAAAACTGGTGAATATTTTGACTGTTCTGTGTGGTTGCTCTCTTTCTCCAATTCCTGAGTATTTTAGGCTTTGGAGAATACTCTGCCCCCCCTTTTCTAATGTCTAGTTTCTCATGGGTAGGAGTTACTCTCCCTCAGTGGATTTTGGCTGCATCTCGCCCTCTGAAAATTGAAGTTTTGTTCAAGAAATCAGCCTGTGCGTTTATTCAAGTTTATAGGGAAATTTGCCTTTTTTAGGCTGTCACAAGTAACCCATTTGCAGTCTGGCATATTATGTCTAGGTGATGCTTTCTTAGGTCATATCTATACTTACTTGGTGTTTCAAATTAAGATACGCATCTCTATATTAATTGTGTAGCTGGAGTCGACATACTTTAATTCACATTTCTGTGCCATCTCCACAGTGGGAGGTTGATGAGAACAAATCCTCCTGTTCTATTTAGAGGGTCCAGTGCCTAGTGTTTGAGTTAGTGGGTTTTTACTGGACCTTCTAAATGGAACTCTGGAAGACTGGCCGCCACAATGTCAATCTTCCAGGAAGTGAAGATGTGGCCTTAGTATAGTTATTCCTGCATGTCCTTGTTCTGAGGGCATGTAGTTATGACTACAAGTTTTAAGAAGACCATGATTTTTCTGATAGGCAAATGATTTGACATAACAGGAAGGGAAAATTGTGCATATTTTGTAATAAAAAAAAAGCATAAAAACCAAATCATTTAAATCTGATATTTGTACAACTATTTACTTGGTTTAACCAAGATTTCTAACAACTCTTATTACACTACACATTACAGTGACAAATTACACAACTCTTTTATGTTAAAATCCACTATCCACAGATTTCCTAAGGTCCATATTGCCAAATATAAGTCCTACGTCAAACTATTTTAGTAGTGATTCACAACACTGTCCTTGCTAGTTCTCTATACTAAATACTCATTTAAAAAAACCCTAAAGCCTCTCAATAATTGCTTTAACGTAGGACACCACACCATCTCTGCTCAAGCTTTTCTTTCCTTATCTTGTGTATGTTATAAATCCTGAGAGGCAGCATGAAACCATTCTGGTGCCTTTAGGAGTTTGTAGGACTCAGTGAGGGTCCTACCTTATCTCCATTTTTCGTGTGTTCACTATTTTCATCATTTTCTTAAGCTGCTTTTTTCTAAAGAATATATATTGAGTTTCTGTAACCTTGTAAACTGAGACCCTTAAGTCCATGTATTATGTGCTAGTCTTGCTTATACATTTTCTATAATCTCCTTATAGTAATAATAGAATGATACATATGTTTTAAAGTAACATCACTTGTGCCTTATTTTCCTGCTTAAATAATTTTCTATATTATATTTTTGCTCTATTGCAAAATGGCAAGCATTTTCTACTCTCTCTGTGCTGGTCTAAAGAATACTTTAACTGAAGGGAATTTAACCTTTTTGGGTCAGGACTGGTTTTCTGTGTATATTGTGAAGCACTTTAAATATTTGTCATCACTACAAAAGACTAATAGTAATGCTTATATTATGTTAAAAATACCCTTCTTGATAACTGAATAGCATTAAACAAAAATACTAGAATAGGTATGAGGACTGATGCAAGATAGTTTCATGTTCATAACATTTTTAACCGGAAATTGATACTTTGTTAAATTCGTTTTTACTGTTCCAGTCTGTTTCTGTATAAATACTGATTCTCTTTTAAGAAAATTAATAATGTAATAAAATGCCACTGGCCATATGTATGTCTTCTCAGGGCAATTATTTTTCATAAAATAACAGCTGTCCAGCACCAGTGCAACTGTTCATTAAATGAAGTATTAAAATATACCATATACTAATCAGTGTATTTGGACACCACTATTATTACTGTAAATAACTCACTGTATACTGATTGAAATGAATTCTGATTTCACCTGTATATAACACCAGATGCTGAAATTACTTTAAAGTCTTTTCATTAATAATCTGTGAATCCAAATGTCTTCTACTATTAGGAACACAATATTATTTCCCCCCTTCTCCAGCTTTGGAAGCATATGAGTGTCACAAAACACTGTTAAGTCGGAGTACTGGCCCATTCCATGGTTTTTAATTAGTGAGTACTTAATTGTGTCAATAGATAGATAATGTGCAGATGCCTTGAGCGTTTATTTAGTTTCCACGTATAATTAGAAGCCTGGGAGTAATTTCACTATACACCATCTTCAGTCTTCCTCCTTAAGGATGATATTGTGGACTGTTGTCCTCTATGCCAGGGATTGAGCTAATGCAATACTTCAAATAGGCTTCTAAAGCAGTGGGCCAGAGGTGAAATACTGCTATACACACTCTGTGCTGCCAAGCTAGGATTAATGGCAAAAGAAACACCTTCTTTGTTTTCCAAAATGTAAAATCCTAGGCAAAATCATAGCTCTTCAAGTGTTAAATTGCTTTATTGGTATTATTATTTGATTGTTGCATTACAGTGGAAAGTCTAAAATAGTTTTATCATGGAAAACCTTATTGCAGCTGGAAGATTAACCATTTTCTGTGGTGTTTAACTGCTCATTCAAAATATTCACATTCAAGGGATTTAATGTGGTAATCATGCTGAGGAGTAGGAAAACCCATTTTGTGGATGTTTTCTTCTCTATAGGGCAGCCAACTTATGTGATAAACAAATTCCACTAAACTGATTTTGACATCTCAGAATCCAACTCTGATCATTAGTTACTTTTAGGCTGAAAAATGTCTTGATAATATATTAAAGACCAGGTTGTAAATGGGATTGAATGAGCATGCTCAAGGAAGGAGTCAAAGTGCAAGGAACCTTTCTCTAAGTTTATCCCTAGAGTAAGGCCAGTTGTGATTACTAACCGGGTCTCTCTTATGGCACAACTTCCCCTTAAGAGGCAGCAGGAGAAAGGATCCTGGCCATTCCTGCATACCAACAGTCACTATGGCTGGCTAGGCACACCAAAGTGCTCATGTTACACCTTCTAAAGGAAGTACAGCAGGTGAATTTCCTCTTTGCATTCCACCTCAAGGAGAAATAGTCTTTGTTGGTCTCAAAGTTTCCTGTGGCTGTCCCTTAAGCAACTTTATTTCCTTATGCAATATAGGGCAGTACTTAACTGCCCTCTTCTGCCCGTAAGGATAGTGGTTAAGCACAGTGATGATCAGGGGGAAAAGATGCTTCCAAATTTCAGTTGTTACATTTCAAAAGAAAATGAGACATTAATTTTTTGTTGAGGAGTAAGTTTATCTTCAATCCTGTTTTCTGTGGTAGCATAGGCAAAATGTAATAAAGCAAAATTATATCTAATCCGTACCTTGTCATATTAAAAAAGGGGTTTATTTATTTGCTGCCTTTCAGCGAGCTAATGAAAGGACAATTGTTTTGGTTTCATAGAGCAGTGTCCTAATCAATAACAGCAAATCTGAGTTTAGTGACATAAGTGCAAGAAAATCAAATATGACTGTTCTGTATTGGTAATCTATGCAGAGTAATATTTCCAGTTGCAAATTTAAGTAAACCAGTTGTGGCTGAGCAGAAAAATCAGGTGATATCAGCTTGATATAACTGACCTGCCCACCTACCCAGCTTATATGAAGAGAGAACACAATTGGTTGGTTTGGAACCCAAGTTTAATATCTACAGAAATAAACGTCACCTAGAAAGAAGGTGTGTGAGAGAGGATGAGGAGCAAGCTATCTCTTTTATAGTTATAATTTTTAAATAAAATTTAAAAACAACAAATAGTATGGTGGCACTTTAAAGACTAACAAAACATGTGGATGGTTTCGTGGGCACAGAAGCTCATGATATCACCTACATGTTTTGTTTGTCTTTAAAGTGCTACCATACTATTTGTTGTTTTTAAAGTTTATCCTGTACAGACTAACTTGGCTACCCCTCTGAATAATTTTTAAAGTTATTCTTCTTAGTACAAATGATCTATTTTTCCTCCCATGTTTGTTCAGTGTATACATCAAAGCAAGGTTTTTTTAATTGCCAATAGTGCAAATGCAACTAGAAATCTGAATATCAAACTATGTATGTTCTATTTCTTAACACATATATAAAGGTTCTGTAGAATCAGAATTCATCTTGTAGAATAGAATACAGCTTGCTGTTCTGCAACTATATAAGGATCCATAGTACTGATTTTAAAAATTCATTAGTCTAAGCCTGTATGACTCTTATGCTACTTTAACTTAGTGGATGGAGATTTTTAATTTGATTTCTAAAATGTGCCCCTGTCAATAATGTTTGGGTGCAGTATGCTTAAAAAAAAGTCAGATTTAAATGTACCAAGCCTTCACTAATTTTCAGATCAACACTACCCATTATAAAGTTCCCAATCTGTTTGTCTTAAAATTATCCCCATTTCTGTTTGTAATAAATGTGCTATTTAACCCTCTTGCCTTTTTACTATAGCCGTACCTCTGACTCAATTCAATAACTTTTAAATCTTGATATCCTTTCTTTTGTATAGAGTCACACTGTCAGAAAATGGTTGTCAACTGAGCTGAGCACAGGAAATAGATTTGTTTTGGAAATGCAGTATATTTTTTAATATGTGCATTATGACCATGAAACAGTTTTCATCTTCATCGAGTCTCAATTTTAGTGTTCAAGAGAGTGCCCAGTTTGTGTCTGTCTTGGCTGTACTGTGACAAACACCCAGTTTTAAATTTAACCTTTTAAATATCCTTTTTTCCTTTTATAAGAAAAAAGAAATCTTCCCCCACTTATTAAATGCAATGGTCCCCATTTAACAGTTTATAATAGAAAAAAATATCTTTTACAGTGGGCTAAATCTGGCACCAGTAGCACGACTCAGAGGTACTTGGGAAAAGCTACCGAACAAGTATGAAAAGCACCTTAGAGACCTTCAAGATCTTTTTGATCCATCTAGAAACATGGCTAAGTACCGCAACATTCTTAGCAGTCAGAGCATGCAGCCTCCAATTATTCCACTGTTTCCTGTTGTCAAGAAGGATATTACATTTCTGCATGAAGGTAACTCTCTAGTTGGAGAAGTAATAAATCAAAGCATAGAATAATATTTTAATACTTTCCCTTTTGAAGTCCAGTGTTCCAAATTATATGACTAAAATAAAATATAATGCATAATAGAAGAGGCAGATCTAGACAAAAATTTGGTGTCGATATTTAATATTTTAAAAATGGCACTTAATGATTAACTACCTCCAAGGTTATGACAGAAAAGCTTTAGACTGTAGTAAACAATGAGAAAAACACTTCAGATATGTTTCTGTGATAAAAGCTCCTCATTATGGTATTTGCATAGTTAGTTTCATTTAGTCTCTTGGAGAGGGCTTCCAGGATACAATTCTTTCTTTTGCTTTAAAATGCTTTCCCTTACTTAAAACACTTCTCTTTTTTAACAGTTTTCCATTCATTGTTAGTAAAGGTTAAAGGGTTTTAAATATGCCAGGTTTTCTGATGTGATGTCTCAGAATTGTTTGAAGTAATTTAAAAGGGTAAATGTTGTCAGTTTCATATTTGTACTATTTTAACATATGAAAATAAATCTGTGAATAGTTCCATTTTCCCACTACTGACAGCTGCCACTTTAGAATTAGACTAACAAGGGCAGAGCAAGCATTCCTTTCTACTTCAAGTGGGCCTGACTGGCATCTGTATTCTGCCACTATGCTACTTACTGGTTTTGACTGATACTTGAATTAAAGGCTTTTGACATCTGCTGAAGGATAATATTATTAGACACAAATAACATGGCAGCCTTAGAAAAGTACTGAATATTGCTTATATTTGTTCTACATATTTCATTGCACAGGAAATGATTCAAAAGTGGAGGGCCTGGTAAATTTTGAGAAACTCAGAATGATTGCCAAAGAAATTCGACAAGTCGTCAGAATGACCTCTGCTAACATGGATCCAGCTGTAATGTTCAGACAAAGGTGTGCAATTAAACAAGAAAGTAGGATTAAAGATACCTCTTATACAGTGGGTAGAGTGTGGGGTTTTGTGCATTAACATTATGGATGTGAATGTTTTACCAGTAATGCTCACCGGTTACAGTTAACCCGTGGCCTAGTCAGGCTGTAGCAGCACCAGCCAGGCTGGAACACCCACGGAACAGGCCTAGCCGGAACAGCCCACTGCACCGCAGGTGGTGGGTGCTCCAGCCTATTTGGGTCAGCCCCCGCCTGCAGCAGGGGGCTGCTTCCCTCTGCTCCTCCACCCCCCAGCCACTCCTGTTTAAGCAGTTAACTAGTTAAATATAATGTTTAACCGGTTAACTGATTAAATGGGATTTTACATCCCTAATTAACACATTTTTATGTTTCCATTATTATTTCAGTTATCATTAATGTTTATCATTAGAGTGAAATCTGTACCAAAGAGGATTTGTAAGCATAAAGGAAAATATTTTAATATGGTTTTACAGTGGAAATATGCCTGTTTATTTTCCATAAGCTGTCTAGTGCTTTAGGGCAGGGCTACTCACTTTGGAAGCTTCGGGGGCCACAGTGATACTCACATCACATGCCAAGGGCCACAACTTAAGTGTGGTTACATATACAAGTAAATATATATGCAAATAGCTTCTTTCACTGACAGGCATGAATACATAGATTATGGCAAGACTACACAAAACGCAAGCCCCATTTAAGTCAGTTCTGCTGATATTAATATAAAATGCAATTTTTACCTGATTTCCACTCATATGACAGCACTTTTAATGAGTAATGAGAGTCCAGAAATTTGACTACTTTTTTTGTTTTGGCTCCCAACTGCACCATGGGCCGCAAACAAATGGGCCATGAGCCTCATGCGGTCCGTGGGCCACATATTGAGTAGTCCTGCTTTAGGCTGTATTAGTACAACATTATTTATTTTATTATTCATCACAGACAAAAATCACTCTACCTCCATACTGCCTGAGTATAATCAGGCTGTATGCAACTACAGAGTGGAACCACCACCATCTCTAACCTGGGGGCAAGACATTGGGCTACTTGTATTGCATTGCCTGGAAATGAAACAGCAGCTGTCAATTGTGCAGGATGTCAGAGTCTGGAGATCCATATAGATATGGATCATTTTATGGGCCCTCATGTGGGTCAGCCATATTGCAGCCTGTTGAATTGACTTATACTGGGTCAGTACAAAGGCCTCCCTAATCCTCTTCACCCATGGACCCTTGACTTGAGTGTGGTGGCTTTGGCAGCAGTTGAGTCAGAGTGATGCTCCATACTGAATCAGTGAGGATGTTAACTTAGCTCCATTTCACAGGGCACTTGAGCAGTCTTTTTATCTTGAAATGATGCCCTCAATTATGTTGCTCAGCTGAAGGCAATTGCCTTTAGGTATAACTGAAGGCATAATGTGAGGACAAAGGTGAACCTGAGGGCAGACCTATGCCTCCAGAATTCTTATTAATGTTGTGATACACAAGCCAGAAGGAACCTAACTTGGTATTCAGTTCACTGGATGAGATTTCAGGGCTGGCAGCTAGAAAAAGCACTGTTTTACTTGTAATGTGAGCAAATTTGGTATGTAATTATTGCACTACAAAGTGGAATGCAACAATGTTATATTAGCACAGACACTTTTCAGAGAACAGTATAACTTTCGTACCAGTATTGACTATACAAGCAAAAAGCCCACATTTTAAATCTGTAAAATATTTAATCTAATGAATTATAGGGGCTCATCAGAAACCCTTATAGTTAAACATGTAAACCATATATACGTATCAATTCTGTCTCAAAATCTCTCTATACGTTAAACGCTTTGCAGAAGGTGATGAAGTATAATTGTTCCACTGAATGAATATCATATATAGTTCACATGTGATATGCCTTTTAAACTTCCAACATGCATTTTAAGAGACACCTCACACACAATGCCCTCATAAAATGCTTTGTCTACTATGGTCCAAAGTAGCACTTTTGTTTAGAAAGGGAAGTCTTTTTTTTCATTTAGAGTCTGTTTCATTGTTTCTCCTATATAGTCAATTAGTTTCCTCTGTTATAAGAGCGCCAATAAAATGTTTTTAATTAAAAAGACAAATGAAAAAAAAATAGAACAAATCTTCTAATTCTTTAGAATGTATTTGTTAAATAACAATTTTCCTCAAGCAATCAAATTGAAAAATATAGTAAGAAACAGGATCATTATAAATTTCTGTTTCTTATCATTTAATCCTCATGCATTAAATTCCAGTAGTCTCATGATACTTCCCACAATGTGAATTTTTTTGAAAGATATAAAGATTGTATGTTGTCCCTCAAAAACAGATAAATAACAGGTAAGCTGTTTGAATGTGATGATGCAACATCTAAAATTGATTTGTGGGAAATATTTAACATGAAAAGTTAACTGGAGTTTGGCTTTAAATTTATAGTTTGAACATAAGTTCTTCTGCATTCATTAAAATGTTGTAAGAAGTTCTCCCCCTGTATTCTGTTAAAGCTATATTGTTTGAGAAGAATATTTGCCTGAAAGAATTTTTTCGTTTCTATACTTTCCTGTCTGCATCTTTTTCTTCCTGACTCTCAACTGTGATATTTTTCCTGTGCTTTTCTGTTCAAATACATGCTTCAATGTATATGGCTCTTGCTTGCAGGAAGAAGAGGTGGAGGAGTTTGGGGTAAGTGTAGAGATGAATGCAATTAAGATAAACAAAGGTTATGCAACTTTTAACATACTGCATCCTCCTCGTTAGTGCATGCATCTGAAATTCAGCATGCATTTTATTAACCCCACAATACATATTTTTGGTGAATACATTTAGAGAAAATCTATGAATAAGCACTATTTCCATTCAGCTTTTATGCCTCTGAGTTGATTTTATGTTCTACATAAGCTGTTTCAACTTTAGTTTAATGCAGTAAGAGAAACTGCAACCAAACTACAGTGTAATGCAGAGTATTTCTTAAAACAAATAAAATACCTTTTAATACTTATCTCAAGTTCAAACTAATATTTGTTTTAACTGTAAATATGTATTGGGTTATTGTAATTATAAACCTCTCTAAACTTTTGATTCCTGTTATAATTGTGAGTTGCACAGTGTCTCATATTTTTAAACTGTACTTACAAATGGTCAAATTCTGCATTTGGGCATATTCCAAAATCCTCATTGTCTTCACTGGGAATTTTGGTTGTGCCAGGAATGTAGAGTAGGGACCAAAATCATGAGGTTTATGAGTACAGTATGGCTTTCTAATGAATATTGTAACCAATGCCTACATATTACAATAACTTAATATATTGGGACTGATTAGAGACATTATTTGGCTTTCTAGAGACAAATAATCTTTGATCTTAGGGCTTCCATTAAAAAAAATTAAACAGCGAAAATAAATAAAAACTAAAAATAAATAAAATAAATTAAATTAAGTAGGAATTATGAAAAACATACTTCTGCTATTATTTTTTTCTCCTGAGTAATCTGAAGGACAATGACATAGCTCATACTTTGCCACCTTAGGATTATCGTAAAAACAAAATGAGAATAACAAAATGTGTATGATTTTTAAAGGGAATTGACTTTTTAAAAATTCTATATGTACATAAGAAATAAAACCCATAGGCCATTAATAATTGCATGTAAAATTATGTAGTTGTCAATCTACACATCTTCAGGTGGGATTTCCTTATGCAAATCAGCACAGTAAATTTCTTCTTTTAACAACCCGCCCTCCCCCTCACAGAGATCTGAGTAGTTGCTCATTGGCTGTTCCTCTTTCCACCTCTCTATATGTGATACTATAGAGAGGAGGCAAAGCAGGTGGTGGTCTGGCACCAAAGCCTAGAATATCTCAGTGGGGCCCTAGAACTGTGTGTTCAGTTTATGCTGAAGCCAGTTTCTTTTCTTTTTGTTTTCCTTTATATTTATTTAAAAATCCTTTAAAATATGTAATTATTTCATTCTTACTCCTATGGTAGAAAGCCACTGAGGAGGGGATGGGTACAAGCAGAGAACTTTGAAGGTGATCTGCAAAGAACTTTATGGATTATTTGTGCCTAGTTTGACTACTTTATGATACAAAAAGGTGCACTGGAAGCTTGTGCGTCTCGGCATATTTTCCCCCTTTTTTAAGTGTTAGAACTACCAAGTATGCAAAATCAGATACCCCAGTTTTGCTAGATTGTTGGTGTTCAAGATATCGATTGAGAATGCTCATCCCTTAACTGAAGGGATGTTGAATTGTAAACACAAACGTCTTTTCTTTTCTATATGTATTAGAAGTTAGATGTAAATAGATATTAAAATTTGGGGTTTTTTTTAATAAGACTGACTCCAGATAGCTTCCACTCTTAATTGCTAGACTTTTGGACTTTTATGATGACACAAATCCACTAGTTCCCTAGTAAAACATTGCATTCCAGGGTAGACAAGAATAGGCAAGAGCAAATAAAGAGTTTTGGCTGCCATTGCTCACATTCAAGCAAAAAGGGGCACTAGCTCAAATTTCTACCTATTTTAAGTCATGTTTAAAACTATATGTGAGATTCTGAAAGTTAGTTCCAATCTCATTTGGAATTGTATTGCTAAAATATTAGTGAGCACCATGGTTTTTAGCATAATAGATGTAGTCTTTCGTTGTTTCCAGCCATAATTGATGGATAAGTATCTGCTTTAGCCTTCAACATATCAAAATGCTGAGAATTCCACATTCTCTCTTGCCATCTTATGCGATCTCAATGGCTGTGCTATGGATAGTTCTCCCATAATTAGCCTATATCTTCCCGATGTATTTGAGATTATTGTTACTTAGAATTTGACATGTGTGAGTGATTGATCCAAACATGTATTCATCATTTCCTTTGTTTATATTTTGGACAGCTACGTCTCTTTTTTGTTCTTTCCTTAAGTTCAACATGCCCAGTTACTTTTCTTAAACATTAGTCTTATTTTCCAATTCTTTTATTAGTGTGTTTACTTTTCTCTGAACACTTCCAGTGGATTTTGTGAAGCATTGTTACTTGGGAGCCTGGATCATTTGGGCATTTGACCATATGCTTACTTGTATACTTGTGAAATATGTATATTGCCAAATGATGACTGCATATCCCACCACATATTATTTCTTTAACAAGTCAATTACCTTTATTTACACAGCATTCACTTTTAAAAGAAAAGTTATACCTGTGGATGCTTTATAAGACTATTCAAGCATAGTTTATGCAAGCTGGACTTAAAGCGTACTTTAGAACTTACCATATAATGCAGCTATGATTATTTTAATATTGACCAAGATAGGTTTTCTGCCAGGCCTTGACAGTTGCACAAGAGTGTAAATCTACAAGAGATTTAGTTAGGGGGTGACAGAACCATTTAACCTTTAGGTCAGTAGTTCAAAGTTAGCAAAGTTGGATAGTGACTAACAGCTATAACAATGGATGCTTAAGTTAAACTATTTGGTGATCGCTAATTTCTCAAGGAGTTAGTGAATTTAAATAGGCAGCCCTTTTGGAAATCTCAGACCAGACGTTGAAGGGGAATAGAAGGCTGACATACTCCTCCATAGATAGGTTATCTCTAAGTCTGGGTTTAAGCATGTTGATAGGCCAGTAAGTGAAAAGCTTGGACTGCCACTGTCTTTCCATGCCTGTTTTGATAAACAGAAAATTGCAGTTTCCTGTGCTGTCAATTCATCTCCATCATGTGTACATTAGTAGAAAAAGATGCTTGCTGAGCATCATTTCTAGGTGGCAAAACTGAATGCGGAGGGAGAAACATAGTGTTCTTTTTATTTATGAGACTGCATTTCTTTTTATCATAACTTTGTCAGTTTTTCAGACTTTTTTGGGGAGGTTCACCACCCCTCATCTTGAGTTGGGGACATCGGGAGAGGTAATTTGGCTGGCTGGATGGATGAAGAGAACAATGCTTTATGGCTTGTGAGGAGATGGAGATGCAAAACTTCTGCAAAAGTGGTCAGCATGACTGTTGACTCATCACCCAGGAGTGAGGGGTTTTTAAAGGGTCAGCTCTGGCCCTTGACCCTTTCCTCTTCATGTGGAGCAGGCTGCAGATACCTCTCTGTACAGTCCCGAGTGTGGTTATGCTGGGGTGGCTGACCCAATGGGAGTTAACCTACTCAGAACAACTCTCAAGAAGCAAATATGTGGACATTCTCCCTGTTGCACGGGGAGGTTTTGACAGACAGTAAACATGGATAGACAGAGTAGAGATAGTTCAATAATCTTTCACTATGCAATAAATTAGGTTTTCAGACTCAGATAAACATATGTTAAGGACCAAATTGCTTAAACCAATCTCAACAGTCTTGGTATGTTTGTCCGCCAGTGTAACCCACAATTGGAATGGTAGGTGTTTTGCAAAACAGGACTAAATTAACAAAGGTGTATGGGCAGCTTACATAGCATTTTGCTTGGTTCTTGCCAGTTCCACATTTCCATGAGTAATCCTTTATAGATTCAATACTCTGTTGTAATTTTACCAAATTACGTTAAGACAAATGTTGTTTGAATTCTATTCATCTTTTTAACTCATTTGCATCAGCATGCACAAGCCCTAACTGAAGTGTGCTGGTATTAATTTGCTTCAGCATATGCAACTGTAGGATCTCATTCTTGAAATGAACCTGAAGTTTACTGATTTGCCTTTTCATTTCGTAGGTCTCTGAGCCAGGGCAGCACAAACTCAAACATGCTTGATGTTCAAGGAGGGGCTCATAAAAAACGTGCTCGACGCAGCTCACTCCTCAATGCCAAGAAGCTTTATGAAGATGCTCAGATGGCCAGGAAGGTGAAGCAATACCTTTCCAATCTGAATGTGGAGACTGATGAAGAAAAATTCCAGATCATGTCACTTCAATGCGAGCCTGCATATAGCACTTGTAAGTAAGGCAAACTCAATTAGGCAAGGTTGCTGGTAGAAAGGATTACCCTCCTTGCCATATGAACCTGGTTACATATGCTGTTGCACTGAAACCTTAACAGTACGATTGGATAGGAGAAAAACCCTTTAAAGGACTGTCACTTCTTGATTATGTACAAATCATGGTGGTAAGAAACTTGTGTCAGTGCAAACACTTAAAAGAAAAAAAAAGACTAGCTGATGCAGTTTCAGCATTTGTCTTCAGTTGCACTTGCACAAGTCTGTAGTGATGGCTCTTATTTTTGACCTTCAGTTGTAAAGTTATGCATCATTTAATCAATCTGCCAAAGAATCCTATAGTACATTTGATCCATTCTTGCTGCACTATCACTTCACAGAATTAGGGAAGGATAAAAGTAACATTTACTATATGAGCGGCAAGGAAATGAAATTACACAAAACCAATATAGAAACAAGCCATGGATAAGGAATAAATAAGCAATTTTTGGTTTATGGCTTACAATAAGAGAAGAATAGCAGGGAAAAAGTTATGCCAACATTTCGAGTGTTGACTGATGAGGCTGGCACGGCTTGGCAGTCAAAAATGAAGGACTGCAGCAGGAGAAATCTTGTAAACTGAATTCTTTTGAGACTACCTTACTGAATAAGCCATAGTCTTATTTATGTTCTGCCTTATATAGTGCATAGTTCAGAAGTTATAATTGTATGTGGTTTTGATATATAAATATTTTTGTAAATGTTATTGACATTTTAACTAAGGTGAGCAGTGGGGAAGGAATTAAGATTGTTTTGCAAAAAGAAGAAAAATTATATATTTGCAAAAATTATCGCTTTGCATTTAAATGTTGTCTTTTCATCTGAGGATTCAGAGCCCTTTAGATCAGTTTAGATAAGCCTCTGAAAAACCTCATGACATAAATAGTATTACGGCCATTGTATAGATGTATTAACGCAACACGCTTGCCTGATGTCACTCTTGGAGTCACTTGCAGACTGCAGAAGAAGACGTGAGAATTTTGATTCCCAGACTGAATACTTTAGTTATTCCCTTTAGGAGCACAATAAAGATAATGGGTAATAGATATATCAAGAATTAACTTTTTCACTAGATATTCTCTCTGCTCTGTTAACTTGGTGTGTGATCTTGCCCTACTGTTACCCAGTGTTATTGGTTTGTATTCAATTCTTTTCCATTTCCAAAGCTATTTTCACCACTTTCCCCTCTGCAGGCAAGGATGGTGTTCTCTTGGTCATCTTAAAAGGAAAATAGGCTCTTGGTTTTATGTGTTTAATTTTTGTTCCTCTTCTCTTCCTCCACCTCCAATGGAACTATTTTGTGGCTATGTACTAGAGAGGGATAATAGCTATAACAGCAGCAACCCAAGGAAGTCAGTGTGGAAGGAATTTGAGTGTCTTAGGGCAGGTTCTAGACTAGAATGCTCATAGACAATAACACAGTTTATCTTCTCTGAGTTTAAAGCTGAAGTTTGGCTGGACTTCAGAAAGTCAGTGTTTTAATATTAGAGCTTTGCTTTTCAACCTGTGGTCCTCTCACCCCTGGTGGTCTGCAGTTTATGTCTACAGAGTCTCCAAAAGATTGTAATTACTATAAAACAGTAGTTCTTAGCCTGTGGTCCACATGTCCCAGGGGGAGTCCCTAAACTTTTAAAATTGCCAAAGTGTAATTCTGTAATTTGTAATTTTTAGGGGGTCCACAAATGAAAAAGAAAACAAAACCACAGTGCAAGAGCAATCTTATTTTATATGAAAATCTTTTAAATCCAGTCCCAAATAAGAGAATTTGCTGGACATGGGGAGGTCCCCTGCCATTGGCCTCCCAGGCCACCGCCAGCTCCGCTTCTGGCTCCAGTTGGTCTGCCTTTCACTGGCCAGGTCAAAATTGAAATGAGATGTGATTATCAAGAAATAGGTGCCAGATTTTACATCTCTCAAAATATCTGTGTAGGCTTGGCAGAACTTCTTTTAATTTTATTTTTTTATAATTTTGATGGCCAATGTAAATATTAAATATTATAATTATAATTAAGTATTATAATTTTTCATCAATTTAAATTTTTCACAGTTATGAAAATTTAAGAGGGGGGAGATTAGATAATAGGAGAGTCATATGATAGCTCATGACAGTGGTCACTAAGGCTATGTCTAGACTGAAGGCTTCTTTCTGAAGAAGCTTGTCCAGAAGAGATCTTCTGGAAAAAAACTTCTCCCAAAAGAGAGCCTCCAGACTGCCAAAGCGCATCAAAAAAGCGTGAAAGATAGCATCAACACTGAATGGGAGCTCTCTCGCATTTAAGCTGTGATTACTATGGACTGAGTGGCCACCAGGGCACCCATACTTTTTCCTCTTTCCTCTACTTTTGAAAGAACTCTCTCTTCCCTATCCACACATGCCTTTTTCCAAAAGACCTCTTTCGGGAAAAGGCTTCTTCCTCGTAGAATGAGGATTGCCAATGTTGGAAAAACCCCTGTTCTTTCGATTTTCTTTCGAAAGAATGCGATTGCAGTGTGGATATAACTCAAGTTTTTTCAGAAAAACGTGTGTTTTTCCAAAAAAAAAAAAAAACTCTTTAGTGTAGACATACCCTAAGATTGAGAGAGTTTAAAGCTTTATAACCATTAAAACACAAATTGTCTATATCACATGTCAAAATTATATCACGTATACATCCTTTAGGCAAACTCATAAGTTCTCATCAGCATTTTTTCTTTCTTCACTTCAACTGCTAATTTCTGTTATCAGTGGAAATATTTTTCATTAGTTTCCTGATGATTGTTTATGATAGGCTTGAAATGATTCAATGTTTATCTATGGGTTTGTTTAAAGGAATATTCAGGGACACCGTAATCAAGGCATGTCCAGTACTGTTCCATGTTAGTATTGAGAATAATTTAAGGAGATTGTCAAATACAAAAATGTCCTTAATTCAAAAACAAATGTTGTAATTGCTTAGCAATTGAAATCTGCTACAAGTCATGTTATCCTGAACAAAGTGAAAGAGAGCTTTTCTGGAACTGCCTAGGATATAAATACCTGGTCACCTAGAAGGACAACACCATCTCACATGCACCGCATCCAGTGCTTCTTGTTCCTCCCTGCTCTGTTTCAGTAAACTTTCTCTTTCCTCTCTGCCATCAGTTGCAGAGGGAACCAGCTATAGGAGAAGCTACCTCTTTTCTTCCAACTAGCTAGACAAAGGACCCACTACTTACAGAGGACACTTTACATTTAGTTGTAATGTTCATGCTTTTCAATGTTATTTTATTTGGGGCACTTAGCTGTAATGGGAGTAAATCAAATAATTTCTCACTTCATTGTGTGCCTACATAACAATTCTAAAGAGCTTTAGGAATGTTTTAACTTGTTTTTATGTATTTGCCTCTGAAGTCTAACAAGACAGGTGAGCTATGTTATAAGCTAGCATTTAAAAGGCTATCACCTTCTAGTCAGTCATTTTCTGCAATATGACTGTAATACATTTTTCAGATTAGAGTGCAAAGTTACTAATGTTCCACTTTTCCTATAACAGTGACCAAGAATTTAAGTGAGAGAAGAGGCACAAAATCCTCAGAAATGTCACCAATACCCATGAGGGCTGTTGGCCAAACCACAAAAGCCCATTTGCATCAACAAAACAGAATGAGCCAAGTTCTCCAAGTTCCAGCTGTTAATTTGTACCCTATTAGAAAAAAAGGACCAACTAAGGACCATGTCACCTTCAGTAAGTATCTGCAGTTTGTGCTTCCATTATTCAATGTATCGTATATTTTATGGTTAGTAAGTTTGAGAAGGGGAGAGGGGCTGGATTCCAAACCAACCAAATATTTGAACTATTTATTATGGAAACATTGCAATTGGCTCCATAGTTGAAAGTTTCATTTACCCTTTTCATTTACAACATGTCTCAAACTCATTTCCATTTTATTATGTATAAGGAATTATAATGTTTACCCCACACGAGACTACAAAATGTACCTTAAATTATTTCCATAACTAAGTTGCTAAATAAAACCTTTTTGCTCTTAATGTATCTAAATACAAAGCCCATTGTATGTAAAGTTACTTTCTTGCTTTAGTGTCATTGTTTTCTTTATAACATATGTTAGCAAGAAACCAACCATTCGCTTGCAGAGTGCTGTTTGGAAAAAGTAGAACTAATCCGTTTTCTAAACTAGGCTAATTAAAGTTAATACAGGCCTAACACCATAACTGGGTAGCTAGCAGGTGATTTACCATTGTGCTGAACATTATATACTTCTAAATGGAAGACTTACAAATTGAGTAGAATTACATTCATTTTTTCTTGCAGAACATAGTGAATACATTATATTTTGTGAGTGTAATCACAGAAGTAAATAATAGGAAATTTAATATTTCAAACTGTGGAGTACCATCATAATGGCATTATGGCCAGACAGAACACCAAGTATTTTAGTGGTATTAGTAGCTCTTAGTGAGCATCAATTATTATTTTATTTGTTCAGAAGCTTCAGGGGGTAGCTGAGTTAGTCTGTACAGGATAAACTTAAAAAACAAATGGTCTAGTAGCACTTTACAGTGCTTTGTTAGTCTATAAAGTGCTACAAATCATCTGTTGTTTTTTAAGTTTATTTTATTTGTGTTTTCTGTTGTCTGAATTTATCAATGTCTGAGACTCTCAGGGTTGTATATTAAAATGCTGTTAAATAATATCTCTTTGGCCTATTTCCATGTAAGAAGTGCTTGTTTTTTTGTTCTTTTTGTTTTCATGACTTTGAATGATATATATTTTAAAGCTAAAATAATTTTCAATGACAAATTATTCAATGAAGCAGTGAATACATTTAGTGAACAGTGTAAAAAAATTCTGCAGTGAATTGTTCATCAATTCCCACTTTAAAACTTAAAGACAGCATCAAGAAAGCTAGTTCAGCTTCACAAAAGTTGTTTTGCCCTTTATTCTTTCTGTTATTCAAACATGGATATAGGAAGTTAGAAAACAAATCTATCTTTAAATTGGCCGACAGAAATTGATTCTTCTCATAAATTGTTTTCTCTGTGATTGCTTGATGATTCTGGTTCTATCAGTCATGCAGATTTTAGCGCTGCATATGAATGAAAAAACTAATCACTTAGGTCTTTATCACGCATTCTGACTCACTGACTTAACTAACAGTATGATATATCAAACATTTTTGCCTCCTGTCTTTCTTGAAAATCTAAATCTAAAGGAATAAAATGAAGTATGTTAAAGTGATGTCTTTCAGGGAATATAATTTTTTTATAGTAAGCTTATTTTCTATCTTCTTATTCCTTCTCCTAGTTACAGGAAGTAAACTAGATGGGAGATTTAAATAGCTGTTACATTTTATTCATCCATCATATCATTTGAAGTCCTCCAGCTGAACACACTCAACCTGGCACTAGAGCTTGCCTAAGTGGGCCTGTTTGCAATTACTCTTACCTCCTTTATGAAAAGAGCTTAGAACACCTGTTGAACTACTGGAGTTTGGGCTCTATCAAACCCTTATTAGTCAGATCCTTCTTTAACCAGCATTACCTCTGCCTGTTTGGATTCTTACTACACAATATGATTGCAAAATACATTGGTAAGATAGAATATACTACTTAGTCTGTAATACGCCTTAAACTTCAGGAAAAATAATCTTTCTGAGGAGGAAGTTGTTTTGGTAATAAATGACTTGACGCAATGCACTCATGGAATTTAGTAAAAATGATTTCCAGGCACAGCCAAACTTCTTCTGAACTCTTCAGGGTGTGAAGGCCAAAAATTTGTCCTTCCTCAGGCCTATATGGTACAAAAGGCAGTACAGTCTTTTACTGAAAACAACTTTTAATTTATCTACTCTTTTATTGGATTATTTTGATAATACAGAACAGCCTTTTTCTCTTATATGATGAGCAATAAAAGTTGTACAGCAAATGAAACATCAAGTCACTTGTACAAATATTGAATTTTAATTTTCAAATAAATATGGGGCTAATATTTTAATGGTTGGCATATAATCACCTCTTTTGTGCATACAAATGATGGTTTTAGCGCTTAAACATCTATTTTCATACAAAATAACCTGATTTCTATGTGGAATAATGGTAGTTTCTCAAGCACGTTGATGTGCAATTGCAGTGCATATTTTCTTGTGCGTACCTCAGGCCTCCTTTAAAAATCTGGCCTCAAACTGTTCTCTGTTTAATATCGAATCATATGCCTTTTTTTTTTAATCTACTCAGGCTTCTTTGCTGTTTGAGATATTCCTAAAGCTTAATTTGTGATGTTACTGCAAGGATGTCTTATTTCCTTTCTGGATGTTTGAAAAAGTCAGTGTTTCATTTACAATATATGAGGAATTTAACTGAATGTTTAACCATAATGTATTGCACAGGACTCACTAATGGAGAATGGGAAAAGTCAGTTCCTATGTTTTGTTTCAACAAAGTTCTCTATATGATTGGTTGGTTGATTGGTATGAATGTAGAGCTCAGAACAGGTGCTGGATTGACAGCTCTGGATACAAATTCTTTATCCATTGAAGTGGTTTAGTGTGGGCAGTGGCCATATGCACTTCCCCATGCTGTCATAAGGGAGGAGGCCTGTACTGGAGGAGACTTCAGGCTTCATAGCTTATTCAGTCCTTAATTTTTCTGCCAAGACTCTCTGTAACATTGTGTCAATTGGGATGCTTCCAATTGTCACCTGAAAGCCAAAGCCACCAAACTAATTTGAGATAGACAGCTGAGCAGTCATCAGATAGTAGAGAATCTTTGGGCCACTTCTGCCCTGAATTAAATTTGAAATAGAATCATAGGGCTGCAAGAGACATGAGGAGGCCATTGAGTCCAGCCCTGGATAAAAGCAGGACCAATCCCAACTAAATCATCCCAGCCAGAGCCTTGTCAAACTGGGACTTAAAAACCTCCCGGGATGGAGATTCCACCACCTCCCTTGGTAACCCTTTCCAGTGCTTCACCACCCTCCTAGTGAAATTTACTCTTGATACACATCCAAAATCCACAGTCAATTAGGGAAACACTATAGCTTTCCTCAGCCTTTGGAAAGGCTACTTTGCACCATCTAAGTGGCACAAAACAAGCTTACACTAACCCTAAAATGGAAGCTGAAGAGACTTCCCCTGAGGAAGGACTCCTGAGCTTGCTCAAAGCTAGCACAGCCTCCTTTTCAGCAGCTGTTTCTGGCACCCTGGTGGCCATCCTGAGGTAAGGTATAGAGCTCCAGGAAGAGGCAAGCGTGTAATATGTCTGTCCCCGAGGCTGAATGTGGCTTAAAACTACCTTTGCCACCCCATATATTAAACAGCCCTGAGCATGAGGACTGTACCCAAATTAGCTACTTGATAACATTTGTTAGGTTACATTATAAATCTCATTAAACAATCGAACACCTTTTTCTGGTAATGTTTTTATACTAGCCAGGATGGAACTTCACCCTTAGTTATAATTAAAACAGGTATCAAACATGTTATCTTGAAACTAGAACTGTACAAATTAAATGTCTATCATCTTAATAGGTACAGGTTCTCCTCAGAAATCACTCAGCTTGTCTGAGGAAGTTAGTAGTAAGAAGCAAGCCGAAGATAGTATATCTATGACATCCTCTTTCCACTCCAGTCCTCCTGCTTCTCCTCAGGGCTCTCCACACAAAGGTAGGAGTATATCTTACATACTATACTGACACTTCCATCTCAGAAAATCAGTATTTTGTTATTTTGGAAAAGTGGTTATGGATTTATAATTTATATAAGTGATTCTGTGAGTATAGCAAATTTATGTCAAGAGTAACATTAGACATAGAGTGTTTTATAGTAAGAGTGAATGAATGTATTTCCGTAAAAATTGATGCACAAGGCACACTTGTGCCATTACCGTATGTATATATTTTTGAGATACGTCTGAAATTTAGACCTTGTTAAAATTTTCAAAAGTGACTAAAGCACTTCGGAAAATCAATGGGATACAGCCTCCTGAGTACCAGAATTACTTTCACAAATAGGATTTAGGTACCTATATAATTTAGGATAATGTTTTCAAAAGTATCTCTGACCATCACTTTTGGTGAATTAATGTATTATGTCTAGGGCACTACACTGTTTAATTAATCTTATACCTGGGATACTCTAGCTCTCTTTAACCTTTTTCCTAATCATACTGTATGTCTTTGTTTTACTAGTTGGCCTTACAAGAAACATTAAATACTATTTTCCCCCTCGATGCATCAAACATAATTCTAGCCAAACCCTGGATTTTTGTTTAACAATCATATAGACATGCTGTAACAGGAGATGGAAATGTAATGCCATGTGGAATTCAGGATCTTGGTGACAGCTTTGTTACTTACAAAGGTGTATTGGCAATGCATCCTTCTGAATCCTGGATCCCCTCATTTGCATTTTTGTGTTTGTACGCTGAGCTTTTCTTGCTATCATGATGTTCTTTGAATCCACTTATTTTTAAACTCTTAGCCTGTAAAGACTACATCACAGTCCTCTCTGGTCACATTTGGATGGGGTTCCCCTTGAAGTCTCTTAACTTCACATTTACTAGTCAGGCAGAGTGGTCACTGCTGAAAAATGTAAGGCCTTTATTCCATCTTCCTGCACTCTGAACAGTTGTCCCTGGATTATTGACAACCCTGGGAATGAGAGATTGGATTGGGAACCATGCGTGGCAAATTACTAATCATTTTACCCGTAGCAAGATCTCATGAGAATTTGCTTCTGGCACCACAAAAAACTATTTCAGAAGGGAGTGTGATTGGTCTTTTTTATAATCTTAGTATATGCATAAAAGTATTGTCTGTGTAGCCTTATCATTGGATTCTGCTGTCCATTCTTGTTCTGATGAGATTTTCAATAGTTACTTTTGTTTGTATGTTTCTGTAAACATGTGATTTTCTTCAACTTTCACGAGAACCGTGTTTTGTTTCTTCGGGATGATTTCATTCGTTTGACTTACTTTTAACTTGGGGGGGGGTTGTTTGTTTTGGGGGGGAGGGGAGAGGTTAGCACCAGCTTGTTTTGATCAAGTTACTCTCTATCTTGTGTTAACATTGTTTACTGAATTAAAATTAAATATATATTTCATGAACTATTCCATCTCATTCCTGAACTTCAGTTAATTCTCCTATTGCAGGTTTTATTCTCTTTTGTTTTCTGAGCTATACATGAAAGAGTCTTATAAGGAAAAAGACTTTATTAACTTAAAATCAAAATGTTAATTTTGTCAGATATTTTGTCATTAACAAAGATTTGTATGCTGTGTTTCTCTTTGTAGTTGCTAGCATCCAGAGGTCTGACAACTGTGGTCCAATGAATCTCTCTGGATCCTCCTCATCGCTCGCCAGTGAAACCAGCAACAAGAACTGTGGGCCACGCAGCTATGGAATAGGTGGGATTTATTTACAAAAGAAAATTCAGGAGATCACTGGAAGAGCAACACATGGTTCTGACAATAGTGAAAAGAAAGAAAGTGAGGATGATAGAGACAAGGCAGAAGTTGAGACTAAGCACAGGAAAAGAATGAGATCCCCATTTGGAAGATATAGGGAAAGAAGTTTCTCAAGGGAGAGACCAGTTTTCACAAGTAAAAAGGAGGCAGAACACATGCACGCTACAGAAAGAAATGAAAAACTAAAGGACATAGGCAGTGATGCCCTAAGTACAAGTAGCCATGGCAACAGTAATATGTTTGTCTGGTTCTGTCCACAATTGAGACCCAAGAGGAGGAAGACTATATGATGCGCTATCTCCAAGTTGTCAGGCATTTAAATATTACCTCTGTTGTACATAATGCATTTCTGTAAGTTCAAGTGTATATTTTAAAATTATTAACAAATACCCGTCCACCTAATTCTTTTCAGGGCAGAAGTTCTTTCCCCGAGACTGGCTTTAGAAATCATCTAAAATATTTGCATTAGTGTACGTTAGTGCTAAGGTTAGAAATTCTTTGTAAATATACAAGCCTGATTTATGTATTTTGCCCAATAAATGTTAGCTTATGAAATACATAGAAATATTAAAATCTGTAATATTATTTAGGCTTAAAAATACTCAATATTCCTTCAAACTCCTGCAAATACTGCTTGATAAAAGAAGTTGCTGTATCATGCTGCCTTATGTTTCTGTCAGGCACACTTCAGCATTCCCTATTGGTGGTAGTCTCGTTATCGTCACTGGACAGGAATGTTCAGTATGATACAAATCAGTCTCTTCCTATACCTAGGTTTGATTTAAAAAACAAAATTTGATCTCTTACTGGTCTGTGTTTTACCATTCTAAACTCCTCAGCTAGACTCAGGTTATTATATTTAGAGTTAATATATATGTGTATGCATAGTATTATTTAATAATTTAATTTTCTGATATCATAAGACTGTTTCACAACTACTCCAATAATTCATTTGTAAAACTCTTTGAGATCCTCAGAAAAAGAGTGTTTGAAACAAAACCCACTGTGGTCATGGTGTTTGTTTTGACAGTCTAATTATTTAATTTCAGGGGTAGCCGAATATAAAAGGTCTCTTAAAAGTTATACATGTGTGTAGGTTGGCTTTTCATTAAGAGGAAAAAGTCATAAAGATACTTAAGTATTTAAATTCATGAAATGCATAGAAAAACTAAATTTAGAAATATATGATGTTGCATAATATACTTAAAAGTAAAGAAATTGAGTGTAATCTACAATGCCAAACTTAAATACATTTATTTACCCTTAAAGATTTGATAAACATGAGCATACCTCAGAGTTTTATTTATATATTCAAGCTTCACAATCTGTTGTTAAAATCAGTTATTCAGCCTGGCCATTGTTTCCAAATGTCAGGTCATTTGATCATTGTTATGTTGTCAGTGGTAGCATCAGTTGTCATGCTGAGTCATACATGTCACTGAAATTGCTTTCAGATATACGCATCTGTTCAGATTTTTCTCTGATGTTTCACTGTTCAATACAAATGTACACCCTGTAAATTTTTACTTCAAGGCAATGGTGCAAGTAAAACAAAAGTTGTTACTGGTACAGGAGGGAGAGGGCACACCAGTTGGGGAGGTATGGGACTTCCCACATCACCCCACCCCAGCCTGAGAACCCCATACTCTTCCCCTCATGCCATATTACCTAGTGAGAGGAGGCCCTCTAGGAAGTACAGCAGCCAGGTGAGCTTCCCAATGTTGGGAGGGACAAGTGGGGGAAAGGAGCAGAACTCTCAGCCCATCCCTCTCCCCTTCTACAAAGCTGCTGCATCTCTGTATACAAGGTTTGGGGGGGTTGAAGGGGCAGGACTGGCAGTTCTGCTCCTTTGCCTGCTGGGAGGGGCAGGGGGGAAAGGAGCAGAACGCCGGCAGCTACTGTAGTCCTCCCAACTCTGTACACAAAGACACAACAGTCAGTCAATGGACTGGGGATGGCTGGCAGGAGTCTTAATGGCCCAACGTACCAGCCCAGCCGACTGGCACCGCTTCTTAAAGATGAAGTAAGAAACTGTTGATTCGTGGTAGTACAACTGGGAAAGAATCTTGATCTAAAAACAGTTAATCAGCTGCAAGCTCTGTATAGTCTCTGATAAAGAAATTACATAGTGCTTTGATTAATTTACCAGGAAATCTTAACAGAGGCTAAGTGAAGTCTCTATTCTCCAATGTCCCACTATCATCAAATGAAGGGTCATCTTATGTGCATGTGTTTGTACTCACAATATAACACATCACAGACTAATACTTAGTAAGCATTATCTGCAGGCAGGGGAGACTGCTCAAGTTCAGCTTGTAATAGCATGGACTTTGTCCAGTCATCCTATGGGAACCCTAAAGATGGATGAAAATCTAAATAATGAAAGTAGGTAGAAGCCAAAGTCTAAGTCATGCTTCCCTTAAAGAATGACCCACCAATGGAAGGGGAGACAGTTATCTTAAACAAAATGTTAAAGAAAGCAGATTTGAGAATGACCTGTTCATTTAGTTAATTTTGCTTCTGACTTACTTCTATTTAATTCAGAAAATAATTGGACAGAAAAACAAGAACTGACCTGACTTACTAGAAGAGACCATGACTTTCTGCAAATCAATCCTTAGACCAAATCAGCCAAATTATTAATATACACAAAAAGATTCAGCAATCCAGCTAAATTTCCATTGACAGCTTATAATTTATTATGAAAAAGAGCTCAGAGGGATCAGTAAACCAATTGCCATAATTTTCTTTTAGCAGAGTTTAAGTTCACAATGAGAGAACAATTTAAATGTGACAGACATTGCAAATAATATACTATTGAAAATGTGTTCTGTTCTTTACTGAGAAGAAAAGCACAGAAAAGCTGCATGAGGCCAACTAGTAAAATTGCTATAGCTAGTACAAGATATCAGCTGCTAGTAATAACAATAATAATGTTACTTTATTTTTAATAGATTTCAGAGTATGTTGGTTACTATATAAGGTAACTGAGCTGATGTCCATTACTCTGCAAGGTAACTGAGCTGGTATATTAGAAATAGTTGCACTCAGAACCAAAGTTTGTTTTTGACATTCTGTACTTTCAGTATCATTTTAAATTTTAGCTCTTACATGTGTCAGAGAACAACATGTCAATCATTAAATGGCAGGTACCTGTAGCTCTTGTATAAATAAAGTCTAGGCATGCAGGGTCCTTTTTGATAGGCAATGGACTTTTCTGTCATTTGTTTTCAAAAACAAAACATCAGCTTGAGGGAATGTATTCAGTTTGTTTGAATTTTACAGTGCAGCAGACGCAGCAAAACTGGAATGAAAAAGAATCTTCTACATATTTCATAGTAGTGTTCAAACTTTGTTTGATATCTACCTACAGTAAAAGAAGTGAAGAGGGGCCTAATGAAAGCTGGTGTAATGCCATTGACCTCAGGTTTGAATCTGATTCAGTCAGTCTAGAGCTATAGTATAATCCCAGAACCCAACCCACTGTTAGACAAATTTACTAGAAACGACATCAAATGACAACTTTTGGAAATCAGTCTCTTTATTTTGGTAGCCCACATAAACCTCAAAGTAAAAATTATTCATGTTACCAAAGGTAGGGGAAAATGTTTTGGACCACTCTGTTGTCTTTCTGCTTCTTCCACAACTATGATTCAGTACAGCTCTCTTCTCCTCACTGCCTGGTGTGAGTCTGTCTTTCTTTCTTTCTTTTTCAGTTCAGGCTGGCAGATATGATACAGAATCAGTAGCAGCTGTTCACTGTACTAGTTGCGCTTTAGTGCCTGCCAGTGTTCACCTTAACCTTTAGCATCTATGTGCAGAATAATTTTTATGTGCATCGAGGCATGTATGAGCATATACCACTAATAGAAATAAACACCTAGCTGTGGGTGCTCTACTAATCAGCTGGACAGCATTTGAATCTCTCCTGAGCAGCCATACAAGTATACAGCTTATGGGCAACACTTGTGCCTGCTGTAACTGAGACACACACCAGCCTAGTTATTTTACTCTCAGCAAATGTTTGTTAAGCACTTCCATGGAGAAGTATGAGTCTACACTCCAGCTTCCAGCATTGAGTGTCATTAACATGAACATCATCTCACCAAAAACCATCAGGAAACTCTTTTTATGAGACTAGCTGATTCAGTGGAGACCCACAAACACAATTCTTCACAAACAAAGTGCATCATCTCTGTGCTCCAAAGTCAGGTTCATTTTTTAATCCACATTTCATACATTGCATAACTGGTACAGCTGACTTTCAGTGTATAAAAATCACATCAAACAACATTTGTAAGTGTAACTGCACTTGTTTTAAAATATAAGGCAGCATCTGAGTTTTTATCATAGGCTTTTATGTTTATATTTTTCACATAGCATCCAGAGTCAGTATTGCCATTGATAAGGGGTGAAAGATTAGGTTTAAACTTGTTTGGAGTCCAGTCACATTCTGACAAGAAAGGAGTGTTTTGGTGCCTCTTGAAGAGAGCAATTTGGTTATTCTTAGGTCATATGGGATTTTTCTAACTTGACAGCCTTCTATGCTGTCACTTCATTTCTTCAGCAGTGAGGAGTGGGTAGTGAATTAGATTCCTGCACTTAATGCATCTATGAATATTCTTCCTAACCTGTCATGGCCTGAGGTAGAATTAAAATCTAAAAACAAAGAACATAAGAACATTTGCAGGAAAAGAAGTTTAACTATTTCTGATTATATTTACGACTAGCAGGTGAGGCTAGTCATTGACTGGGCAAAGTCATTTTGCGTAGATTACACTTATAGGAAAGTTCAGGAAATTAAATATATGCAATTTTTGTATTAATGTGCTTGCAAAAGGGAAATAAAAGAACAGTTTTAAACTTGTAGGATTTCAACTTCAAACATTATTCATTATATTGAATAATTACCATACATAGTAAATTTGAATCAGAAACTCATGAAGCTTCCATTACTCTTTCCATAACTAGTTTGATTTTTTTTATTTGACACAGTAAAAATGTTCTTTGCACTAAAATGAGTTGAATAGGTGACTCAATTTTCATTTGTTAGCAAATATTTGTATGAACTCCAATCATAATAGTCATGACTTTTTAGTGATGACAAAAATAATTATTTAAATCTTTCACCCAGCATATTCCAGTATAAAAAGTAGTGCATTCAGCTACTTTTTCTTGTTTATGGAAAATTTGGTATCTGTAGGCCCTTGCCAAGTATAACTTTGTTGCACAAGCAAATTCTTCAAAATGTATAATAGATTATTAAATGTATTTGTTTGTATCATAGTAGCATTTAGGAACCCTAATCAAGGATCATCTAGAAACCCAAATCAAATCATCATTGTCCTGTGTGCTGAACAGACAAATAACAAAGAGGACAGTCTCTGCCTGGAGAGCTGGCAGCTTAGGCGTCAAACAGAACACAAGTAGTAGACAAATCGGACATATAGAGTGGGAGGGTGAAAACCTTTAATATCTCTGGGGGGAGATATTTAAATCTCTTACTTTCTCTCCCAGGCTGTACAAGAAAAGACGTGGGTAGTTTAATAGGGGATATATGTTCAGGTACGTATGTGTGCAAGAGAGGGAGGGAGAAAACTTGTTTAGAGTGACCCAAATAGAAAAAAATGAGCTGTGTATTATGTTCTGAAAATGGTGAGCTTGCCATGGGAATGAGTTACATAGTGCAAGTCCAGCTGATGTAAAATGACTCTCTCCTATACCTGTGAGTTGCCCACTTGAGTTTCCTGATTCATGAGAGAGATAAATAATGGAAGTGAGATGGAATGTATGTCCTATCTTTCCTATGCTGTTTGTAGTTCATTTTGGCAGTATTATACTGCATAGAGTATGTCTGTATTTGCAAATGAAGGTGTGATTTCTACCATGGGTAGGCATACTGAAGCCTGCCACCGCTTCTAAATTATTATTATTACCTATGCTAACTAGATTAAACTAGATGCTACAGACAGGCTTTTGCTTTCAGTGTAGCATTTTCTGTTGAATTTCACAATCAATAGGTTGTACAGGAAGATTGTGAGAAATACATTGTTTCACTAACTAAAGCTGTTCTGTACTTGTGGCCGAGTGGTTATAGTGTTGAAATACCATGACATACCAACCTAGAATTCACGGGGTAATTTGCTGCCATTGCTGATTATATGTACTACTAAATTAACATGTTGGTTTAGGTGGATCTTGAGCTCCCACTTGGCTGTCAGTGGCAGCAGATTGTTGTATTAGCATGTTGTATTGATAAATCCTGATTCCTGTTATGAAGAGAAGTGGCATCAAGCCTACACAGAAATGGGCATGAAGAAGAGGGATCTTTCTGAATATCCTCCTTGAAATACTTTTAGTTCTTAAAGGTGATGGTGAATAAGTAGACTTCTCTTTTTTTGATGGGTTTTTTTTTCCTATTTGTTGCATGTCTTATCTCATTTAGGTTATGCCCTCATACCTTCCACTAAATCTGATAACTTCTCAGACTCCAGCCACAGTGAGATCTCATCCCGGTCCAGCATTGTGAGTAACTGCTCTGCTGATTCAATGTCTGCAGCCCTGCAAGATGAAAGATGTTTGCCTCCGTCTCTTATTGTCATGGATTCAGCAGGAGCAGCAGAAAGAAAAGAAGCGCCTCAGACGTCGGCTGAGTATAGCCAGCCTACCACTGGGTGAGAAATGTTTATGCTTTGGTGCTTGGCTGACTGATGTAAGGAAAAAGAGTGAAACACTTTAGTGTTTAGACATAGTTAATGGTTATGCTGCAATAATTGTTATTAACTTGTTGACAGCAATCGGTGTGCCAGCTGCTTTGAAACATAGGGGAAGTCATGTTTTTCACACAAGGAGCTTGCAGTATAATTTAGACAGACAGGAGATTGTCTGCATCAGCAGGTTTTGTATAGATGTCTTTTGCCAGAAAATGCAAATGGATGGAGAGCTTGAAGGATATTTAACACATTATCTGCTGTACAGTACCGAGGAAATCAGTTAAATGAGAACAGCATACTAGCAGTTATCGCTGGCAATCAATACCAGTCACTCCAATACTTTAATGTTTAATATGTAACCCAAACATTTTGTAAGTTTTTATTATTGTAGAGGCTGACTAGAAATTGGTTTCCCATTTTTGGCCTCCTAAGGTACTCATACCAGGCATTTTGTTGCCATATTAGTAAGATGGCTGCCATCAGTAACTCATTCATGCACATCAGGAAAAATAACCCCAACTATACGTACAGTGTGCTGGGGGCTAATTTGGCTACGACAAATCAGGAAAGAGATCTTGGAGTTATCG
>JANRFK010006688.1:23588866-23600826 GCA_030068395.1 Apalone spinifera
TTGCTGCCTCTGATACCGAGGCAGCGGGGGGGAGGGAGCAAGTAGTCGAGTAGTGTCTCGACTGTCTGATAAACCTAGGTTTATCATGTAGTCAACTACTCAACTAGTTGCTTACATCCCTATCAATTTCTGGATGTTTTACATTCCATTTATTATGTGAAACATTAGAAGAGAATGCTAAAAAGCATTTTTAGAACAAAAATAAATAATGGAAACTTTACTATTGCTCTTTGGTTTTGTAAAATTTGTTTTTCCAAAATCTGAAATTTGCACCAAATGAGCTGACAGTGCCTTTTTAAACTAAATTCTTCTAACCCTTGTTTGAAGCGAATGCCAGTACTGCCATAAACAGCAACATAGTCCTGTATTATGTAAAGTATGTTTGAGAAAGCTGCTCTTGTATTTGTAAAAGGTAACTCCAAATTAATGTATCTTACCTGGTGTTATTCTTTCAATCTCCCATTGTGTTATGCATTAATGTTAATACTGCTCACCTCACCTGTAATGAACTGAAGCTTTTGAATTAGAATTTAACATGGTATGCATGGAAAATAACATGCATTGAGAGTCAGTCTTTGTGATTAAGGCAATTCTATTTATACATTGCATAATATTAGATCATTCTGTTGACTATATTATTCTTGTATATCATGATTTCAACCCATAGCTATGAGATTAAAATAGAATGATACCCATTTTATTTCAAAAAATTATTTTGCTATGAAACTTGTTGTGCAGTTTTAGATATATTTCCTTTTGAGTTTTAAAATATTCAGATAAATTTATCATTTTGGAAACTTGCTAATAACCCTCCACCCCCCCATGTTTTGAAGTCACTGGAAGGGTGGGATATTTTCCAGTGCATTCAAAGTAATATTTTGGGAATATGCAATTTCATCTGTTTTTTTTTAATCAAGTATCTTCATCAAATGGCTAAGAAATGTGTAGAATGGTAGAAGAATTTTTTTGAATAAAGATATTTCATTCTTGTCATTTGGTTAGGTTCTGAAAGTATTAAATTCCATTACAGTTTCCACAGAATCACTAGAAGTAAATGGTGGGGCTTAGTCAACATATTGAATAATGTACTATATGATCATGGCAGATGTCTGCTGTAACAATTTACAATATTTTTCTTGTTTTACAGAAGATGAACAAGTATCAGCAGTCTGACCATTGGGTCATCTATGAAAACCACTTCAAAACACAGGGGACTTGGGAATATGAACATGTTAGCGAACGCTGACAATTTGCTGCTACTACCCTCAAAAGTTGTATTTGCCTCAGTCATGGACAAGATGAACCTAGCTGGATCATAAATCTCTCTGACTTACTTCTATCACAGTCAGCTAACACAGCCTAAGAAAACTATTTATGCCTGTGATATAAATACCAGTTTCCAAGGAGTACAGACTACCTGAATACTGGAATCAGTATGATGAAAAAGACCAAGCTTAGTACATTGGGACCACCAGTTCTCAAGAACCACTTGAAACTTGGAAGCATTCTTCTGTATAATACCTTATAATCCTTTGGTAGATTTCTGTAATAAATATTTTCCACATGACCATTATAATTCTAACATTAAGATTGTTATTTTACATACTTAAACAAAATTGTGGACACTGCTACAGTATCTGAAAAAGTAATTTATTTATTTGGAGTTTATGGAGTTTTCTTTTATTTGTACTGGGAGTACTCTGGTTGGCTGGTGTGAACACTGACAAAGAAAATGGATACTAAAGTAGAAACATCTCTATATTTGTGCTGTTGAAACGGGGGGCCTACACATGCAGTGTAACTCATTCAGAAATAGTCGGGATTTGGGGTGTGTACTTAATGTAAATGGAATAAACAGTTTGGAAGTTAATGTGCATATAGCAATGAAACACTGCCATCTCTTGGTCCTGTTCTAAAAAAACCTGCAAAATATCTGTATTAGTCTTTGTCAGCTTGCTGAGAAAATAGCTGAAACTCATCCCACATTCTTCCAAGTTAAAGGTTTGAAACATGGAGTTTGTCATTCCTGTGAAATTATCTGGTACTTTCAAAACTTTCTAAGTAGGACTGTAAACAAATATTGCACATTGTAAGCAATAGAAAGTCAAATTAGTGCTCTGTGGATTCTGTGATCATCCTATTTTTTTTCTGCTTGTACCAAATTTCAAATGCTACAGGTACTGGAATTATTTAAAAGGAAAATTGTCACCACTTCCATTATGGAATAGAAAGAAAGCTTATTAATTATCAAAGAAAGGGATTTTTTAATTTTCATACCAAGTTGGCACCAGATAAATGGTGCCCCCACTGTTGGTTTTGATGCTCCAGCTGACAGTGTAAAATATATTAGGGATTTAATTTGGGTTGCTGGACCTATGAATAAAATGTTTTTAAGTGAGTGGACCAAATATTGGAGTTGAGGAATGTCAAGTATTAGGCGAGGACCAAGTGAATAATTTATCATTTTCACCTTTGATTTTTACTAATAGCACTTTTTCTGCAGACTGGTCGCAGAGAATAACCCGGAAAGGGCCTGTGCATATAGCATTTTAGCCATAGCCAATGTACATAATACCATAAACAAACACACATTTATATCAACACAAGTCATTATGGAGTAATATTTGGGAAACTGAACATTTGAGATATATTACATACTGATAGTGTGATAGAGTGTATAACCAATTCTGAAAACCTACAGCATTCATCCAGTGATGTAGATTAGCATGTTTCAAGTTTTAGATTGAAATCCTGGCCCAGTTGAAGTCAGTGGAGGTTTTCAGTTGCATGGAGCCAGGATTCATCTCTAATGTTCTTTTTGTACAATTAGGGTAAGCTAAGTTGCTTGCTTTAATTTTACTTAGCCAACCAGAGTACATGGGGTAAAACTGGAAATACCTGCATTTTCTTTCATGTTCTAGCACAGGATGACCCAGTCCAATGTTATAATTCCAGATGAATGTGTGGATCTGTGTTTTAACATTTTAATTGTAAATTTTAATGGGCATGTTTACAGACTATTTTAGATAGATGTTTGCCATTTTACAGGTGCCTCGGAGAACTAATGTGTTACGTTGTGAAGAGCTTTAACATTTTTTTCCTGGTGTAAGGCAAATGCAGCATTTTCTGGAAATACACAAGTACCAAAAACAACCCAAAGCCTTTGATGTGCATCACCCATATCTACTTGGGGCTGATGTTGACAAACATGAGAATGTGTTTGATCAAACCTCTGCTTGTGTTCCTATGTGTGTCAGATGTAGTAATATTCTGTGGCTGGAATGTACCATGTATTGATCCTTGTATCTTGAAGTCCTAAGCCAATCAAGGGCAGTAATGTGGGGAGAGGCTGCTTAATTCATAATTAGTTAGTTGATTTATATGCTAGATATTTGGTATGAACATCTGAGGAGTAAATAGCTGAAAAATAATATTGAAAAGCATATTAGCAGTCTCTTAAAGGATGCTTTCTTTTCCAGGGCCTTAATGTTTACAGTGAACTTGTGTAGGCCTTAATGAATCAAGATTAATATAAGTGTCAAAGTGGCCTAAAGCAAAATGATTTCTATTAGCCTATATAATGTTCACTTAATCCTTAAAATGATGTCTTGCAGGATAGAAATTTCAAATTCTAGAAATCCCACAGTAAACTGTACTCATTTGTTAACTTTTCAGTCATGTGCACAATGGGCTTACCATTTAATCAGAAAATCATGTGTTTTGTGCTGGATAAATTAAGTCTTATGGTTTCAGTGACCTCAGATATTGATTTGTAGTTTACTTCAGCCTATTGAACAAACTCAAAGGATTAAGTCTTTGTTCTTGAGGTGACCTTCTTTCTATCAAAGGGCCTCATACTGCTTCCGCTGATGTTAGTGGGAAACCTCCCAATGACTCCCACGGGAGCTGTTTTGGGGTCCTCGCTTGATATCCATTAAGCCAGCCATGTGATATCAATTACCCATTTAAACTTGGTGTTTGCACATCAACAGCATCAGTCTGTTCGGCAGTACTTTTCAGGATGTTGTTTTTAGAGTGAAAGTCTTGCTAATCGTATTTTCCTAATAGACAGTAAAATTAGTGTAAATAAATCATGCATAAACTATTGATAAATGAGAGACTTCTTCTGCTTCTTCTGACTTGGACAGTGTGGCTTGCCTCCAGTGTTCCCTCTAAGATTTTCCAACTATGAGTGGAGTGAGTTTTGGCTTGTGCACCAATATTAAGATCATGTGCACTGGTTTGAATGTACGTGACATCGAATTTATTAACACACACACATTCCCAGATGACAGAGCAGAAACCTCTTTCGTCCCCCTCCATACAGCATGTCCTGTTCCCAGCTGCAGGAGCCGACACCCCACCACCACCATGTGGCCGGTCCCTTTCCCGGTCCTAGCCACCAGAACCTTCCTCCCCCTTCCGCCCTTCTGGCCACGTGTCATCCCCGGACATCGGAACAGGCCTCTCTCCCACCACACAGTTGCAGCAAGTCCTAGCCCAGCAGCTCTCTCACCACACCGTCTTAGATGGAATCACCCATTGGAGCAGCCCCCTGCGGCAGCTCTCCAGAGGAGGTGGGCAGGGGGAGAATTTCTTGTGCGTGGCCGTGCAGGTGCGCACCTTAGCAGGAACTATGCTTACCTCTGCTTGTCCTTGTTGTGACTTGGTTTATTTTTTAATTCCACTGATCACATTGATCAGGAACAATAGCCAAATGTCATGTTTCTTGTATGAATTTGAAGAGACTTTATCCCTTTTTTCAGCGTTGAAAATTGTGAATTAAGACTATGCTTAATTTGGGTTTTACATCATTTATGTAAGTGGTATCTCATGAAATCAAAAAATGTGATTTGACTTACTTGTACGGCACTCTGTCCCTTTTGATTGCCGTCTCTTACACAGCCCCAATTTCTGCCAAGCAAATAATGTCCCCACTAATATTCTTCTTCCATGTACATTTTGTTGCCTGCTCTTTCATTAATAGTTTGCTCATAAGTGATGAGTGAAGGATTTGATTAAAACCATTTTGGCTTTTTTGCCTGCATTGTGATATTTCATTGTGCTATTAAATCTTCCAAATCCTTCAGAAAGAAGCACTGTTGTACCATTAACTTAACTAGCTTCCTCATAGAGGCATAGTAGAAGAAATTAGAGAACTGAGCTTCTGATATTAGTTAGCATGTCCCAAAAGTACAGGGGAATTCCTTCAGATATTTGCAACGTGCTTCTTTTAAGTATTAGATAAGAAGAAGAGTTGACTGATAGGCGGTCATTACCAGAGTAGGAATAGTAGGAGTTTTATTGCTCATATGCTTAATCCGAACTCACTGAGTAGTCATTGGTGCCAATAAGGCTTCTTATGAGGGAGATGATTGCAGGGTGCTGGTCATGGCCTCCTTCCAGTTCTTGCAGGTTGTGATTGTGTGATGTGCCAAGTGTCATCCTTGCCCATTGAAGTCAATGGGAGATGGAGGTTGGCCAGCACTTCTAAGGATTGAGTCTATAAGAAACAGCCTTTACAGAAAGAATCTGCTTTTGCTCAATAATTCTCCTTGCAAAAGATAAATCTGAAAAGTCTTTCTTCATTCTTTCTCTCTCAGAAAGAATGAGAGACATTTGCAGACAACAATGCAAATGAATCATGTTAAGCTTTTGTATAAATGTTAGAATTAGGTTTTTTTGAAAAAAGATGTACTTAACGACTGCCTTCAGAAAACCAGATTAGAAAAAAGGGATACTCTCTCTTTAACAAGCTTTAAACGTTATATTTTAAAACAGGGAGAAAAACCCATCTTGAATTCTTGAATTCCCAGTTCCGCTTAAGCTTATGTTGTGCTTTTTGTTTTATCTTTATTTTTTATATACCTGGAATGCAGTTTATCTTGGTATTAATAAAATTCTAAATATGTGAGCATATTGGCAAAAACTGCACAGATGTAATGATATTCCAATAGCAATTGTTCTGCACAAGTCAGTGATTGTAAAGTATTCCGTAACAAGCAATGTGTCTCCTATTTTTTGATACCTCTTACACTTATGTCTTTTAGAAAGACAGTGCCTCTGTATGCTTTTGTATTTTTACTGAGTGATTGTAAATATTTGTTATATTTTTGGTTAAGAGAATGTTTAAGTACTGTTTATTATCCAATCTGTTGGAATTAATAAACAAACTACGTACGTTAATTGTTTGTAAGCGGACCTTCTTTGATAATAAGCACGTGCAACCTAGCAGAGGATTGCACTGAGACAGGTTTACTTCTAGGGATTCGCAAGATGGACAGTCAGAAGTGGCGTTCTGTTGTCTCTGGTGCCACCTTCTGTCCTGGTGAGGAACAGCAATTCGTAAGTGTTTCTGTTTTACATAGGGTGGAAAATATAAATAGGACAGAGCCAAGGGTAGCCTGGTCAGGATGGAATGAGGAACTTGGCACCTTAGGGGTTAGATTTTCTTTACAAAATGTTTAAGCTTGGGTCTGCAGGCAGAGTGACTGAGATTGAAACACATAGCTAGATGCTGTTCTGCTGCATGACTTCTCCCCTACTCCACATATGGGCAGGCCTCTTCCTTATGGCATTGGGAGGTAGTAAAATGTTGCTGCTGGGGGCTGTAGAATAGGGCCTGCTTCTCATGTCCAGCTTTCCGAAGCTTTTCTCTGTCTCTGGCACGAGTTCACTTAGGTTCAGTTTTTCTCACTAAGGGATTGTCTGTGTTTATGGGGAGAGTTCTCTACTGTCGAATCAGATAAACCCAAACACCTTTGCACCATCCCTTCCCCAAGGCCCTGCCTGACTCATTCTACACCCCTCCCTTCATTGCTCACTTCCCCCCACACACCCTCACTTTCACAGGCTCTGGGAGGGAATCACAGCTAGGACAGAGGATTGGGGGTGTGGGATTTTTGTAATTGGGTGTAAGAGGTGGCTCAGAGTTGGGCACAGGAGGGGTTGCAGGATATGGGCTCTGGGGAAGGGTTCAGGCCTAGGGCAGGAGCTTGGGGTGTGGGAGGGGATTCAGGGTGCAGGCTCTGGGCAAGCAGCACTTACCTCAGACCTTCCTGGGTGGCAGCACAGTGGTGCTGAGGCAACCTGCCCTGGCCCCACACTGCTCCCAGAAACAGCTAGCATGTCCCTCCAGCCTCCAGAGGAGGCACATGTCTATGTGCTGCCCTTCCCTTCAAGCATAGCTCCCAACCAGAAAGAAGGTATGTTTGCTGGGAGGGACTTTCCTTCTGTAGGGGGCTGCATAACTGCAAAGGCAGTATCCCTTCCTCTTGGCCTGCAGAGAAATGCTTCTGGCTTTGTCCTGCTGTTCTGTGAAGCCCTGTCTCAGACCTCATCAGAGCAGGAACTGTGCTTCCAGACTCGCATTCTGCCAGGGAAAGAGCTCTGTCTTTCCCAAGGAGGAAGACTTTCCTCCACCTCTTCCTCCAGAGTCTGATGCCCATGCTAAAGGGAGTGCTCCAGGCAGGCTGTACCCAGAACAGAAATACGTAAGGACCCCATTTCCTGTGTACCTGTGCTAGCACAGGATTACAGCAGGGCAAGGGAGAAATGCCCTGTTGTGGACACACCCCTACCTTAGTGTAGGCCCAAGTGGGAGTTCTTAAATGGGCACCTGACAATTTTCCTTCCAAGGTCCCCAAACCTCCTACTGTGCATTTCCCAGGTATTTGCCTCCCTTCAGACGAATAGCCCCAGACTAGGACAAATAATGTTTTACCTTCCTTCTCTAATGAACCACAGGAGGAAGCACTGTATTTAAACACAAGTGGGGCAAGTCTCCATGTGCCCTCCCGCTGCTCCCCCCCCCCCCCCCCCCCCCCCCCCCCCCCCCCCCCCCCCCCCGCATGCATCCATGTGGTACAGGAGGGCAGTGTACCACAGGAAGCTTAATACCTCAGGAAGGAGAGATGTTCCTTCAGCCTGCATCTGCAGTAATATAACCAATAAGACGAAAACCTTTAGCCAGTCAAAACAGATACAGGAAGGTGTCCTAGATATGGGGAACTATCATTCCTCCTGGTTCCTAATTCCCACAGCCACAGTCTCCTGTCAAAGATTTGGCCTGGCTCTTTGCTCAAGATGGACTCCTTATTTACTCTTCTTCTCCTCATTAAGCTTCGCAGGTTCAGCTGCCTTTCCTTGTTTTGAGGGCATGTCGGTGGGTTTGCCCTCTCTGGGCATGTGTAGGGCTAGCGTCCAGAGCTGGTCCCTGACAGGAACCTTGCAGAGTCAGATCTTTTCACACAAGCAATGCAGTGCTGGATAGTCTTCATTACCAGTATTATTCTAGCAGGTAATACCTAATAACGCCAGTCATGGACTAGGGTCCCAGTGAGCAAGGTACGGGACAAAAAGACAGGCCCTGCCCCAAAGCTAGATGTGCCCAAACAGTGTCTGCACCATGACTGAACATCCCTGGAGCCTGGCTAAAGGAAACGCTCAATCTGACCGGGGCAGTCTCCCTTGGAGTTGAGGAGGAAGCAGGCTCTAAACTCTTCTGTGTAGATTTTTGCTCTGTGCTCATCTCCATAGTATCAGAGCGCCTTTCAGTAGAGATTAGGGTTATAATAGTGTAGTCGATTAACCAATTAACCAATAAGCAAAAGATTATAGATTAATGCCATAGACCACCCACATTGCCTCCCTCCCCCCAACCAGTAAATGTTTTAGCAGGCTGGCCAGCAGCCCAGCTCGGTCCTGGCTTGCAGTGGGTCCAGGACCTACCCCTGCTGCGGCTCTGCATTTAAAGTGTATTAGGAGCTGGGCAGGCAGACAGCCCAGCTCTGGCCCAACTGGTGCCGGGTCTGGGAGCTCAGACCTCCCATGGACAGGGGCTCCTGTCACCCTGCACTGTTGCCTCTGTGTCAGAGGCAGTAGCATGGGGCGACAGGCAGCCGGTCTGTGAGAGCTGGTTTTTAAACTGGGTCCCCTCATGGAGCAGCTCCCACCTGGCACCCCACACTACTGCCTCTGATACAGAGTGGCAGGGGGCTCCTCAGGAGTGGGGCTGGAGCACACTGGAGAACAGTCGAGAAACCAATAAGACTTCATGAGGTTAATCGACGATTCAATTAACCGATATTTAACAATCCTAGTAGTGATGCGACTAACATCTGGCATGTATTTTCTCAGTCTCAGAGGAAGTGGAACGCTTTCCCTTCTCTACAGTGAAACACATTCTGTCAGGACCCTTTTTTGCTTTTCAGCCAGGAAGGAAATCCACCCCCTTTTCTTCCTGTACCTACTCAACAGCCTAGAAGAGTCTCCATAACAAGGGTTTTTTGAGACATCCCCCTTCCACCTCTGGGATTGTCAAGACTGCTTAAAAGCCAAAAGGCCCAGATATTGTTAGGTGTAAGAATCCATCCCTTTCTCCTGGAGAAAATTAGTTTTAAATATAATAAATTAATGCTTCCACCGCTTCCCTTGGGAAACTATTGTACGAGTTAATAGGACTCGTAAAAAAGGTTTTTTTTTTTCTCCTGATATTCAGTGTAAACTCTCTCTTAATTTCATCCAGTTGTTCCTAATTATATCCCCTTCATAAGCTAAATACCATCCTGTTTCCAAGTGCTTATCCTGCTACAACCCTTTCTTTTGTCCCCTGGATATGTAAGTTGTAGCTGTTACACTTAAGCAACAGAGAACATACAAAATCGTTATATGATCTCTTAATTTTTCCCCTTTCATTTAGTTATTTATGAATCATCTGAAGGATAAATTCACTCTGAACTTTAAGAAGAAGGAAATAATTTTCTAGGCTTTAGGTTGTAACCCCAGGAACCTAGGAATTGCCAGACTGGATCAGACTGAATATGTATCTGTTCCAGGATCCCATTGCTGAGAGAGGCCAGCACCACCGAGAGGTCATTTCTGACATTGTCTAGCTGCTGTCAGACAGGATGCTTCAGGGGAAGATGTGAGAATCCCACAGTGGTCAGGCCTGAAATAATCTGCATTTGAAGCTCCACAGGTGTCATTCTGATCTCTGCTAGAGATTGGCTTTCATCCTGCAGCATGAGGTTAATGTGTAAGTTCAGAGACAAGGCCATCAGCATCCGCTATCAAATGCAGAAAATGTCTATTTTCCACAGGCACAAGTTTTCACTCAGCCTCTGGAGCACAGGAAAAGACTGAGTCAGGCAGTTAACCCCAGAAAATTACAGCTACAGCTCGTCTGGAGTTTCCGTTAATTACAAATGACTAAGGCTGCTTTAAAATTGGGAAAGGAACATGCATCTGTTTTCTATTTTCCGGGGATGGCTGTTTTCCTTTTTGATGGATTACTTCACTAGTGTGTGCTTCCCCTTTGATCTCTGGTGTCCCAGGAGGCCTGGAGCTTGGCAGACTTCCTGCATCTTGATCATATCGGGTGCGTGGTTGATCTCCAAGACACCCTGCTATTCCAAATGGAGGAATAAAAACCCCTACCTACACGTGTAGGGAGCAAATGCGAACCTGTCGACCCTGAGAGAGAAGGGAAAGGCCAGGGTCTGGACGAACAGTAAATGGGGATTTGTGTACAGCGTTCAGGGCTAGTCCTAGGGCTTTAGAAGTCACAGGTTCGCAAAAAGGCTCAGTGTTGGCTCTATTCCCATTTATGTCAACGGTGTAGAACTCCCTATGGCATCCCCTGGAGCAGAATTAAGCCCCTGACGATCACTGGTGGGAATCCCATGTGAAAGGGCTCCTCAGACTGTTTGCAATACTGTAGCTGTAGAGCAGGGACCTCAAACTCCCGGCCTGTGAGCCATCCCCAGCCACAGCAATTGTGCAATTTGGTCCAGGTGCCCCAGTGTGCTGGGGGTAGCTTTTCCATTACTATTCCCCAAGCCTCATCCCTTGCCACCATCGCCCCTTCCTCTCCTCCCTGAGGACACGGTTTTGGGGATCAGCATTGGGCATGGCATGGCAGCAGTGGTTGGACCTCCTGCACTTCCCGCAGTGGTGGGAGTGGTGCGGGAAGCGGAGCACACTTGCCAGGCACACTTGCTCCGCTGGGTTCTGCTTCCCTGCAGCTTCTGCCACCATGGGGTGTACAGGAGGCCTGACTACCACGGCTGCAGCACCAGGCCCCCGGTGATCCCAAAGCCGTGTCCCCAGTTCTGGGATGCCGTGGGGAGGGGAGAAGCCAGGGCAGTGGCAGGAAGGGGCGGGGTTTGGAGAATGGTAACACAGCCCCTGCCCACCCCAGCCTGCTGAGACTCCCGGGCCAGACTGCCCAACTGCTCCTTCTGGGGGATGTCCAGTGGGCTGGGAGTTTGAGACCCCTGCTATAGAGAATCACTGAGGAGTATTGTTTGAAACTTGGTGCAGGATAGATCTGTACTCAGAGAAGCTGCTGAGCGATCACTGACACAAGCTTTTAATCCGTTTGTCAAGTACTGGCAGATGTTACTTCAGTGTCAGAGCAACAAAGTATTCAACAAAGGAAATAGACCCCCCATGCCCCGACAAACACATTTAAAGTGTTTATATTTATGGCTTTTTTTAAAAGCCCTTTGGCTCTTTTGCTGAGCTCCTTCAAAAGAGAGCTCCGCGCTGCAGTCAGATCTACATCTCCTTTGTGACTCTAGCAAGAGGGGAGATCTGTTGGTCTATTTGTAACTTGTCAGGCAGCAACAGCCCGCTGAGCACTAGTTTGATCTTCAATCATTAAACAGAAACCACTACGCAAAAGCAGAGGAGGGTGATTTAAGTGCAGTGGTGGTGGGTGGAAAAATGGCCACCAGAGGGAAGCATTGCATGTCAGTTTAGCTGCTTGCCTTTGAAACTCATCCTTTTGAGAATCTAGGGTAGCAGCAGTTCTAGCTGTGCAAACATGCAGAGCACTAGTGGGGGAAAACCTGTGTGTAAAGTCCTTCACAAATGTTCATACTTGAACAATGAAATCTTGCAGCCTGAATCATAGAATACTAGGACTGGAAGGGACCTCAAGAGGTCATCGAGTCCAG
>JANRFK010006688.1:23604381-23615911 GCA_030068395.1 Apalone spinifera
CTCCCCACGAGGAATAAGCCCTTTTGCACAAGAGCTCTTGCGCAAGAAGGCAGTATGGACAGGCAACTGGGGTTTCTTGAGCAAAAAACCACCATAGCTAAAATGGCCATCAGAGCTTTCTTGCACAAGAGAGTGTCCACATTGCGATGGACGCTCTTGTGCAAAAGCACATGGCAGTGTGGATGCACTCTTGTGCAAGACCTTTTGCACAACAACTCTTGAGCAAAACAGTTCTTGTGCAAGAAGCCTGCAGTGTAGACATAGCCTTAGAATATTAAGCTTAGCTGGCATGTTTTGTTTTATTTAGCTCAATAACTTACTTTGATCTGTCTGTTCTCACTTGCAACCACTTAAATCCTACTTTTTAAATTTAATAAAATCACTTTTGCTCATTATTAACCCTAGTGGATGTAATTGTTACCTGTGAAAGGGACAACAGCTGTGCATCTTTCTCTTTCATTGATAAAGGGAGCAAAAAACTTATGGGCTTGTTCTGTATAAAACTTTTATGGAGCGTAAGATGAATTTCTCCGGGGTTTTGGTCCTTTGGAACTGTACATCTTGCTGCTGTGTCAAGTGCCTGTGACTGAGCAGAGTTGAGCTGTTCTCAGTGTCTGTTTTGGTCCAGGCTGTGCCTCCAACTCTGTGCATTTGCCAGGGCAGGCCAGACCTTCTGGCTCAGCAGGACAAGGTGGAGGGGGGCCCCCAAAGCAGGTAGGCAGGCTCAGTGGTATGATCAACCCATCAGGTGACAGTGTCAAGGGGATCTCTGTGACTGAACCCAGCACTCATGATCAGAGTTTGTTTTATGTTGAAATACACCAATCGCATGTATGTGCTTTTAGAGGCTGAGGAAAGATGAGATGCTATGGCAGGAAAAGCCACAGGAACCAAGAGTCCAATATTCCCCAACCAGTATGATATCGTACTTCATGCATTTAAATCCAGAGTTTTGTTTTGTGCAAGTGAAATTGAATCTCTTGAAAAGCCAGTGCTAGCAAAGCAATGTCGGCATGTTAGAAATCCTGGCGGGCATTGAAGTCTCTGACTGAGTTACATACCTGGGGAGAACACAAGTGATCTGTGTAAATATCCTTTCCTAGCTGTGTGGGGTTCTCTACAGTAAGGGTGGGGAGCCTTTTTTGGGATGAGGACACTGACCCATAGAAAAATCAGTTGGAGGCTGCACACAAGTCAGATGCAAAACCCAACAACCTTCATTGATGTGGCCCCCAACTGGGAAGAAAGACACTCCCCACCTTCCCCCCTGAACACCAGAGCCTATGGGGGGCCCAGGCTATTTTATTTTGTGTGATCCAGTTCTGTGGGGAAGCTGGAATTCCAGCGCAAGCTCCCCAATGCTCGGGGGAGTCTCGGAGGCCAGATCAAGGCAGGCTGGGGGCCACATCCGGCCTCCAGGCCTTAGGTTCCCCACCCCTGCAATAAAGGGAAACAGGAATGATGCGTCTAGTGTGGGAGTTCCATATATTAGTGTCACATTAATATTGTCCCATTGGTCTAAGTGGTTACTGAAATATGGGTCCCAGCTGAGTTGTTTTTATTAGGATGAGAAATCAGTGGCACAAGCTGGGAATATGCCTGGTGCAATCTTGTTCACATACCAAAGAAAAAGTACACGTGGTTCTATTCCCCAGAGAGCATGAGAAACAGAGAACAGGAGGAGGTTTTCTTGGTCAGAAATCCCCAAATGTACCACTGCAGCAAGCTCTAGGCCTGAGAAGCTGTCTCTTTACTTCCTTTTAGGGTCATGCTGAAAACTTCTGCTTTGACCTGTTCCCTTCAACACACCCCTAGCCAGCAACCAGTCTACCAGCTCTTGTGTTTGCACCTAGGAAAATGCCCTGGTAATTTACAAGATTCAATTCTGGCTTAATCATATGACTTAGTCCCTGGCTATTAGCCCCTGTCATCTGCAGCTGGTTTACATTGCAAGGGGCTGGACTGTACGTTCTGTTGAGCCAGAGAGTGGTTAGTACATCTGAGGGGTCTAGTGAAGTCTGTGATTGTCTTTGGGTCCAAGACAGACATTCCTCACAGTAGCCATTAGTACCTTCAGCATAACAGTGCTCTAGATCTATATAGCAGTTGTTCCTCTGAAGATCTCTACATGCTTTAGAAAGGTCACAAAGCATCATTATCACCACGCTAGGGATGAGGTACCTGAGGCTAAGACATACTAAGAACTGGGACTAGAACCCAGGTTTCTGAATTCCTAGCCCTATGCCAGTTGCCCGTGCCCAATTTAGGGGAGAGGGAGTCATAAACCTACTATTTCTCACATGCTAAGAAAACTCTCTTACTACTCAGCACAGCAGTGGGGTGCAGAGTCTTACAAAGGTCTTATTGTTATGGGCCTCAGTCCAGGGGAGCATTACACACGTGGTTAACGTAAGCACTTAAGTAGTCCCAGATGTGGGTTGTAGACAGGAGATGCACTGCAGAAGGAAAACAGTTGAGACTTGAGCCTGCAGCACCAGCCTAAGAACCTGAATGTTTCAACATAATGAAAGAAACACGCTGGGCACGGTGATATGTTTCCCACATACAGGAGTTCTCTACCCTGCCCCAGATTTGACTATGTAATACTCAGTCACATCAGAAGTGGGAGCCAGCACTTTTGAAGTTGTACGAAGACTGACAAGGCATTTGAAGATGCTCAGAGCGAGGATGCTGATGGCTGAATTGCGGTTTGGTGGTAAAGCTTCACCAGTGACATGATTCTACGTCACTGGCATCTACATTATTTCCATCTGGATGTTAGTGCTCCGGACTTCCCACTTTCCCTTTTCTAGTTTATTTGTCTCTGACATCAGTATTGCCCTTGGGAGATATTCATCACACATGCAGGAGAGCCCAAGGGAGGGAAGGAAGGACTTATGCACACACATGCACAATCATGCATTCAGATGGAATAGGAAGTCTATGTGGTCCATTAGGCAACTTATATAAGGCATTTTTCTTAAATTATCTTGTCTTTTTTTCTTAGCTCCTTGGGGAACTGATTCAACCTGCTGCCAGCCAATAATTTATTTGTTGTGATGTCCGTGCTGTAGGTTAGCCCCCAACAGCTGAAAGGGGAGGGAGAAGCGGAAGTAGGTTGTAGCTTTTAATGTCAACTATTCATCTGCGCTTTTCCCCCTTCCCTCCTTTAAGGAGTCAGTTTTATTAATGATTGTGATTTTCTGCAGCCGTTAAAAGGCATCGAGGTGTTCTGTGTTGGGATAATGCTTGGAATCTCTTCTCTCTCACCTCTGAACTCTTTTCCTAGCAGATGTCAGACAATAGGTTTGCTTGATTTGTTTCCTATTTTATATTCAACTTCCTATTGAGAAATTGCCTTTCTTATTGCACAGCTACAGCAAAGTATCTAAAGTGCCCCCCTCCCGATGTTTAATGTGATATAGATAGTACACCAAGGCAAGGCATTATTGGCTGCCTCGTTTGTTTTAATTAGGTGTACTGCTTGCACATTATAGGGAAGGCATGGAGAAATAAGGCTAGCTAACCTAAGGATATATCCTAATTCCAAGTGCTTTACAGGAGCCTGAGAAGAAATGCCAACTGCCCACAAGTGTTAGCTGAGAGTGAGGGAAGGAAAGGCTTGTTAATGAATGGAAAAAGAGAGGAAAGCATTTTTGTATTGTCAGACTTTTTTATGATGCGTAAGTGCATTTGTCAAGGGATCTTAGAGCATTTTACATCCATGTATAACTCTCAATACCCTTGTGAGGTAATGAACATTCTTGAACCCCTGTGCACATTGGTACACTAAGGCCATGTCTTGACTTGCCAAACCGGAGATCAATCTTCTGGCATTTAATGTAATGGATCTAGTTAAGACCCACTAGATCAAATGCTGAGGGTGGCTCTAGTCAGAGTTGGTACTTCTTGCAGTTGTGAAGAGTAAGGGAAGCCAACAGGAGTGCTTGCTCTCATAAATCTCAATCTGTGAAGACAGCACCAAGGTTGGCTTCAGGTAAGCCAACTCCAGCTACGTGTTTTAAGAAGCTAGAATGGGGAACCATATCTCGACCTTTCAGGTCTAGTGTAGATCTGACCTAACTTGTTTTGCCCAAAGTCACAGAGTGAAGCAGAAATAAATAATACCAACCATGAGTTTTCATTAGAGTTGAAAACTACTAGGCAGACTCAGTGCCAAACAGTAGCATAAATAACATGGAAATTAGGATCATGTATATTTAAAACCAAACCAGAATCAATCATGTAATTTACAAAATCAGCTCCTACTCCTGGCACTATCTTGTTTTCCATTCCCCAGATTGTCTGTTATTGGCAATTTCAGAAGTGGTGCATTGCTAACTGTACAGATGCTTCTTTATTTGATATGTGTATTTCCTCCAGATCGTCTGAAAAACTTTCACTGTACAAAAGAGCTGTCAGTCGAAGTTGGAGTTTCATTCTCTGAGAGCATTCAACCAAACTATTTTTTAATGTTCTGCTGGAAAACAAGTCTCAATTAGATTTTACTGGGAAGAATTAGTAATTGCTGCTTATACTGGAAGAATATCACCATTTTATGTGCTTGAGGAAAAAGTCAGAATTGCGTCTCCAAAGTAAATCTAAAAAGGAAGATTAATCCTTTTTAAACCACGAAAGGAAGATAGTGCTAATTTAGCAGATGTTGCTGGCTAGAAAAGTTGGTTTTCTTCTTGCTGTAAAAATAAACTTTGAGATGTGAATAAAACCATTTCTGACAGTTGAGAATACCTCAAACACATGCTTTTCTGCTTTCCCTTCCTTCCTCCTCCCCAAAATTACTGCTCTACTCAGTGGTGATCCTGTAAAAGTTTGCAAGAAATATTGATTAGGGGTCATTCATTATTTTATCAAGAGTTTTAAGTACTCTGGAGTCGGGGTGGTGGGTGGAACAGCATTAAAGTTCAGTGCACCCTGCTAGAATACACTTTGCTGAAAATACCTCCAGGCCTCTGATGCATGTGCTTGATTCACGGACTGTTGGAGGGAGGGAGGAGCAAGGAGACCACTTCCTCCTCTTCTAAACCCTGTGTTGGGGCCGGCCCCTTTTAAAGGGAAGTGGGGGCTCATCCAGCCTTCTGTGACTGTTCAACACAGGCACCAATTTGAGGGAGAGCCTCCAGAAGAGAGTTGGACCCTAGGAAGGGGTTAATGGGAGTAGCTCTTTCATCTGGTGGAGTACCAACATCCACAGGAGAACACTGTAGTAGAAGTGAGAGGAGGGCAGCGTTCCCTCTATTTTTTTCCATCCATGTGTGGGATCAATTTTATTATGTGCACCAAGGCATGTGCAGATGTGCAGCACCAGTAGAAACACAGCCAATCAGATGGGCTGCACCTGAATCTCTCCTGGGCAGTTGCCCAAGCATTCAGCTTACAGGGAACACAGGAGGAGAGGGAAGGGAACATATACAGGTTTCTCTTTCTTGTTGAAGCAAGAGGGAGCCCTGAGAGAGGTTGTGGGGAGCTGGACAGCTAGGGAGAAGGACAAAGGACAAAATAATAACCCAGGGCAGATTAAGGCTCTAAACTTGGTAAAGCAGCATATCCTGGATTCAATTTATTTGATTTGTTACATTTTAGAGGAGCTGAATGCCTGTATATAGTGTTTTCAAACCTGCAGGATGGGATACTGCTATCCTGGAAGGAGTAATGCTCTATGTTACCTGGCTGGAAGGATGCGTCTCTATAAGAACTAGATCACCAGAGCCTGAAGGAGATGTCCTAGGGGATAGTCCTGCAATGTCACACCCTAGCCACAAGGGGGCATGCTAGCTGGTGAGTCACACTTCTACCCCTTGATTCAGGAAAGCACCTAAGGGACATGCTTTACTTTGGAAAAGCACACGTCTTAAGACTACCTGGCCAGCTCTTGTGATGTTATCTCAGCTGTCAATCTTATGAACAAACAATGGAGAATTATAATGTGTGTTTGCAGGAAATCTTCCACTTGGGGTGGGTTGGCAACAGTCCTTCATCCTTGTCCTGCATTAGTTGAGCGAATGGTTCTTTTCCAATTTTAATTTCACTGATACTTTGAAACTTTTATGACATTTCTATTTGATTTTCTTTGTTGTCCTCCAGTTACTCCATATATTTTTCTTACTTGTCTGTCCATCCAATGGCAGGGTGATTTATTTTGTTACGTTTACTTCTTATTTCCTTATAATAAGAACAGGGAATGCACCTCTGGTCATACTGCAGTTGGCTTCTGTCCATTGAGTAAAATGCTGACATGAGTTAACTTTTTCAGTTACCTCATGATGTACCACAAGACATGGCATAGTTCATGGTATAATGTAACAATTAGTGTGTTACAGCTGCCCTCTGCTGGATGCTGCTCTGCTCCTGTGTGTGAGAGACTTTGGCTCAGATTTTTAAAGGAATTGAAGTATTGCTGAGCTAGGGTGTGTCTACACAGCCACACTATTTCAGAATAACAGCCCTTATTCTGAAATAACAGTGCGAGTGTCTACACAGCAATTCCATTATTTCAAAATAAATTCAAAATAACGGACGGCTTATTCCACTTCCGTAAACCTCATTCCACGAGGAATAACGCCTATTCCAAAATAGCTATTCGAAATAGCTGTAGACGCTCCACTGCTGCTATTTTGAAATAGCTCCTCCCCAGGGCCATTCAAAGTAGTTACTCCCCAGTGCCTCCTGGAGCTCTAAATCGAGGTAGCATGCCCACGTTAGGGAAGCCTGCCTCCGACTAATTTTGTGGCTTCCCTGTAGTGTAGACGTGCTATTTCAAAATATGCTATTTTGGAGTATTTCTTCCGGAATAGTTTATTTTGAAATAAGCATTCAGAGTAGATTTATCCTTAGTGTTGCATCATCTCAGTGATTTAGAAGCCTAACTAATTGTGAAAGGGATTTAGGCACTTAGTACCCTAAATCCTATTGATTCTATTGACCCCCCATGCTATTTAGGCACTTAAGTGCTTCAATCCCTTTTGAAAACGAGATTTAGATTCTGAAATCATTTAGGCATTACAGCTCAGCAATGCCTAAGTGGCCTTAACAATATGGGCCTTTGTCGCAAATATATTTGACAAACTTGAATGAAAAGTGCTGTTCTCAATATGATTATTAGGAATTATTTCTGTGTCCGAGGAGGATTGTGGTTTAAATCAAGTACAGGTTCTCTGCTTTTTGAAGTGGAAGATCCTGAATTCTGTTCACACGGAGGAGTCTGATAGCCAGGGAATCACCATTAAAAGAGAGCATGAATTAGATCTTTGGAAAATGACCTGATGTTTTCTGTAAAGAGGAAATTTCTTTCTCCCTCAGTTCTTGCCACAGCTCATGCATCACCGGTCCTCACACAGCTTGGCGGATGGTGAAGGGGAATAAGAATCTAACTTTATCTACCTGCTATTGAATGCTTCTCCTGGGGATAAAAAGAAGGCTTTTCTTTTTTTGCTGAACTGCCAGTTCCTTGTTTCTGGAAGCCTAGAAAGATTATTTGTATTTGTTTGAGATGCATGCTAATCAGGCTCCATAAACATTTCAATTCGTTTCTGTTTGTTCATTAGAGGAGTAGAGTAATTACCAGTATGACAGCTCTGTAAGTCGATCTTGGGTTTGGAGATATGAGGAGAAATGAAGACTGAATTTCAAATGTGCATCTACTTGCATTTAACATTTATAAGTAGCAATAAAAGTGAAGGTTGCAATTGTATCTGCAGCATCAAACCGCACAACATAATTTTACACCCTCAAACATCTGTTTTGGGATCATCGCAGAGAGTGTCAGATAATTGGCTTTTTTTTTTAGATCTATCAGTTAGGCACCATGGAGTATATTATAAATTCAAACTAATTTATTAGTAAACAACACTTGTGTTGAACAACACTACAGTCTAATAGTCATGGGGATTGTAAGCATGCAAGACATTTGGAGCAAGACATTTACATGCTGCCAGTGCAGGATGGTGCTGATACATGATGACTTTAACCATTTTCTGAAGAGGGTTCAGTTGGCAATGCTGATGCTGTGTAAGGGTGCTCCAAGGAAGAGGCCCGTGATTTGCCAGCTCTCCACTAATTACAGCTAATTAGTATCTGGGAAGCATGGCAATGAATAGGAGTGAAAAGATGTTCAGCTTCCTTGAAAATAAGAAGTGGATTAAACCCTTCTACCCTTTTATAAGGATACTGTGTGTACCGTATCTGCGCGGGAAGTCCCCAGCTTACAGACAGGTTGTGTTCCAAAAGTTCATTTGTAAGCTGGCGCGATGGAACTCAGAACGCATCTCCCCATACACACAATGATATAAATAGTAGTTGGGTTCCCAGGCTAGCCCACAAAAGCCTATTTAACCCGTAATGTAGCTGAAATACTGTATATCTGCAATGAAAAATAGAAGCAATCGTTTTTTATTTAACCTTGAATGCTGGTGCTTGAGGAAAGAGGTTTAATTGAAGGAGGGTGAGGAGATTCTGAAGGCAATTTCTGGGCATCTCCCAGTTGCATTCCCCTCCTATGGGCTCTGTGCCAGCTCCTGTGGCCAGCCTCATCCCCCAGCCACTACCCCTCCTCCCTTCCCCCGTGGGCTTTATCGTGTAGGAGGTGAGCAGGGGACAGAAGACTCCAGATGAGCAGGGGGCAGTGGTGCACCCAGCAGCTCCAGAGAAGTGATGTTTTCCCCTTCCAAGCGCCACTTCTCTCCAGGCACTGGCTGTGCAATTGCCCCCTGCTCCTCTGAAGTTCACCAGCCAGCACTTATGCTACTTGCCACCCCCTGTGCCTCTTGCCTGCTCCCCTGAGGCTGCCGGTGGGCACAAAGAAGTAACACACAATATCAAAGCAGGTACAGAAAGAGAGTGGCAGGTAAGGTGTGTCACAGAACAGGGGAATTTTAATCGTGCGTTTGACCTGGTGCACAAATATCACTAGTAACCTAGCAAAATCCCAAGAACAGTTAAATGAAAGATTAGAAATCTTTGCATACCCTTTCCCTCTGCTCACCAGTTCACTTTTTGCAGTAAGGAAAAGCGCTGAATGAGCTTGGGATTTCTAGCATTGTTTCCATCACAAGGGGTTGCTAACACATCAGGAAACTAGAGACATCCAAATTCTCTAAATGAAATCTCATATATGGTAACCCTCACATTCAAGCATTACTTTTCTTCTTCTTCTGTTCAGTATCTTTATCAATGATTTAGATGATGGCATAGAGAGTACGCTTATAAAGTTTGCAGATGATACCAAGCTGGAAGGTGTTTCAGTGCTCTGGAGGATAGGGTCAAAATTCAAAAGATCTGGACAAACTGGAGAAATGGTCTGAGGTAAATAGGACAAAATTCAGTAAGGACAAACACAAAGTAATCCCCGTAGGAAGAAACAATCAGTATGAAATGAGATATGACTATCTAGGAAGGAGTATAATAGAAAGGGAATTAGGGATCATAGTGGACCCCAAGCTAAATATTAGTCAACAGTGTGATACTGTTGCAAAAAACCCCAATCATCATTCTGCAATGTATTAACAAGAGTGTTGTAAGCAAAGCATGAGAAGTAATACTTTAGCTCTACTATGTGCTGATTAGGCCTCAACTGGAGCATAGTGTCCAGTTCTGGGCACCAGAATTGATCCAGAGAAGATCAACTACACTGATTAAAGGTTTAGAAAACATGATTTATGAGGGAAGATTGAAAGAACCGTGTTTGTTTAGTCTGGAAAGACGACTGAGAGGGGGCATAACAACTTTCAAGTAGTTAAAAGATTGTTACGAGGAGGAGGGAGAAAATTATTCTCCTTAACCTCTGAAGATAGGACAAGAAGCAATAGGCTTAAATTGCCGCAGGGGAGATTGAGTTTGGACATTAGGGAAAACTTCACAACTGTCAGGGTGGTTAAGCACTGGAATGACTTGCATAGGGAGGCTGTGGAATCTCTAATCATTGGAGGTTTTATAGACACAGGTGAGACAAACATCTCTCACGGATGGTCTAGATTGGGGTAGGCAATCTTTCAGAAGTGGAGTGCCAATTTAACTTATTCAGGGATCTGTGTGCCAAAGGGAGGAGGTGGAAGGGCGAGGAGGGCAGAGGCAGACTGGGTATGGGGACCATATTTTCTGAACTCGCTGCAGCTAGGGAGAATGGTTTAATTTAAATAATTAAACAGATTAAGCGTTTTAATGTTAGTTTATCAAACTTCATTTTATATAAAGTAAAATATTATGTCCAACACAAAAGGTTTCAATGTTTTCTTTATTTATGGCAGGGGTGGGGAACCGTTTTTGGGTTGGGGGGTCACTGACCCACAGAAAAATCAATTAGGGACCACACAAGTGAGACACACAAAAAAAAATCCTCCAAAAACCCCCAATCCTCACTGATGTTGCCCCCAACTGAGACCTCACTTTTCTGGTGCTCCAGCCTCACAGAGTGAGGGGAAGAGACAGGGAAGACTAAGGTTTAGGGTTTCCCTTAGGCCAGATTGACTTTTCCAGTGTTCCGGAGTTAGTGGATTTTGTGGTCTCTCTTAGACTCTGGGGTAGGGACAAAAATGAAGGGTTCAGTGTGCGAGACAGGGCTGCCAGTGAGTGGGATAGGGATGAGCTGTAGGATCTCAGAGGGAGGTGGGGTGCAGAAGGAGGAGAGGTTGCGAGGTCTTGATGGGAGCTGGGTGCAGAAGCAGGATGGGAGTAGGGTGTCTGGCCAGGTGGAGGGTACAGGAGCAAGGGATGGTGCAATGTATGGCAGGAGCAGGATGGGGATAAGGTATCTGGCCAGAAGGGAAAGTGTCTGTCCAGGAGGGAGGGTGCAGGAATAAGGAACGGTGTTGGAGCAAGTTGGTGATGCGGGGTCTTTGCAGGGGAAAGGTGAGTGAGGGGCTCAGGGTGTGGGGGTCTGGGCATGAGTGGGGGCACTTACCTGCCTTTGTGTCCCCTTACAGCAACTGCTGTGGCCACGCTGTCCTGGGTTGCCCTGGAGGCTGGAGATTCTGCTGCTATCACCAGCCCTGGAGGCCCCACTGCCGATGTGGTCCAGGGTGGCCCCAGAGATAGTGCTCCAGCAGCTGCATGGGGAAGGAGGGGCGGGATTGAACTCCCTTCCATGTGTCACTGAAATTGGCTGGCCTGCCACTTAGGGAGCGCATGCCATAAGTTGCCGACCCCTGGTCTAGATGGTGCTTGGTCCTGCCATGAGAGCAGGTGTATGGTCTTGATGACCTCTCGAGGTTCCTTCCAGGTCAAATATTCTATGATTCTTGGCTCCTGTTGCTCTCACCTGGGCTGCTCACAAACAGCCTGCCAGCATATAGTAGGTCACATGCTGAGTGTATGTGTACAGATGCAGTTTGCCAGCAACACATTTGTCATTTCCACCATCTTGGTTACTATTTGCAGGATAATCACAACACGCTCCCATCTCTGATTCCCACCTTTCCCCTGAAAATGTGTGTTCTGCACCATGTAGCCCTCTCCTGGACAGCCCAGACATTAGGGCTGTGTCTAGACTGGCGCGATCTTGCGCCAGAGCTATGCAAAT